>AIET01002011.1:600000-1138940 GCA_000292665.1 Helotiales sp. EF0021
TTGCTTTTGAGCCTTATCCAAAGGCTTTTGTTGTGTGGCTGGGTACGAAGACTTTGGCAGTGGCCTGTACTGGACTGGGGTGGCCATCAGGGCTGCCTGGTATATTTCCAAGTCCGTCATAGGACCTCTAACTATGTTCATGATTCCTCTAACATATCAAGAATTGGTCCCAGGAAGACGAGGATGGGAACGGAGGACCTGTGGGCATCTAGGAAATCCCGCAAGAACTGTGCAATGCCCGATGTTCGTATCCAAAGCCAACTTCCTGAGACCGCACAGTATTGATTCTGATAATGTTCATGAAGAACGAAAAGGCGCCAGTGGCCGGCCAATGTCCAAGGATTGCTCAATGTCGGTTGCAGCACATTCAATATGGCTTAGTAAATGTCGGTGTCGATGGTCAAATTTGAGACCTATGGAACAATACAGTATAATAGAGGTTCAATGGAACGAGTTAGTTGACAGAGGTGATTTCGAGAAAGCTTGCTGGAAGTTTGGTTTGGAAGACGCGCCGAAGTCGCGGTCGCGGTTGTAGGTCAACTGTTGGCACGTGCTTTATGCATCTTTATGCCATGAGGACAATCTTGGATATGTCTAACAGCTCTAACCTCGAGCCATGGTGTTCTCAAACTTGCTGTTCAAGTGGACGCGCTCCCCATCTGGTCTAGTTTCTATTTTTCTGTACAAAATGTCCACCTTTGTTTCATTGATCGTGCTAGTGGTGATTCAATTATTCTCTAGTCCAATGATTGTCGCCGTTCAAAGTCCATAATGGTATCGACGCCTGTCACCACTTGATTTCGTTTGTGTCGTGATCGGTTCTTGTATTTCACCGCGCCTTCCAGACCCTCAGTGTCGCTTTCCAGGGCCTTCGTCATACTTTTCTCTTCCAACTCCAGCCGGTCTCTGCGATTCTCGCAGCAACCAATATCAGGGAGCCCAAAGTCATACATGTTCCTCCAAATAAGCAAACTCCGACAAAGCTTCCACGCATCCTATCAATCAAGGTTCCTGCAATCGGACCTCCAGTGAAACATGCAAACGAAACGGCACTCAACACCATCCCGACTCTCGTTCCCATCTTGGTCAGATCTTTCGTCAAGCTAGAAACACTGCCTAGGAAGATCGCTTGAATGCCAGCATTCATGAAGCCATAGAATACGATGAAGACGATCAGACCACTAAATGAAGTCACTGCTAGCCAGACATACACAAGGAATGCGCAGATGATGGCGAGAAGGATGAAGGTGTTTAAAGGGCCGATCACGCGGTCAGCAAGGATCGCAGGTAAGACGCGGCCTGGGAGTCCGACGGCATTAAATATAAGTAGGATAGTTAGACTGGTGGATGCGGATGTGTGAATTATGGACGTCGCAAACACGTTCATCTATAACAATCAGTGGCTGACCTTAAGTGGGTAACTTGCACACTTACATAACCGTAGGCATAGTAGACAGGCCACAGAACGAAAAATGTACCAATGGTATACAGAAGGTAAGGTAATTCCTTGAAGGCGCTCCGGTCGAAGATAGGTCCTGATGGACGAGGGGGGAGTCGTGTTCGTGCCAGTAACATTACCATCATGACATTGAGCAAAACAACAAACCCCATGACTCGAATAGTCCATGGGAATCCAATTCTTGGCAAGAGCTTTTGGGCGAGTAGAGGGAAAATGATACCCCCTGTGCCGCCTCCACAAGCTACCAAAGAAACTGCCAACATCCTCTTGCGCTGGAAGTAGGTCGACACAAGGCTCACTGTAGGACAGAAGATGAGCCCAGTGCCTAGTCCTTGGCAAACACCCTGGGAGAGAAATATTTGCCAGTAGGTAGTTGCAAAAGAAACGGAGAAAATTCCAAGGAGTTGAAGGAAGCAACCAGCGACCAAGGTGTGGCGATAGTAGCCAGCATCGAGAGCTCGGCCCGAGAACGCGCCAATGAACATCAAAAAGAAGATCTGCACGCTGCCAGTCCATGCGACAGTTGACGCTGGGAGGTCGAGGGTCTTTTCATAGTAGGCTTGGAAGATTCCATAAGAATTGATATAGCCCCAACAATTGACATTCAGGAGATGGCCCATCAGGACTACAGATGTTAGTAAAGATGACCTGTGAAAGAGAAGTATGGATTGAGTATACCTTGGAGCCATGCCGTCGTTCCTCCATCCGGAGGAGGCCCTGGGTCGTGGCTCGGATTTGTCTTCATGCATGATGGGCTCTGGAAAAAAGGTTGGACCGCATCATGATGTTCGTTCTTGGATTCGACTCCCTTACCAGCAGTTTCGTGGATGTACTTCCCGAAGACAGCGCCATTCGACGATGCGTCAATTTCCATGCCACAATTCTAAATGGGAAAATGTTCTTTTGCGAAGTTCGAGGCCAGTAGCACTAGGTAGAGAGACTGCAGAAGCTTTGAGGTCGACATTTTCCACGAAAACAAAAGTGGGGCTAGTGGTGCAGTAGTGGAACTGGCGTGATCGACACGCATACAAAGGCATGGTTTGCTGATGAATATTAGCCACGACAAGAAAATAAATTGACATTTCACGTACCAAATACAAGACTGAGCGAAAGGCTCATTGCAGACAGCAGTAATCTGCGTGGCGCTAAATCTAGTTGACCTTTGGCGGACGAGGATGGTCCTGATTTCTACCAAGGGTCGTGAGCTGTGCAGGGGAAATAAGATTCTTGAGGAGGTTACCAGATCAGGAGAAGCATCGTAACTTGGCGTGAGACTTAATTTAAGTCATGAAACTATTCGCCATAAAGTTGCGTAGCTAGCTGGGATTGGGGAGGTGAAGTCCACAGTAGGAGCTACTGCAAAGTGAGCGAGTTAGTTTTCGCAGCACTATTACCCAAAAGCATTGCTGCAATCGGATATTCCAAGGTCCATAAGAATGTTGTCCGCATGGAGAGGTTTTCATAAGGTACCTCTTGACACAAGTGGCAATGGAGAAATTAAAGCTGTCTGCAGGTCCAATCATGACGTCCAGCCTATCCTTCTTGAGAATATGGTCCATGGCCTATTCTTCAGAGAGTTCTCGCCTGTTCTCATAATGGTCATTGTACTCGTTTGGACCAAGTTTCTGTTCTTGTGCAGTGACAAACCAGCTGGAAGATGAGAGGCCAAAAAGATAGAGGATGGTCGCGAGAAAGACGATAGAGCCGTCCAAAGAGGAAACCAGTCCGATGTTAGCAAAATAAGAAAAGTTCTAGGTCGGATTGCGATATTGTGATTTGTTTCTGAAGGACGCCTCTGCTTTATGATCTTAATACAGGGCTAGCCATTTCATGGAGCAGCGTGAGTCCAGTGGCATCGGGATGCAGCGAACATCGTTAACCTTGATTATTTCGTGGCGTCCTGTCTTCATGTCAGCTGTCCGACCGTGGAAACAAGCTGGGCAGAACCACCACCTACCGCGTGTGCTCCAAGACAGTATCAGAGCTTAAGCAATATCGATGCTCGACGTGAGCACTTACTGGCAGTTACGACTTGCGAACAAGTTGAGTGACGTTAATCACAATCTCATGGGCACTTTCCACAGCAAAATAAAATGAGAGCTGAAACTTTTCAGTGAAGAATAGCACCTCCTGGACAGGAAACAAGTTGTTCCAAATGCTAACGGCGCCTGAGAATACTTAATCTGGTGGCTGTCTTGGGTGATTTATCATGGACCACGCAAATGGCTTCGCATGTTATGTCACAGATTGAGGTATCGCGGCCCGCTGGAAAGTTTGATGTTTCGAAGAGGTTGAAGTCTGTGGTGTTCGAGGTTGAGGCGGCGTGGATAGAGGATGCCAAGGAGTTGACATTCGGCGGTGCCGCTATTGTGGCTAGTGTGGCACATGTGTGGCTGCAGAAGCACGGCGTGCACGACCCCTTCCGCTGGCAGATCCTGGGGAGAGCTTGCCACCGGCATCAACATTCGAGAGCAGTATGTTCCATATCGGAACAAACATTTTGGCATCTTTTCTTCTCGGTTTTTTCCAGAGCTGAGCCTCAAGCTTCAGTATTCCTCTATGACATGGATTCTTTCTTAGGCGTAGCCAGCGACTTTGCCAACGAACGATGTGAGAAGCTCCAGGCCCCGAGCTACCTCAACCTCGCCCTGTCGATGTGAGTAACCATACACACAGCTTCTCGATATTTTTTAACTCGTACAGTCTGCTTGTCCTTGGTATCCTCGTCTCATATCTTCCCCAGCACCATCGAATTATATCTCGAGGCACCTCTGAAGGCATTTCTCCATTCTTCATCCTCCTCGGCACAACATCCAGCACCTGCGCGTTTGCGAACATCCTCGTCCTCCCCGCTTCTCGAGCAGATGTCGCCTGCTGCAAAGTCATTAGCACATTTGAATGCGCAGCTGGACTTCTAGGTATAGCTCAGCTGGGCGTACAATGGTTCTCTTTCAGCATCATGTAAGCCTCCTCACCACAGGAAAGTCCATTGCTGACTGCCATCCAGACTCTTCCTCTTCCTTGTTTTCTTTCCTCGAGGCCCAACACTTCCCACGAACGAAGAGAACGAACATACATGGAAGACAGCAGTCACGGTAGCTGTCATTTGTCTCCTCCACGGATTCATTGTGATCGTTGTTAGCGGCGCCCTCATAACCGCTAGACCGCATCATCTTGGAACATGGGCAAACGTGTTGGGCATAACGGCCACGATATTATCTGCCATTCAATACCTTCCGCAGATATGGATGACTTGGAATTTGAAGCATGTGGGCAGTTTAAGTATACCAATGATGTGTATCCAAACGCCTGGTAGCTTTGTCTGGGCTGGCAGTCTTGCAGCCAGATTGGGGCCGACTGGCTGGAGTACATGGGGCATGTTCGTTGTTACTGGTTGTTTACAGGGAACACTGTTGGTGATGGGAATAATCTTTGAGGTTCAAGCAAGGAGGCGGAGTGAGAATGAGGGAGAACAGGTAAGCTCAAATTCTGCATTCACGGAAGCCAAGCTAATTATTTACAGCACAATGCCGCCTGCGTTGTTGGTTATATACCAGGACAAGCCGTAGAGACGGACGATGAAGGTGGAACAATTGTCGAGGATGGATTATCAGAGAATACGCCATTGCTAAATGGAAACGGGTCGAGGAAAGCCTCAAAGACCTCTGCTTCGAGTCGCAAGTAGATATATCAGAACTCAATTAACAGTTCATATTCAAGTCTGCCTATGAAATCCTTCAGGATATAAATGCTCAGATTAGTATATGACTCTTTCAATCTGGGCTTTGGTATTGCGCCGTACACTTTACTTTTGACAGTGTTCCAAGCTGGGACAAACTTTCAGGTCCCCTATACACATCATGCTTACCGTACTCACCATTTCCAGAAACCATAGATCTCTCCTGGCGCGGTATCATTTGTCCCATGAACTCCTCCAACCTATAGTTATCATCTCATGTGTCCCGTCCAATTATTCGTTCATCCCATCTTCTGTTTTCACCTCATGTTCTGCAACCAACCTAACGTTCGTCCTCTTTTCATCCGAGCATTCACAAACCTTGATACCCAGCAGCAAGTGCCGCGACGTTCATCATCACAATCCCAACTTCTTTTCGTATAGCTTTCAAGCTATTGCTTCTACCTCCTGAGCTTACTTGCATGCCTCGTCTGGGAAGTTTGTCATGGCAATAATCTGGAGGAGTTGGTGGTATTGAATGCGTTCGAGGCTCGACTTTGTGGTTTTAATGGCATGTTGGGGAACGAAGTGACTGAACATTGGTCCGCCGTGAATTAAGGAAGGCGCAAGCAATGCTGCCAAAGTGTTTGGAGAGAAGCCCGGTTTCTCATCAAATGGCATCTGACGGCCGGCAATCTCTCACTCATCAAAATATCGCCGACTGTGAGCTCGTGGCAGTGCGGCCCTTACTTGGCCACAACGCTTCACTGTGGTCAATAAGGGCGATGATTTATTGATTCTGTCTTCCAGAAGCACACAAAGCTGGTGTGATTGTGTGATGTAACGAGCTTTGCAAGTCAGTGACTCAGTGCTACTCACTGGGTTCGAAATGTCTCACGAATTCTTGCTTCTCGTATAGGTTTAAGAGTGCAACTCTAAGTTACATAAGGCTGCAAAAAGGGTTCAGAAAAGATGGCCTTGGGGGTAGCACACTCTCTATCTAATATCATGCGAGAATGCTAGTATGTACAATACAGTCCCTATAACTGCTTCCTTCACCAGCAGTATCCAAGTTGCAACAAGCAAAATGCTGTGTGGTCTCCTTCCTCAAAGCGACCATCACGTATCTGGGCGTACACCAGATGCCCAGCAGACGCACAATCTTCTTCACAATACCCCCATCGCCACAACACCCGCCACAGCCAGCCCAAAAAAAGAGCTTGCGCCACTGTTGGTACCCGCATTTAGGTGCAAGCTTGGAATAAGACAACCTCCGTTGTCATTCGTAAGGCCGTCTTGGCACCGCGAGTCATATCTTGCTACCTTTGGTGCCTTGTCGTTCTCGATGATGGTCCCATTTTGCATTTCCTTATTGGTCGCGGTAGCAATTGTGATGATGGTGAGGGCAAGAATGTTGAGAATAAGGAGCGAGATTGTATTGGTGAGCTTCATGCTCGTTAGGATAAGCTGTTTGTTGAAAACTGATAAGGTGCGAGTTCGACAAAAAGTATGGATGAGAGCTTGAGGTGTTGAGTTAGGCTCTAGTACTTGATGATATTGTTTTAAAAGGAAGTTTTATTGAAAAGGAGAAGAAGTTTTTGCTCTTTTATAGAATTATTTAGAGGGAGAGGGCATTCAGTGAAAAGCGTACGACTGAGCACTTTCAGAGTTAGAAGTCTGAGAATATTAGTGATCATCTTCGGTTTCCATGGTCTCGATGATTCGCAGTACTTCCACAATGGCCGTTCAAAACCATACATTTCACAGATATATGTCATAGCAGTGGGCTTAGGCATGGTGCAATGACGACACGATGCAAAGGACTTGAACGTCTGAACGAGGGTGAATGTTAAGGCTGAGAATAATCCTTGTGATTTACGCCCAGCTTGCCATGTGCCGCACCACTCACAGAATACTAGCACCACGTTTGCCTCTTGTTCTGAAGCTTTGGACTGCTTCAATGGAGTAGAAGCATGCAACATTGTCGAAGGAATCTTAACAGTCATATCATTCTCCCCCCTTAGTGATGGAATCACTGCGAGTATTGAAGCTTGACAAGGTCAGATGTTTGATGGGATATATTATTGTCTTTCACTTCTGGAGTGACACGATTTGCTTCATTCACTCTCGCCGTCCGACGTTTGAGCAATGTGATTGTCATATAGCAAACTGGAGAATAGAAGATGAAACTCAAGATTAATTTAATAGGGTGCCCTTAGATCATCTTTGACAATTCGTAAGCTTAAAGGAAGCAGACATGGGTTGCATCTAGAACACTGCTTCTTTCAGTTTCTCAGGCTCCTTCGAGATTTTAGAGAATGCCCCGCCCTCATTATCGGAAAGGTTGTCAAAAGAGAGTTGTTAGGCATGCTCAGGACCAGATGTAAAGGTGTTGGCTTTCAAATGTCAGACTTTTCGTAAAAAACTACGCGTGTCTCCGGAACTTATTTTCAAGCTCAAAATAAATTTGTGCTGCTGTTTCGCACAACTTCCTCACAGCAGCTGCATTATACTTGAGTATTATTGCTACTACAATCAGATTATAATGATTCAAACTGCTCTTTTCGTACTGGACAAATGATACCATGAGTTCCAGAGATATCAACAGAGGTTAAGTGAGAGAGGCTTCGCAGTAGTGCGGTCTTGACATGCGCGCTGACGAATGAGATTGAAGCGGAGAAGATACATGATCTGGACTCAAGATTGGAGATAGAGACACAGAGAGATTGCAGCGCTTGCGGTAAACCTTTTGACAGGTGATTGAACCTCGAGACTGGCATGCCATCTGACGTGGCAACAGTCAATGGTGGGAGCCCCTGGCTCTCGCTTATCACTCTCGGCTAACTCGGCATCTCCTCCCCTTTTTGATCGCGACTGCGATAGGAACAAAACAGTAAAATCTCCGTTTAATGCTAGGTGGACATACACAAGACAAACTGCAGAAGCATCTCTTTGCCGGTGACCAATCTTATGCATCCTCAAGCATCTCGTCCAGCCACTACAGCCCCAGCCTCTCGGCCAACTCTCCAATACTTCTAACCTCATAGACTTCATAATCCGGCCTGGACGGATCATTTGTCCCTTTCCTATTCACAAAAGCCTTATGTTTCATCCCCATTGCATCCACCGTCAAGATGTCATACTTGAAACTTGACGAAACGTGAAGACAGTCCTCTGGCTGGCATCCAAGCTTATCAAACATGTACTCGAATCCCTTGATTTGGGGCTTGTAAGCTTGCGTTTGCTGAGCTGTGAAGACAGCATGGAACGGAGCGCCGAGCTTTTCGACGTTTTGCATGATCTGGTCATCTGAGGCGTTGGAAAGGATAACAAGTTTGTACTTTTTGGCGAGACGATTGAGGCCTTCGGTGGTATCTGGATGAGGGCCCCAAGTTGGGACGGCAAGGTAGAATTTCTCTGCTTCCTCTTCTGAGAATGGAACTCCGGTTCTGGCACAAGTACGTCGAACGGCATTGACGATAACGTCTCTGTATGGTTTGTAAGGACCAAGACATTCATCATATCGGTACCCGGCGAAGAGAGAGAGGAAACGCTCGAGATCGTCGCCTTGCAGATGTTTGCCATAGATTTCTCGCGCCAATTTGTTCATGCCGCTGAAGTCTGTGAGGGTGCCATAGCAGTCGAAAGTGATGAACTTGGGCTCGAAACTGATGGCGTTCATGGTGAAAAGTCTGGATGCAGAGTGGGGTCTAAGATCCAATAGACCTTGAATGTTTATTGCCCAAGTAGTGTTCGAAGTGTTCGGAGTGTGCGACACGTGATATGAATGTCCGACGAAAACTGAGGCCGTGGAAGTAGACAACACCTAACGAGAGAATTGGTGGAGATGGAGAGGTAGAGAGGTAGCGATGTTTAAGGTATAAGGTAGAGAGCGGTACAAGCTGACTTATAAGGCCTTCATCCTGAGGGTGACGTCCAGAGCCCACTCTTGCTGCTCTTCCAAGCTTCATCTGGTGATCTACTACCCAATACTCAGCAGCGCCGCGGTCTACGCCGGTGGTGCATCTGCAAATGGCTATCGAATCTATTTAGCATTCATGCTGCCTGCATGCAACCTTGACTGCTTTGGAAGCATGAAGTCACTTGACTTCCAGTCAATAGTGGGAGTCTATCCGACATGAGGGCGCTCCTGACATCCAGAGTACACCTAGAAAGTATCATATCGGGGTCGTGTTGAGTCATTGACTAGAATTCTACTCTGACAAAATGAACATCAGCACGTCTAAGATCTCAAATTCTCTCCCACCAAATCCTCTTCCACAGCATCCAACGACGCCTTTCTGGCGAACACAACTCCACGAACTTGATGAACATCGTTCTACTCCAGACCTACCTGCCTCATGTGACATCTTGATTATCGGGTCAGGCTTCTCGGGAGCCTCCCTCGCATATCACCTTACTGAGAGCTATGGTGAAGCACCGCTGCCTAAAATAGTCATCCTCGAGGCACGGCAGGCCTGCTCCGGCGCCACAGGACGCAACGGTATGTCTCCTGATCTTACGTATCAATCAACTTTCTAATGGGCATGATAGGCGGTCATGTGAAACCCAACCTCTACTTCTCTTACCCTCGTCACGCCGCCATATATGGAGAGAAAGCAGCAAATGAGATTGCCGAGTTCCAGCTTTCCCAAGTGCTAGCTGTGAAAGATCTGGTCGAGAAAGAGAACATTGACTGCGACTTTCAATTGACAAGAGCTTGTGATGCGTATTTGGATCAGGCTCATGCAGACCAAATTACTGCTTCGTACAACAAGATCAAAGCTTCAGGTGCTTCAGGCGTGAGGGAGATACAATACACGGGACCAAGGGATGCTGAGCAGGCAAGTACTCACCTCTCAGATTTTCTGGCTGCTAACAACTTCGAGATCTCGGGCGTCAAGGGCGCAAAATGCTGCCTCACCTTTCCTGCTGCACACTTGTGGCCTTACAAACTGACGATGCACTTGCTATCCCTTGTCGTAGCAAAAGGCATCAACCTCCAAACCACAACACCTGTCACCAGTGTGTCGGATGAGCCAGGGGCAGACGGATCCTGGGAAGTGACGACTGACCGAGGAATAATCAAAGCCAAAAAGGTCATATACGCAACCAATGCATATACGGGTTACCTTGCTCCTCAGTATGCCGATAAAATAATACCTGTCCGCGGGATATGTAGTCGCATTACTTGCCCCAGCCCGGCGCCCCATCTTCCCAATACCTATAGCGTGAGGTTCGGGCCTGGAAATTCGGATTACTTCATCGCTAGAGCTGATAGCAGTGTAATCGTGGGTGGAGCTAGGCCGTTTGTCGCACTGCATAAGGATCTCTGGTATAATGTTGTGGATGACAGTCAAATCGTCGAGCCAGCGAGAGCGCACTTCGAGAGATACATGCAACGTAACTTTCGAGGTTGGGAGGAAAGTGGTGCGTATGTTGACAGAGTCTGGTCTGGGAGTATGATCCCCTTGATAAGTCGTGGAATGGTGCTAATGAGACATAGTCATGGGTTATACGACCGATCTGATGTGCCACGTCGGCGAGGTCCCGGGGAAACAAGGCCAGTTCATCATGGCGGGTTTCAACGGACATGGGATGCCGGAGATTCTATCCACTGCGAAAGGACTCGCAGCGATGGTGAAGGATGGGAAACCCTTTGAAGAAATTGGTTTACCAATCCCTTTCAAGACCTCACAAGAACGACTCAATGATGACCGAAATCATATCGCTTTGCAATGAGGGGTCATGAATGGATTCGAAACATACCATGAAACTTCTTGGTGCTACTAGTCTATATTACAAGCAGCGAGCTGAAGTATCCTGCTTATATCGGAGGACCACCAGGTGGATGTCCAGACTTCAATTTGAATTTAAGATCTCCAGCTGTGTTTAGCATTTAGCCTCATGTGCACCACTTTGGTAGTTTGCTGACCTCAGAATGCCTTATTCCTCAACCTCTGTTTCTTCATAAATTATGAAGGATATAGTAAAAGCGTATGATGGTATCATAGCTTACGGGTCAATGTTGTGGTTGTTATGAAGGTTTACTGTAATCCTCTCGTTTGTTTGCAGCCCCTATTCACATTGAGTTTTTGGCGAGTTTTAGCGATTGAAGCCCTGAACGAGGAGCCCGCGCGGGGGTAAAGGTCGCAAATTGTCAAGGTTAGGCTTGTTTACAGTGGTCTCATTTCAAAACTGTCCCAAAACATTTCCGAGGAATGAAACTTGTTCCTTTCCACTCTTGACTCCTGATCAGACAGACTCTCGACGCCCCCCCTTCTGCTACTGCTTCTGCAAACTTGCTGATTGCATTTTGGCCATCACGCAGGACTCTCCATCACAATCTGCTCAATAGTGCAAGTAGTGATACCGCCTGAGGTACTGACAACGGGTGTGGTCATCGTGTATGCTGTGGCGGAGTTATAGTTCTCAGGAGCGCTGACATGCATAAGTCGGGAACACAAGTTGAGGATTGAGCATGGAATTTTACCTGGTGCACCATGATGTTGCTGTGGTATTCACTACCATCTTGACATTGTTCCATGTCAATGCTCCAAAGTCCCAAGTCACGTCGTACAGCTCAATTGCTAAAAGGGCTTGGTTCATGTTCTTGTATGCTGGTATTGCTATCAGGTCTTCGAATCTTCTTTGACATAAGGTTACCGATAGACGGAGACTCACCAAGTGGGAAAGTGTCTGTCACTGATTGGGTTCCCTGGTCAATGGTAGATGTCCAGTCGGCAGAGGTAGGTATAGCTCGGGTCATGTCAATTGCAACTGTCGTCCCAGCAGCGACCTGCACAGTTTTAGATTCAGAGAGGGGGTTTTTGAGCTCTTCAGCTTACATTGAAGCCACTACCCCAGGATAATGACGGATTGCTATGTCCCAGATCAGCACGTGGGGCAAGTGTCGTTAGCTGAAAACTTCTAACCTGCAGCACCAACCAGCTCCAATCCACCAAGTCCCCGACCTACCGTCCAAGACCTCCTGATATACGCCTATCTTCCATTAAAGGCTTGCCCCATAGTCGTGATCACGTGCATACCTGATGTTCCGACATCTTGAAGTCCTGGCCAAAGATAATATGTTCCTGCTGCTGGAAGCGTCGGGACTACCATGTCCATAGAAAACTGAGAGTTTCAGATGATGCAAGCAGGAGAGCTTCGAGCACAGTATGTACCTCGATGAATTCAACGGAGCTTGATGGCGTGTACCATCTGAGAAAATACCAAGTGACTGCAGTCACTTCTTGCAAGCAGAAGCTCAGCGCAAAGAGTGCGACGAAAAGCGACTTCATGATGCTGAAGCAAGTCAGGCAAATATCAAGAAAAGTTAATGACAATAAAAATGGCAGGCCACTCTTAAATATATGAGATGAAGTACTGGAATATATTCCTCCGTCCCACCTTTAGCGATATGTATCTGTGAAGTACCTGCATGCGGTGTTCTTATCCAGCTATTTATCCTAGAGTCAATATAAATAAAACGCACAAGAAAGGAAGGTCGCCTCGAGATCCCTGACTGCCGAAGGGGTGTAATGCCGAGATAAGATCACGAGATTTGAACCCTGCATTGTTGTGGAGATAAGAATTGGACTGCCCGAAGTAATGTATCAACTCTACCCATGAATCTCGTTACAGTAATCCTCGAGCACAACTGAGTTGTACTCATAAGAACAAGGCAAGAAGTTAGATAACTGGTTGGTAAAGCCTGAGACTTAGGGGCTTAAGCCCAGAGTTCTAGCGCCCATGTCCCTGAAGGCGGGGTAAGTGGGATAGATAAAAGCCAGTAAAACGTAGTCGCTTAGCAGACGCAGCTCCCCTGACTGCACCCTCGAGTTACCAGGATGCAACGAGACCCGAAGCATTTATGCAACATTTCACCTTCTTCATTCTCCACGGTGATAGAATGAGAGACGGCTTTCATGTAACTGACTTTGATTTGATCTTGACTCGAGACTTAAAAAGCTTCATGAGTAAAGCAAAGAGACACCGAGGAGTGGTTTTCCAAGGAATTCGGCTGAGGATGGTGCGATGACAAGTCAAACTTGAACAACAATCGTCTGAGAAAGAGGTTTGGACCTCGTGAATCAGAACAAGAGAGGAAAAGAAAGAGAGGAAGTTCAATACTTGAGTACGATGGTGGTAAGGTGATGAGGTAGTAAAAATCTTGATTGTGGATGTAGCCAAATCAAGGTCATCAAGTGTGAGCATGCAATGTAACCTGACTTGGGAAACAAACATGGCTCCATTCGAGATTCCAGATAGTACACTTTGCCGGACGTATTCCACGTTGTCGATGGCTTCCACTAAAACTGAGCAAGCATGTGATCCTCTGCTCTATTCCATCAGCTTTGTCAATGTTCATGACACTGATCACTGCAGCTTATTTCATTTGATTCCGCAATTCATGCGCTGTAGCAAGTTTTCTTGTCCTCAAGCTTCTACATGACTCATCTTCTGCTTTCAGAATCGAGGAAAATGACTTTCAGCTTCCATCTCTTTACTAAGCCAGCTCGAAGAGAAATCTGTCGCCCATTCTGCGTAATCGTTCCAGGCCACAGGGTTAGCGGCCAATAACATGTCCTTGTTCGCCTGCCCCAACCTGCATTAACACCGATTTTAGCCCTCCCGCTGTACATGCAGTAGTCAGCTTTCCGACCTCACTCCTACTTATCATATTTGTCAGCTACTCCGAATCGATGAAGGAGATAATTTCTACATGTCAAGCCTCGATTTGGAATACACGTTTGCTGGAATGATCAGGCAGTATTTAAGGCATAGTATCTCATGGAAGATTTATTTGCACCAAAGCATAGCAAACCTCACGTGTCAGAATTCCCGACATCATAATGACCCATAAATCTCAGAATGGACAGACAAGAAAGAGAAATCGCGGAACTGTCTCATGCACTGAATGTCATCGGAGGAAACAAAAATGCGACAGGGCTCAGCCGTGCAGCGATTGCCGCGAGAGAGGTGTAGAGAATAAATGCCAGTACATTAAGTCGTACGCCTACACCTCAACGCTTTTAGTCCGGGGACATCATACACTGACATCACTAAAATGCGATAGGAGGAACGATGAAGCTTACTCTAGCTCGAAAATGACGGAGAAGTCAGCTATTTCCAGGTTCAGAAGGATCATGAATGGCGAAGAAGTTGTCCTCACTTCCGAATCGGTCGTAGCACTAGCACATGCTGCCTCAACATCTGCACCCGGACCCGTGTCTGATTCACCCAATGCGCTCTTGCATAACGCCGATAATACGTCCCCGGCACCTCATCTTCAATGGGCGACGAACCAGCGCTCTAGGTACTCTCTTAGTGTGCGACCTGCCGCACCCACCGTAAGCAGCGGACTAAGCTATAGCAATCCATTGGACAGCTATGATCCATTCTTCATATTACCAGATATAGAGGGGGAGCCTGTACCAAAAGCATTACTGATCAGATATTGTATGTATCACCCCCACACCCCGCTCTTTACAGTATACATGCTTACTTATCACGGATGTTGAACGCCTCGCGCCCTGGCTCTGCTATCTGGATGACAACTTGAACCTTGCTGCTCCAAAAGTGGCTTGGTTGGGATTTGCGGTGGAACATACTGCTTTCTATTATGGCACTCTCTTGACAGCTGCAGTACATCTGAACAGGAGACGAAAGTTCAAAGACCCGGCAGCGTTGATCTGGTATAAGGCACACACGATACAGTTGGCGAATGAGAAAATGAGCACTGCTGAGGAGGGAGCCACCGATGAGATGATTATGACTGCACTCATTTTGCTGTATTTCAACGTGGGTGCTCGCATTTTAACATCTATACAAGATTACCGAAAGTAGCTAACATTAGCTTTCAGGTTGGAGGTGCAAATGTGGAGGAGTATGAGATACATTTACGAGGTATTGATCAGATGCTTAAGGTGCGAGGAGGTAAAGAGAAGTTGGGAATGAATGGTATGGTCAAGAACTGGCTTTCGATTTCTTACGGGCCGTGGAGTACCGGGTTTGAGCATGGTGGATTTGAGAGGTGAAATAGGTTAAGTGTGGTCTAGAGCTCGACAGTCTGGGTACATATATGTTGGATTTGGCAACCTGCCCCTACTTTCTATGTCTCGCAGATGTTACTTCAGAGTAGCAATCCACTCTCCCACAGTCATCACTCGATGTGCAAACAGTGGCCAAATGAGTTCCGTCGCGGCCGTTGTTGCCTCAATTGTGAATCCAGCCGTCGTATCTTTCAGCATTGTGACATGGTACCCACTTCTCGCTGTCAGTTCATACTGTTTAATGATACATATACGCTTGTGGCCAACTCACAGTTCATATGCATATCTTGACGTGGATTCCATGCAAGTGTTTGCCGTCAAACCTCCTATGACGAGGTTCGTCACGTCTCTTTGCCGAAGCTGGTAGTCAAGATCCGTGTTTTGAAATGAGCTTCACAAGTGTCAGTACCTCTTGATTTCCTTTTCACGAATTATGGTGCAGCTCCAATAAGGACGCTAAGCACTCAACAAACAGACATACCTGCTACTCCAATGCTTACTAACAATCACATCTCCATTCTCCTTACTCGGCTCCAATCCTTCGAAAATGTCAACTCCCCACGTGCCGGCCTCAAACGCCTTATTCTCTTTCTGTCCTTTCTGCAGTGGACTTGCGTGATTCCATCCCATGATGAACTTTTCTCCAACCTGTTGGTGGAGTCCATAATAGATCGGAATTTTGTGTGCTCGTGCAGCGGTGACAAATTCTTTGAGGTGAACCAGAGTGTTTGTCTTGTTCATCGAAGCAGCGACGAGAGGATTGAGCTTTCCGGAGGGATGGAGGAAGTCGTTGTAAGGGTCTATGAGGATCACGGCTGTATTGCCGGTGGTGTTTGGGAGGGCCGCCATTGCAGAAGAATTGACAAATGATCGTGGAAAGTGATGGTGGTGAGGTGATATGGAGGATAAGCTGGACTGCTGTAGAAAATCAAGTCTGGGCTTTGCAAAAGCTATATAGTATAGAAGGCAACTTCTTCAAGATACAGTTTGATGAGTCCATTGTGTAGGACGTAATGCACTGCATGACGATTGGTAATGTGCTGTCGGCTTTGGCGGAAGGACCACCTGGTAGGCACTTTTGAGCACTGGTTGTCGCTTAAACTTACTGACTCTCATTTCATGTTCAGTATTCAGAAATTCCATGGCAATTTTCAATGATCTAGACATTGAACGGAAAGCTGGACGCAGTAAATATTGCATGGAGCTAATCCTTGTGGGGCCGACCCCCAATGTTTGTGGTGCATAAACGCCGACATAAAGGCTGACCTGAACATTGACTCTTCGGCAGCATTAACCACTTCTGTAATTTCATTCTTTTCTAAGTGATAATATTTCCTGTACTTGCTGGTAAAATATTGACTTGCATTGAACAGAAGGGGTAATTCTGATAGTCATCGATGTGATTCGGGTACACTCACGCTAGTGGTGGGGAGGGAAGGAGCTTCTTCCTTTACCTCATACTCTCCTTACATAATGCTTCGGTTCAAGAATTCATCTCGAGTTCAACGATTCTTCTCTCTTGACTTTCATGATGGACGGCATTCTGCTGCTCAAGAATCAGGGTGCATTACAACTGAGTTAAACTTCCCAATTAGCATCGTAACCTCGGGCTTTATCAAGAGGGGGGCGCAAAACAACATTGTACAGACATTATGAGAGAGACTTGAGAGTTGTAAAGATCTCCCCGATATTCATTTCGATTTCAATGACTCACCATTGGCTCATGCGCTGTCAAGTGATGCCCAGGTTAACCCCGTCTCGCTTACCGCTCCAGATCCGTGCCTTCAATTCACTGCAAAAACAGCAAAATAAACGCCAGAAATAATCACGGTCGCAGGGTGTACAGATTCTAAACAGAAATTGAAATAGAAAATATAAGCAAAATGGTTACAGCCCGTATGCGCCCGGTCACAAGGACCGGGAAACACACAGACTGTAACCACCCAAGCGCGTAGCATTGTTCGTGGAGGATGTTCGTGGAGGAGGGGTCGCCCGGAGGCTTTGATCTACTGAAAGATCCATTGTCTAATCCGCTCATTCGGATGGCCAGATGCAAGGTCTATCCCAGCGGATTGTGGAAGAAATGTGCTTACTCGGATTTATATGGGGCTGAAAAGGGTTGAGCGGGGAAAGGGGTTGTTTACTTTGTTAGCGAGGTCTCGAGTTGCTCCACGCTATGGATACGCTGTACAAGCGATATTTGTAAGTGAGGGCTTTTGCAATAGTAATCTGACATAGATAGTAGCTTTACATTCGCAGTTAAAAACAATAGAATGATCATGATACATATACACCCTGATTAAGGCGTGATCTCGTTCCCAAGAAGCTTTCCAATCTCCTCTGCAATTGCCATGATCCTCTCCTCTGTCAAGCGTCGACCAATAATCTGAACAGCAACAGGAGCACCATGATACGCCTCTGGATCATCTTTGAATCATCAGCTTGAGGTTTGAAACCGCACGAGAGAACTTACACTCAGCTTGAACAATCTTGTCCATATCATTCAGGGGCTTGAAATTATCGTCTTTCTTATCGATGCTCTTGTCGGCGAAGGTGACCGGTACAACCACACTCGTAAAGTCAAGTAAGTTGATTGTGCTCGCATATCCGTAGTACTTGAATTGGTTGTGTCTAATGGTCGCAGTTGGCGTAATGGGAGCGATGATGGCATCAATCTCCTTGCCGAGTTGCTCTTCCATGAGACGAAATTGCTCAAGGTATTCGCACTGGAACGCCCACTTTTTCAGATGTACGTCCCAGAGTTCGTTCATGTCGATTTTAGGAAGATCGGGATTAATGAGGTCTGCAAAGTTGGGTATGGCTGGCTCGCCGGACTCCTTTAAGGTGTTGAAAACGTCAGTACCGCCATCACCAGCATAGATCCCGTTGATTAAGTTGACAGCGTAGTCGTGTTTGTAGGGTTTCCATGGGAAGACAGTATTTCCGGCCATTTTCATCGTTGACACGACGGTTTCGATGCCTCGGAGGATTGGTGGATGAGGCAGAACCTGATGCTGTCAGCGGTAACCTATCAGGTGATTCCGAACACCCACATTGCCGTCGCAGTTATAGTATCCAAGAGTCAAGTCTCCTGAACTGATCTTCGACTTAATAGCTTCCGCTTCGGCTGTTCTCCATGGCATTGGGATGACCTTCGAATCATATTTCCATGGCTCCTCTGACAACACTGACTGCACGAAGAGACGCATGTCGGCCACTGAGTGTGTCAACGGACCACAAACACTATGAACTGTCTCTTGGCCTTCCATTGAGTTGGCCATCTTGGCATATGGCAATCTTCCGTGCGAGGGTCGGAGTCCATAAAGGAAGTTGAAGGCGGAGGGAACTCGAATTGATCCACCAATGTCTGTACCAACTCCAATGATTCCACCACGGAACCCTACCATTGCTCCTTCTCCTCCAGAGGATCCACCACACGACCAATTCTTGTTGCCTTCTCAAGATTAGCTTCACATTGCTCGAAATGCGGAAGACAGCAGCTTACGTGGATTTGTCGTTCGTCCAATGACGTTGTTCACAGTCTCACAAACCATTAGCGACTGAGGAACGCTGGTCTTGACATAGAACACAGCTCCGGCCTTGGCCAGCAGATCGACGAGGACTGAATTTCCGTCCTCATACTTCCCAATCCATGCAACATATCCCATTGATGTTTCAAGACCCTACGGTATTAGCTTTAGAGGGAATTGGATGAATAACCGATTTTTACCTTTATCCTGAATTGATCTTTCAGGGAGATTGGAAGACCATGTAATGGTCCAACAGGCTTTCCATCTTTCTCGAATGCCTCATCAAGCGATTTGGCTCTCGCCAATGCCATTTCAGGGAAGAACTCGAGAGCACAGTTTGTCTACCATTCGTTAGCAAAGGATTATGACACGATAGATATGATATAATCACAAGTTGATGTGCCAAAGCAGCTCTTTTCAAGAATGCTGTTGTGACAGCCACTGAAGTCAACTTTCCAGCAGCCATTTTGGCTACGAGGTCCACTGCCGTTGAATCTGTAATGGAAAGCTCTTCAGAAGTCATTATTCCACTCTCCTTTGGATAATCCATCACCGAAACGCCTGATGGCTCTGATTTGATACGCCATTCTTGCGGGATGGAGTCAGCAATACGATGCTTCTTGTCTTTTGCGATATCCTCCCAACCTGCCATTTTGTTAGAGGTGTGTGGACGTTTAGACAATATTCCTTTCAGTAGAGATTTGAGATCGAAGATAGAATCGAAAGAACATATGATATGTTGTTTGTATGCCGCTCATCGATGACATACTGGAGATTGGTTCTCCGTCTCTAAAATAGGCAGTGCGGGGTTCGACTGATAAGACATCTTCGAGGCTTATCGTTATAGCTTGTGGGGTTTGGGGTTAGCAATGGTTTCGGAGCAATTCCGCAATTGACTCGGCAAGCAGTTTGACGGGACTGTGATGCTGATGGCGAGAGCTGTTTGAGGTATTTAGAAAAGAGTTTCGAGAAAAGAAAGGGTGAAGTTTAATGTTCTTTGGCCAATCAAACAGCCGAGCCGACTCACATATTATGGGGATTTGAAAGCACGTGCTGGCTATATTTCAACGTCTTTCTTTCATGCCTACCTAGATACCGATATTGAAGCCTGCTTTCCTTGCGTATATTGTCTGCTAAGCCCTGTTATGGCTTAAAAGCTGCCAGTCTCAGCCTTGACACCTTTGAGACTGTTTACAAGTCGATACGCTACTCCCTCCAATTGCTATTGGACCACTTCTGATTTCACCTTGCTTGCTTGCTTTGCTGTCTAGCAAGAATTCGAAGTAATCCGACCTAGGGCCTGGAAATGATAATTTCAAGCATTTCCAGACACTGGCATACCATGAGCCTTGGGCCGAGTAAGCCAGCTGGGTGGGAAGCAACAGGTCGACAGCGAAGCGCTAGCTTGAATAAAAGTCCAAGACCAACTTTCGGACCTACGAAGACAAAGAAAGACATAGCCACAGCACTGACAATATAAGCATGGGAACTCAGAGAAATTGAAAGACCTCAAGAGGCTGATAATGCTTTCACGTGATCTAGTTCTCTACCTGCTGGAACTCGCAATGCGGAATCAAAGTTGAAGAGAAGTGAACTTCACTGTGTATTTTCACGTTGATGAATGAAAGCTAAGAATATTGGGTGCCCAAGAGAGCTTGTGGATGTTGGTTAAGCTTGCTTGAACGAGTATGACCGTTCTCTTTCAACGTATGTACAGAAACTCCACTGTCTTCTCTGTTCTATTCCAAGCATTCTTCCTTCCTCTATTTCTTGCTATCTGCTATGTTCGAGACTAGATGTCATTTCACTTCTGGCTCACTGTTATATTGAAGGATTATTGCACGACTAGAAAAATTGCAGGCGGATGCTTTCTTATGCCACCATCACGTGCTGCGCAGCATTGGGGTGCTACGAAGCTGGCGGAAATTACAACTTGGCACGACCAAAAAAAGGAAGCGCAGATTTTACTGCCAAAACGGATGCCATCCAAAGACTTCAACTTTCTAACACGAACACGACAATTGGAGCCCAAGACCACAATCCACAAGTTCACCTGCTCTCGCTTAACAACTGAATCCCGGTTACATTCAGGAGCAACGCTACTCCCTAACTTACTTAGTATCCCGCGGCGCAAGCTTGCTGACAGATCAAGTCCCGGCAATTCGAAGACACTAATAGGAGAAACCCAGTCCCTATTTGGAGTCATGGTCAGTCCAATAATACTCTGTTGAGAAGCACACTGCCGCATTTCACTTCCTTTTCTGTCTGTTACATGCAAATGCTGCTGTATACCCACTGGCTGTCAGGGTGAGAAATCTCCATTAATTGATCAGGATAGCCCTGAACCAAGCTTCGTGCGCAGGGTTAGTCTATGCTATGGTAGGCGTAGGGGGTCGCTCTCACGTCAAGCGATGTCACACCTGCCGGCAACGCAAAGTCAAGGTACATCGTCTCTGAAAGTCGAGACCTTCAAGCTAACGGGACCAGTGTGATGGTGAAGCGCCTGCCTGCCGCCGTTGCGCAGACCATGGACTTCAATGCCCTGGGTATCAACGGAAGCTTGAGTTTGTCTACTATGCGACGGACCCGACCCCGAAAAGTGATACTTCACCTTCGCCACCTTCGAGAAGGAAAATTGACGCTCGAAGTCCTCGCTATGCAACACAAGGCCATGAGCAACAGCGTAAGCTATCAGAAGATGCCCATAAATTCGGCATCATCAACGGACATCCCATGATCAATGGATCCTCAGAGCACTCCTTGTCTGTGTCACAGAACAGATCTGGACTTATGGCTGTCCTGCAAGAAAGATACGTGCCTGAGCTTCCCAAGTTCTTCACAGAAAGAGGGAACCTGCCTGGCGCAAATTGGATTGCCACAGCTTGTGCCCTGGCCTTGAATTCACGACACTCAGAGATGCTTGGTGATTCTCTGTTAGCAATGTCCTTATCCTTGATAAGCCTTGAGCGATCAGAAGACCAGTTGTCCACCGCCAGTCTCAAGCAATACTCTCGTGCTCTCATTGGACTTCGCTCTAGCCTGGTCCCTGGCCCACTGGGATTATCTCAAGATCAAGTGGATGTTGCCCTCATAACATCATTAGCGTGTGGAATGTATGAGGTAGGTCCTTCCGACGTTGTTTTTAGTACAGCACTCACACTCACCAGATGATGACCAATAAATCGTTAGCTGCGTTGATGCGCCATCTGAACGGCGTTGCTGCAATTTTCAAGGCGAGCGGAATTCACTGTCTGCAGTCAGAATCGAGCCGAAGGACATTCTACGAATACCGAAGTATCTGGTTGCCAATTGCTCTTGGTATCCGGAAAGCCAATTTCTTGAGCGAACGGGAATGGTTGGATCATCCCTGGAAGCGGTTAGAGCCCCTGAGTTCGTCAAAGCTACACACAGTCGTCGATATCGGCTTTTCTATCCCAATTCTGATGGAGAGTTTCGATAATTTACAGCAAAAGCAGCAATCTGAATCGGTAGCTGATATAGAGCTACGGATAAACAAAGTCATACTTGAGGGGCTGGTTATACAGCAAGCATTTGGCGACTGGAAACAACGCGTGCAGGGTGATGACGACCAGCTCTATATCCCTCGACCTGCCAAATCGATTGAACCATCACAATCCGACGGTCATGAAAGTAGATATTCAATATCATATAACTTTTCGAATTGGGACAATGCATCGGGACTTTCCTATCACGAGATGCTACAAATATTTCTCAATACCCTACTTATCGATATCGCGACCTTTGCACAGCTTTGTGAGGTTACACTTCCTGCGCTCTCTCGAATCAATACACAATTACTTAGAAGGGAATCCATCGAATGCGCAGACAGGATATGCCAATCCGTTGAGTGGTTTCTGGAGGACCATAGCAAGCTGATTGGCCGCATGGTTATTCTGGCGCCGTTCGAAGCTGCGCGAGGTCTATTCATCAGAATATGTCAAGAAAGTACAGCAGACACTGCCCTAGATGCAGAATTGGAGAAGAAGAAGAGGTTTTGTGACACTGTGACACGAAACATCAGGGAAAGTGGTCTGCCTATATGGGAGAGCTGACGGGAGTCTTGAGTGGCTGAGCGATTACCATTCTCGGAGTGGAGCGAAATCATTGATTCGCAGCCCGCCAAATGCTGCAGAGTCAGCGACTTGAGCACAGTAAAATTTTAATATTTAATCAGCTTTCGACTTTGATCACAGTGTCACGATCGCAGGACCACGTGCCACATATCTCGACCTGGGCAGATTTGAAATGTTGAGTTCAGCTTCCCCGAAGCCGCATCGAAAATGGTAATAGCTAAATGAACGCCTACAACCCTAGTGTACTGGGTATATTCCATCAGCTCCTACTGGGCTTAGAACTGATAGGTACCACTCATTGGTTTGTTACCCGAACATCTTACAGTATGCAGCCACCGACCTCAGATCCCCTCGTCTTCCGGCCTTACAATCTCAAAGTTCTTACTATAACAGGAAAACCACTCAGGAGCCACAACATGAACTCGTCCATCTACACCACAAGGCTTCCCAAGAACGAAATCCGACTCCTCACACTCCCAGCCTCGAGCCGCGATGGCGAAAATATCATGCTTGAGTGCCACCTCGAAATCGTAGCCTTATCTTCCACTCCCTTCTATATCGCGATTTCCTACGCCTGGGGTCCTCCCATCTTCAACATCCCAATTATCGTCAACAGCCAGCAAGTTTCCATCACCCCATCGCTACACCAAGCCCTGCGGCATGTCCAGCTGCCGGACTCTTCTGTGGCCATTTGGGCTGACGCTATTTGCGTCAACCAATCAAATGATGAAGAGAAGAACGAGCAAGTTCAACAGATGAAAACTATCTACGAACAGGCTTCATCAACCTTCGTTTGGATTGGCCTTGCAGCAGACGGTAGTGATGAGCTCATTGATATTCTGAACCCTCTAGGAGAGAAGGCGCTCGAGTCACGGATCATGCAAGCTTTGGCGAATGATGTGAAGAGTGACAGCGATCGTCAATCAGAGTTCGGACTCGGCAGCGACTATTTCACGGCTTTGCTTGAAAAGTTCGGACGCTCCATTCCCTTCCATGCCTGGAAAAGTTTTCTAAATCTTCCCTGGTGGACACGTCTTTGGGTCATACAAGAATTGGCAGTAAGCCGAGACGTTGTCTACGCATGCGGACAGAAACGAGTCTCTTATCCGATACTCATGAGCTTTGCAATCCTTGCGGCAACACTCCATCGACGAGCTTGCATGGGGTTGATTAAGAGCGATCTATCGGCCAACTTGCCGCGGAGTCCAGGAACTATATACGTACCGGGAGGAAATATTTCACAACTTCCATCGACAACAATCATTCGCTCAAACGCCTTCATTATGCTTGCTTTGAGAAACGATTATCAAACTGGTCTACAAGTTACGTCGAATGCAAAGCACTTGATGTATTATCTTCGCATATCGCACGCACGCGAATACAAAGCTGCAGACCCAAGGGATCAAATATTCGCGCTCCTAAGTATGGCGGATGATTCTCAATTACTGGGCATCAAGCCTGACTACACAAAGAGCTTTTTGAAGGTGTATATTGACATTGCCAGGAAGCTTCTTATGAATGGCCATGTAAAGGTGCTATCCCTATCTCCATCCTTTATGGCTGAAGCAGGACTGCCTACCTGCGTGCCAGATTGGCGCAGAAGTATGAGGCAAGGATTTCAAATATTGTCTATGTATGATCCACAGTTGTTTTCTGCGGGTAGCGACCGCAGATTTGTACTCAAGATTGGTGAGAATATCAACTCGATCATACTCTCAGCGGCTCATGTCGACGGCACGGCAGAGTGCGGAACTGCATTGGACCCCAATAAAAATACGATGACACCTGATCAATTCAAAAATTTGTTTAGAGAGATCCAGAACTTCTGCGAGCAGTCTGGCTCCTTGATCGGTGGGCCCTTCTTCGAGAAGCGTAAAGAGCTCGATGAAGCTACCTGGCGTATACCGATAGCTGATGTCGATCGCTCAAAGTTTATATGCAGAACTGGAACTCAGCTCAAACTCGGCTACGAAGCTCTTCTGTGCATATTCAATTCACATCAGGGAAACGAGCAGGTGGACAGCTCATCTGGGAAGGACAGAAGCCAGAGTGAGCATGAAGGCGAAAGAACTGTGATTGAGGACTGGAATGAGTACTATGCTAATTTGGAGAATGCGGTTGGCATGGTACCTTTCATTACGAAGAAAGGATACGTTGGTCTTGGACCGCGGAATATGTGCGCTGATTATCTGGTCTACGTAGTCTTTGGTTGCGCTGTTCCTTTCGTTTTCCGCAAGACTGGCACGGGTCAGTATCAACTTGTGGGACTTGCATATGTATACGGCATCATGGATGGCGAGATTCTGGAACAGGAATATGTGACGGAGGAGCTCGAGGTTATCTGATGATGATATACTGTGTACAACGGCTTGGACAGCAAGACTTGAGCCGCCTCCTACCCATGCCACATTCTCCTCTCCCACACTCATATGACAACAAAGCTCTCTAACCTAGTATTCAACGGTAGACATAGAACGCCGCAAACAAGAAAGCAAAACCCTACTCCACATCTACACTTACGAGCAAAATCACTATTGCTCATGTCCTCTCTATCAGCAAGACGTCAGAGTTAATTTGCTCTCCATCTTTTGTTTCCTTGGGCTGACGGATATCTTAGAGACTTTGATATATCCAAGACCGACGAATATCAAACATGATGACTAGTTTACCTTGTGGTACGCACAACAATGTTAGGGAGTTTCTGAAGGACTGAAGATAATGTATACTTTAATCATACCTTCTACAGAAGATCTTGACCGAGATTTCACACACGCTACCGTATATTTATATTGCTGCTCAGAAAGCCATGGCTTCATGTTATGCCTAATTCCTTCATTCGATGTTTACACAGGTCTTCAAGTCAACATCGCTCAAGAGTGAGAGATCTGGGTGGTTGCAAAAGAAGCTAAGCATGACTCACATAATATAATTTCGAATAAAGGAGAATTTGGAGAGCCATAGAGAACCTTCGCACAAGTACATGAATTCAAAAAATCAATAATTGTAGATCTCCGCACGCAGGAACAATCAGATCCACCTCCAGCTCACCCATCCATCACGTGGACGTCGACCAGCGTACCACAACGATAAAAAACATTCCTACCCAGCCCCTTCATGAAGAACAGAGTCAGAATTCTTCCCATACCCTTCGATTACTTTGGACGATCGGTGTAATTAAAGTCGACAACCGCATTGAGGCGCGGATTAGCCGCGTACGACTGGGCCGCCTTTTCGACAGCGTAAGTGACGAATTGGTCAATGTTGAAGTTTTCCGCACAGTTCTGCAGCTGCAACATAGCTATAGCCATCTTGATCCAGCTCACACAGTTCTGAACCGTGTCGGTATTGTATTGCGGTAAAGGTACGTTGTTCGTGCTCAGCATTCTGCCTACGTCTTGGGGACTGATACTCGGTGGAAGTTTGCCAATCATGATCTTGCAGAGCATGGACCGACTGCGCCGTATGTTATATTTATCGTGGTAGGCCCACCCTCCGACAATGCCTTGTTGTGGATAAGCGTCATCCTCCTTGACATCATAGGCATGTGATGTCTTTTCATCCTTCGATTCCACAACAACGCCCCAATGATAGGCAGCTGTACCGTATTGATGTACTAGCTGTGGATTGCTGGTGATATGGTTGCGGAAATAGAGACAAACATAAACACGATTCTTGCCGCCAGCCATATCGGAATATTATACCCAGTTTTCAAATCTGACATAGGGGCTGTGGAAGAGGTACCTTCGAGGCGGTTTGCTGAGGGTTGATGATTAATTGCGGTGCCTTGTATAATGGATTGGTTCAAGGAAGGATAAGTCGAAGATCTTCGATCATGGACTCCTTGAGAGATGAAAACAGATAATGATAGAATGTCTTGACTTCGACAAGTGCGAAAGAGGCGTCTTATGTACCTCACTATAACAAAGCAACGAGGTCCTCGAAGCCGTTGGATAGTAATTTTGGAATGTTGGGTATCTCGATATGGAGTGAAACCCGCGCGCTTGCTCGAACCTCTATGCACAGAGAGACAATCAGAAAGGGCCAACGTTCTATTTTCTAGCCGGCTGCGGCCATAAGGGCTGCAGCCGCTACGCTACGTACGTCCAGAAGGAGCACCCAGGTTGGTCACCTGACATTCTATCTTGCTTGGGCTGACACGAGTAGGTCACGCTTCATAGCTTGGCCTCCTGTCAAGAATAGGAAATTCAAGCCCCGAATGACACCTTAGACATGAAACCAATACACCATATAAATAGTAATGATGACCAGGCTGACTTCTGCTCTGCACTAGACACTATCACGCCCGCGGCCGCTTGAGAATGAGGCTGGTGTAAGCTCACAACAATTTTCTTCCAGCAGCTAATTAAAAACATGACACAACACAGCCGCACACCAGGCCTCATGGGCCGGCCACATCAGCCTGCACCTCCGCTGAGGCTGCAGAAACGTCGCCTTTAGCCTGGACCATTCGACTTCTCATACCCTTTTCCCATTCGCGCCACTTTTCCTCATCGACTGACCGTCTTGGCCTATCGGTATCGTAAGACCAGATATCATATTCTTTTAGAAGAGCTTTATCGGCTGCAAGCTCTTGGGGGTACGTCGTGAGCAGCTTGTCCATTTCGTAGTAAAAGTCTTTTCGATATGGTCGCCATCCAAAGTACATCTTCGTGTACTCCCAATACTCTGGGAACCATCCGCCGAATTCCCAGTCGATGATAGCCGTTATCTTCCCATCCTTCACCATGATGTTCTCTGGTGACATGTCTGCATGAGTATATTTCGTGGCATAGGACTCGGATCTGCTGTGAACATCTGTAACATCTTTTTCAAAAGCCCACAGATCCATAGAATCGCCTCTTCGCACAAATTTGTGGAAGTCGGCTACGCTCTCGAAGGGACCGAAGCGTCGGCCGCCTAGGCGGTGGTCGTAGCAGGATCCTCGCTCCAGTGATCCAACGAATCCTTCTTTGGGTGGTTGAAGACCTCGTAGCTGTGATATATATCCTGCAAGCTCTGTGGCTACGCTTGTCTTTTGCTCTGGTGTCAGGGTTTGCCAGTCCACGTTCAGGGTATGACCCGGAACTAACTCCATAACCAAGTCCTGAGTTCCATCCGGACAGTTGTATACACCGAAGACTTTAGGAATTGGAATTGTAGTATTTTGACGAACAAACTCCATCGCTTCATACTCAGTCGGATGACATTGAAACTTCAGCAGTTGGTTGCAACCAATATACCTGACCTTCGATCCTGATCCCCTCAGCCTTTCATAAGTCTTGTTTCCTTTCCATAGACGGTCCCATGTTCGAAGCCTGACCCATAGAGGAAGGTGGTTATTGCTCATCTTTATGTTTGCGCCGTAACGATTGTCTCGTCGTAATATTAATGTGAGAGGAACAAGCTGGCAAGAATGCAATTGGACGAGAAAGAGCTTTGTCGTCTTCTGCCAATTAATGTGATAGGCTGGCAAGGACGGAGCCGGAAGAGCGGATGTTAGGGCTGTATTTCAATCAACACAACGTGCCGCAGAGGAACGATGCCGTGGGAGATATCATGGCAAGTAGAGCGCTCGATTTGGAGTCAAGTACGCCCGCGTCCAAACTCACTGTGTCACATGGTCCTGGTGGTCAAGCTGTGGCAAGGCTAGATGGCGCGTGCATGAGAGCGACGGACGGGCGGCTATCGAACCAATGGCGATGCTTCGTCAGGGATCATCCGAAAAGGTCTGGGGGGCCGGTGGGGCCGGCTCGTACTTGTTGGCTCACTCAAGCAACGAGTCCAAAGGGTTGTCACTTCCTGACTCAGAAGTCTTCAATAATGGCCGCTGAGCCTAGGGAGGAAGGAGGAATAGAGGGAGGGACGAAGAGGGTGATGGGTCAGAGTTGGCGATCCTTCAGGGTTTGTAAAATTCTCAACTTAGTCACATACCAAGCGGCTCCTGTCGACCGAATCACATCGGCCAACGATATTATTGTCATGGCCCTTGGTCAATGTAACAAGGGCGCTTATTATTCTGGCTTTTCTGTTGGTAGTCCTTCCATAAAAAGCTTGAGGGGCTCAAAAGATGCTGCTGGCAGTTCTCGCTAGCTGACATCGATCGATCAAGCGGCTCAGCGTAGGCTATAGAATTCCTTTCCGCAGACTTATTTGTCCGAGGAAAACAAGCAGATGGAAAAGGTATACAGGAACTTGGAGAGGAGTATTATGCTCAAGGCGTTGGTCAGTACACATCAGAAATGCAGAACGCGTTAGTACCCCCTTGGTAAATTTCCGCTTGTGGGGTCAGCAGTACGGCGCCATGGAGGACGAGATTCTGGATCGAAAATTTATGGTCGAGAAGCTTCAACGATTTTGTTACAGGTCTGCTACAAGACACATCGCATGCACTGTCAGCCACATACCTCTGCTTCTTCTCCGACAAAGGTCATGATTTCATCTCGATCTGTTGACAAGCGCGTGCGCAGTGACAAAAGTTTCGTAGCGAAGCTTAGTACGAATATTAAGGACGTCCAAACTCACAGCCACACCACCTAAGCTCAAACTTTTCAAATTAGAGGACGTGCTTAACATACCGTAGATATCGGAAAGAGCTTGCAGCTTGGGAGTACTCAGTATTTTCGCTTAGGAAAACCATCAACCTAGAAGCCTCGAAGACCCGAAATGCAAAGCACGGTCTTCGAAACAGCCAGGGTCAGAACCATATTCGTCTCATTCATAACGATCATGTAGAACTGGGAGAGAATATAGGAAGGTCAAGAAAGGAGATCCGAGCAGTGTGGAAGTATCAACCGGAAGTGACTGCTTCGAGAGGCTCGAAGGAGCGTTGTCTTGACACGTTGGAGATGTGTGATGAGAATGATTTTCAGTATGTCATATTCATGGATACGCTTATATCGTATACCAAATAATGATGGATAACATATATCTAATACGCTTGTCCACCTCCCGCAACTTACCAGTACCGTTCGTCCAAATGCGGAAACAACAATTTGCGCAACCTCGTCTTTTCATGGTTTTCGGGAAGAACAGGTAAACCGCACTCTATACGATTGCGGCGTGTATCCGATCGCCACTGCTGAAACTCTTCCTCCGAGTAGCTGCGCTGCCAGGACCTCTCTTCACCATGCCATTTTACATTATGAAAGAGTTCCGCCACTTCATACGTCCTGTGATGCTCGCCATCCAGCTGAATTTCGATAGTCCCAATCCTTTCATACAAGATTTTGCCAAACTTCGCAGTCTCATCGGTCATTTGAAATAGATATGCAAGTTTGTCTGCGACGAAGTCTGCGATGTAGGCGGGTGGCTGATGATAGTTCTTGCGACCTCGGTTTCTCAGATCTTGTAGTTGATGGAGTGACGATTCATCTGATGCTTCTAGCTCCATGGGTAGGTCTGGAGTCTTGACATCGATGACGAGCTTGCGTATACTGACTTGCTTGTCGCCCGTGTTGGTGACTCTTCGACCCACGGGACCATACTTCAAGAATCGCTCGATGAGATCGTAAAGAATCCAGGCAAGAGATGGTGGGCCACCACAGCCGCCGCCGAACACACTCCTAGCACCACCACTTTCATTACTAGGACCTGGCTGTCTATTGATGAGGCCAGCGTTTCTAAAAGCGACGTATACATTATCGACTCTGTTGGTGATGAGGGGTACCTATATTGAGGTTGAGTAGGCGAAATATATAGCTCTCAGCTCTGACTTACACTCAGCCACGTTGCCCATACCGCAGTCTCATTCACAAGAACCATATCCATGATATACGAGTGCTTCTCAGGAAGACGTTCTAGTAGCTCCAACGTCTCCTTCCGAAGCTGCTGATTTACCAATAATGTTGGGACATGGTCCAGCTTGTTGCCGCTCCTTGGATACAGTACAGTGCCCTGTTTCCAGCTTTCTGTGCTCAGATCTCGTAATTCAGTTCTATTGCTGACATCATATGGCAAGGCTGGTGCTGGTAATACTGGTAGGACCGCGAGGCTGAGGATTTGGTCGCGGATCTCGCGAGGGACGGTGAGAAGAGTTTGCATGTTGTCGGCGTGAGAATATTGGCAGCAGTTTGAGTGATTTACGAGGTCATTAAATATTGAGGAAGTCGTTGCCTGATAGTGCAGGAACAACATGCGCCGCAAAGCTATTCCAACAGAGTGACCGTGACCCCACTTACCGCATTAGGCCATGCTAAGCCCCCACGCTGTCTTAAACTACCAGATGGGGACTCCAGGATTTTGACATACTACGCAGCAAATGAGAAGCGAATATACATCGAAGGATCTACGGCAGCCCTGAAACATTTGGCTATGTTACTCAGTAGAGTAGTTTCTGAAGCCATGATTAAAACAGGACACGGCATAATGGAACCTTGCATAGATTGTGTGAAAAAGCGGCTGCAGGTAGTGATCTCTCTGTTTGCTGGTAGATGGGAACAAATAATCAAGCGGTTTTTCTAGAGTGTCTTAAGATATCTATCCTGTGGGCGAAAGGTTGAAAAATGTGCCCGTCGATAGATACCGGATAATAAGACGACTCCCTAATTGATCATGAGTACTTATTGAAGTTGCGAGATGCGGGAGAGATTTGCGAACCAGTTAATTTATTAGTACATTACTTCATCCACACACTATAAGCAACAATATTAACGACAAGATGATGACGCTTCGATTGCAAGTGAAGTGATATTATCTCAAATCGCATGGATGTGCAGACAAGCTAAGTGGACACAATAGCTTTGAGTATCCAAGGAACACTGAGCGCGAGTGAAGACAGGTTACTTCAATGCGACGCGTGTGAAAATACGCAGCTATTATGGCCAAACCACTTATCTGCACCCCGAGGTCTGCCTGGGCTGCCCTGACTCTTCGATGGATGATGGTAAACACGTGATGTAATATATGCTTTGCAGCTGGAGGTGCCAATCGTTGGTATAAGCTGGATTGATCTTTTAAGCATCCTGACTAGTTCAAAGAACTTGCTATTGAGCGCAGGAAGAAGCATGAGCTCTCTTGTCGAAAAATTCAGACAGTGTGAGAGTTAAGAGCAGAGCTGACAACTAATAGGTCAGAAGTTCTACCAAGGCACATACAAGAGTCTTACAAAGCCAATATGTAGAAGTGTGATTGGACATGCTCGAAGTCGTCTATGCTTGTGAAACGGCGAAGACAATAACCTTCCTGCAGGGTAAACAGTCGTATCTACAGCCCATGAAAACTTCTTTATGAGCACATGTGCGGTACCAAAGAAATTCGGCGAAGATCAGCAGCGTCGGTGATGCCTTGTATGCCGGTACTCGTTAAGCTCTCATGGCTGCGAGTCAGGTCTCGAGTAAGCCGACTTCACCACGTCTCGATATGCATAACAGCTCTGCTATGGCTCTTATTCGGACCCCAACATCTTATGCTCTACCGCAGTCGATTCTGGAAGGCTCGCCAGATGCATCCGCGCGGCGAGGGTTTTCAAACAACGCCAGGCGCTTCACATGCTCAGTATGGCGCCTGAGTGACGTGAACTTGCGTGTTTGAAGTTTGGCCTCCTCACTCACGCTGACTGCAGAGATAAACCTGCATGGAAGATGAAACAGATTGTCCACATCGCTGGCAATTCGGCCAGACTCCCGTGTGATCTCGAGTGGGATCGATTCGTTATCATGTATGCGGTGATATCTTGGCACAAAGCTGTGAGAGGCCGTTGGAAATGATGTTAAGCCTATCACTGTGCCACAATTTGTTGACTGGGCCAGGAGCTCAAGGGGGGATGAATCAGGTGATAGCGGCCCAGTTCCATGGTGGTGGAGTGAAGAATGGAGGGGTCTGTGGACGACGATGAGCGTTCTTATCTTTGACAGATGTGCTTCGATGGTCATATAAAAGTCGAGAACCCTCTAGGAAGATGGTTGAAGCGTCCAAAATAAAGTCTCGTCCTCCCTCCTTTTCTGTCCGACCTCAGCCGACTCCAATCAGACCCGCATCTAGATCCCTGGGACGATCGGTCTTGCCAACCAGGTTGGCTTTCCACTACGCGATAAAGGACGCCTTATCGTCGTCATCTTCTGGACCAATTAACGCACGTGCAAAGACTATACGCAGAGGATGGTCCGGGGATATATAGAATTGCAGCATGCCCACCACTTCTGGCTGCTCCTTTTTCCGCGAGCGTCCGTTCGGTCGCGCCGATAGATTTCTGCTGCCACTATCAGGAGGGAGAGGAGGCTATGCTGCTTCCGGCCAAGGGCCTCGAAGAGACATGCCTAGACACCACGTGCCCATCAAGGAGCTGGACTTGCGTTATTACACCAATACTGTGGTCTTTGATACCATAAATGCTGTGCCTGGTCTGAAAATAAGTGCAGGTAAGCTACGTGTCTTCTAGATTCTCAATTGAGCCGTGCAGATTCTTTTCGTCCTATATTTGAATGTTATTCTCGCAACATTTTGTGCTTCTCGAATACATCGAGCTGTGAAGGTCGGCAACAGCGACAGTCGCTGCTAACTATAACTGCAAGCTTTGTTCAGGTACATGCTCAGTCCTTTCAAGCGCATACTCTAGCATGATGCGCTCCAGAACGACCTAGATATCACTAGCTAACTTTGTTCCAGCTTTCTTCTCTTTTCTCCGCGCAAACCTCGTTCTTCCCGCCTCCACCCTAAATTCTACAACCTCAACACCTCTACTCGATCCATCCTCCTCTCAGACTCTTCCACCGCTCGGCCCATCTTCCCTTGCGACGATGAGTTCCGCTGAAGACGACGTAGTTCTCCCTCCCAACCCTCTCGAAGGCGTCCCTGAACTCACAACCACCCCTCTCACGAATCAAGACGACAAGATCGCAGCTCTCAAACTAGTCGCAGATTCGATAGCTCAGCAGCGAAACATTGCCGCTAGCGCAATTATATTTCATCCGCTTTTCATTGCTTTCTATGTCGCCGTAATGGCTGCCATCAGCCAGTATCTTTACAAGGAACGAGGGGACATCGGGATAGTGGTCACGACGGGAGCCGGCGTTACGATGGCGATTCTGGTAGCTATAAGAGGCGCAACATCAGGTTATCTTCAAGCCGCAGAAGAAATGAATTGGGCATGGACGCAGAATGCAGATGGAGAAGACGATATCATACTTGGCTCCAGATTCGGTGATGAGGTTATAGGTGCTTGTGTTTTACGTCTTGAACGTAACGCTTCCTCTCCTACGAAGCGGAAATCGAAAGCTAGCAAGACGGGAGGGAAAGGTCTGGTTAGAGCTTGGACTGTGAGAACGAAGTACAGGGGAAAGGGGGTAGGAGAGGGATTGCTTGAGGAAGCGGTGAGGTTGACGAGGGAAAATTTAGGGAATTCGGCGGAGATAGGGTTTGCGGTTGAGCATGCGAATAGTCGGAAGGTGTTGCCGGGTTTCTTGAATGGGACGTTTAGAAAGAGGGAGAAGAGAGCTGCTTTGGCCTTGGAAAAGCTGGTGGCGAGGGCAGATGGGAAGAAGAAGAGATGAAGAGACTAGTAAAGTAGAATGAGGACATTGTAGACATACATTCGTTTCTTGTAATAGATGCTGGTGTTTGGATGGATATAGGCGCGAGGGGTTCATGATACCTGGCTTATTTAGATGAATATAGCTGTACCTTTGGGTACGAAGTTACTTAATGAAAATGATCAGATATCTGCAATGTCACTTGGAAGGCTTTTAAGAGGATTTTCGACCACATCTAGGACGCATGCAAGTTTCATGGAAATAAATCGCCAAGCTGTGCACTCTACTTCAATGGAGCTACACTTCATTCAGATGTGCTGCAAGCTAGATTGGCATACCAGATCTGACACAGTTTACTGAACTTAATTATGTACAACTCGAGCACCTCTTGCAAAATTCCGGCTGCAGCTGGAGTGCCCCAAAAACTAATGTCACGTGACTTTACACCCTTGATCTCGCTTGAAAGCTTCCTGGTCTCTTCGCAATATTTTTCACTTCCATCCTTCAACTTCTTCCACAACATACTTCAACCTCCGAGACTCTGTGCTACACTTGATATGCTCTGTTGCTAATCACAATAGGATTTCGTCCCTGCAAGGATGTGTACCTCGCGCACAAACCTGTTTCTCACGCCGCGTTATCTGCCGTATAAGCATGTCGCGTTTACTGATGATCTTTCGGATCGTCTCGGTCTATCGGTACAGAGATTCACCCCAACCTCTAGCTCCCTGAACCTGCCTTCCCCATTTCCCCGCGTCGCTCGCGTTTACTCCCGAACCAAATTAACCAACAGCCACCCACGCACTTTCCGAGCCTCCTTCAACCCTCACGAAATCCCAATACAGGAATCATGAGGTCGAATGTCAGAATATCTGCACCCGCTGTGCGGGCTGCTTTCACATCAGTCCAGCGTCGAAGCTTCACTGCTTCAACCTCGAGACAGGCAACATGGGGCTTTATCGGTCTCGGTCAGATGGGTATGCGCACACGACACTCCGAATTGCTTCATTTCTGACTAAAATAGGATACAACATGGCCCGAAATCTGCAAGCCAAGCTTCCAACTTCCGATACGATGAAAGTCTACGATATCAACGAGGCAAACCTTGAACGATTCGCCAACGACACCAAGGCATTGACAGGCGGAGCTGCCGTGCAAGCTGTTGGTAACGTTCGAGAAGCTGCTGAAGATTCTGTACGTGTCTCATCTCTCTCTATCATACCCCGCACCCTTATGTGATGAGTTTGTTCTATCCATGATCTAAGTTGGGGTCATCCGCAAGGACGACCTTCTCATGATTTTAATATTATACAATACAGCCAATCCTCTGATATCTTTTCAATCAAACGCACGATCCTCTCAAGCTATCATCATTAGTATTTGCTGACTCGTTATCGAAATAGGAAACTACAATCACCGTCCTACCCGACTCTTCTCACGTTAACAATGTGTTCGGTCACCTCCTCAACCCACCTCTTTCTCAAACCCACGTTAAGAACCTCAACCGCCTCTTCATCGACTGCTCCACGATCGATCCGTCTTCTTCCCGTGAGATTGCAAACGCAGTCCACACCACACGACAAGGAAAGTTTGTTGATGCACCTATGTCGGGAGGCGTCGTTGGAGCCACTGCTGGGACCTTGACATTCATGCTTGGAGCTCCTGATACCTTAGTCTCCAGAGTCGGGCCGATTCTACTGCTGATGGGAAAGAAGGTGTTGCATTGCGGAGGCCAAGGTGCTGGGCTGAGCGGCAAGCTGGCAAACAACTATCTCCTTGCTATCAACAACATTGCTACTGCTGAAGCAATGAATCTAGGTATCAAGTGGGGTCTTGATCCTATTGTTCTCGGCAACTTGATCAACGTCAGCACCGGTGTATGTTGGCCCAGTAGCGTCAACAATCCCGTCAAGGGTGTTGTGGATGGTGCTCCTGCTAGCCGGGACTACCAAGGCGGTTTTGGATTAAGCTTGATGAAGAAGGATCTCGGTCTTGCTATCTATGCCGCTGCGGAGGCGGAAGCTAAGCTTGAATTGGGTGACAGAGCCAAAGAGGTTTATGACGCTGCTGAATTGCAGGAAAACTGCCAGGGACGAGACTTCTCTGTCATTTATAGGTATCTGGGTGGTGCTGAGTAGTGGTTATCAGTGCCACAGTAAGTAGATAAGAAGTATCATTGAAGGCGTTTGGCGCATAGCTATGCATCAATTCAAGAACAATTTGCAATGCCATTAATACCTCGACATCACCTCGTACTACCTTATCAGTCTTTTCAGATATTCAGATCTTGATAGTACTTCCACCTACTCGGCTGAATATTGGATTTTAGGATTCGCTGACACGCCTCGCATGAGACCCTGAAAGATAGCCATCCAAGGAGCCAGCTATAGTCAACAGCACACCCCTCATTCCTTGACTGGCTTATAAGAGAAGATATCTTGTCTTTTGGATCTTGTCAGATGATCAGATTCGTCCTTCATCCCCCTGCAACAACCACCAATGGAAACAATCGGTGGCTTTTCTCTCGTGCACCCAGGTAAGATTCTCAATTGTCTAATAATAAAACCCCGCATCAGCCTCACTCAGCATACGAAATGCAGGAAGCCGCGCTTCATCACCATCGTCGCCATCTCAAATGTCCTTGGACGCTATCGTCGACCTCATGAAGCCCATCGTCCTATTACGAACTCGGCTTAGCTCACTATGCGTCTATTGAACACCACATCTCTCACTCTCAGCACCTTCTTTGATAAAGACATTCCTCCCTATGCAATCCTCTCGCACCGCTGGTCAGACTCCGAAGTCCTATTCCAAGACCTCGAACGAGGTCTCGGGCCCAGTTTACCAGGCTATGTAAAGATCCAAGGATGCTGCGCGCAAGCCAAATCCGAGGGCTGGCAATGGGCCTGGATCGATTCTTGTTGTATCGATAAGTCAAGCAGCGCCGAGCTTTCTGAAGCCATCAATTCCATGTTCAAATGGTACGAAAAAGCAGGAGTTTGTTATGCGTACTTGGAAGACGTTGATCTTGGGAGAGAGCGAGATGGAAAATGGGGTGTTCCTTGGCAGTTAAAGAGAGCTGTATGGTTCTCGAGAGGATGGACGTTACAGGAATTACTCGCGCCAGAAGATGTCGTTTTCTTTGATCGGAATTGGCTTGATATAGGGACCCGCGAGAGTCTGGCGGAGTTGATTCAGGATATTACTGGGATCGAGGATCTCGTGACTTGGTCGAGCGCATCTATTGCGCAGAAGATGTCTTGGGCTGCGAAGAGGACTACTACGAGGGTTGAGGATGAGGCGTATTGTTTGATGGGGTTGTTTGATGTTACTATGCCGCTGTTGTATGGGGAGGGGAAGAAGGCGTTCACGAGGTTGCAGGAGGAGATTGTTAAGTCGTCGGATGATGAATCTTTCCTTACTTGGACTCCGGATCTTCCTTCCATAACGCGGACGATTCCGTTTCTCGCGACATCTCCTCAAGCTTTCAAGAACTGTGGGAAGGTGCGACGAGTTCCTAGCAGTTGTCAATCGGGCGATCGAGCATTCTTTCAAGGAGAACAACACCCGTTCACAATGACTAAGAAAGGTTTACACATCTCGACATTCCTCATACCTAGCCAGTTGCTCGACATCAACTTGTCCGTTGTTATATATGGGTCGAAACCAACATATATAGCTTTGCTTTCCGACTTGTTCTCCGAGACGGAAGATGTTTTTGCAATACTACTTCAAGCAAGTCATGAGGAAGGAACTCTCGGCCAATGGACACTATCAAGGGTACCAGTGGACCCTATTCTACTGGATCTCTCAGCTGTCAGGGGTAAATGCGAGTCCTGGATTGATCAATGGCGACTCGAAGGTAAATCAGGTTTCGGAGACGAATACAACTCTCTAGCTCCGGCATCTCGATTGATATACATCAATCAACCAGCCGCTTTCAAGATGGACCCAAAATACGTTGCCAGAAAAGCAAGGACTAGCCCTGAAACAATATCGGTCAATTTTGCTTCGTTGTCGAAATCCCACTTCTATGTATCGGCATCAAAACCATCTCGATGCAATATAGGACGTCGACAATGGACCACGAGACCTGGGAGAAAGGGAACGATTGTCGTTACTTACGCACCGCTCGGTCTAAGGAATACGACGGATTATCCACACTTGTATTTCACGCATACGAAAACGGGTACGTCATTTCTTCTGGGGATCCATTCATGCACGGAAGGACTGAATGAAAAACCGTCTTTGATCTTAGCAACTTTGGATAGCTTCAGAAGATCTAAAGTAGAAACGCCGGTACTTTCAAGTCTCTCCTTGACACCGAACAAGAGCAATGCTAGGATAGATCGCATGTCGCTCTCGTTAGGAAATGGTATGATCGTGTCAGCTTCCCTAAGTCGAGAAGGTGGTGTCCAGGAAGGTGTCGCTAAGGAACATGTCATCAATGTAGTAGTTGATCCCACGGGAAGGACGCGATGGCCAGCTTCGACTAGGACTATGGAACAAACATCTCGCCTCGCATCTCTGATTATTGGCAGTGATGAAGCTGCGGGGCTACTACCCGTAAGCATTGCGAGAGAGGTCAGAGACCAGGTCGAGGCAGAGGCCATGGAGCATGGTGTAAAAAGGGACCTAGCTCTTAGGTTCAAGAAAGCTATGGAACAGAAAGCTATAGATTTGCTAGGGGGTGGTAAATCAACTCCGCTTGAGACTCCAGTTCTCCCTAGCGATAGCATTGCAAGCATAGGTCTTGGAAGCGTTGCGAGAGAGCTTAAGGATATTCAAGATGAGGTAGAATCCATCGACAACAGCACTCTACCTGGTACTTCGCAGTCATCCAGCGCACAAGATACCAACAAATTCCTCAAAGAAGACTCAAACCAGCTATTCAAAACCGAAGTCCGCGATAACATATCTATCACCGACCAAATCAAACCCCCACCCACAGAAAACAACACACCACCAAACATCTTCCTAAGATTCAGACAAGCCATCAAACTCAAACACGAGACGACTTGGCTCTCAAAAGTCCGTCTCCAAGAGAGGAAAAGGAAGTTTGAGACTATGAATGAGAGTCGACCCGAGAAACCGAAGAAGAGGAAGGATGTTTTGAGACGGAAGACTAATGATGGGTTTGCGATGTCGGGGCAGGATGAGGAGGATTTGTTGGAGCAGAGGTTGAGGGGTATTAGGCTTGGGGAGAGGGCGGATGATGACGGATTTGAGGGGATGCTTCAGAGATAGGAGATGAAATGCATCAGTGAAGAGACAGAAGTGGGATCCTGAACTGGATATCTGTGACTGGAAGCCTAATGCTGTGTTGATATTGATCTGAGTGAAGGGATCACGGGACATGGAACACTGGATCCAAGAGATGAAGTGGAGACACCGAAGCTAAAAACAGAGAGAGCAAGGGACGGAACGCAGGCGAGCTAGAAGAAGTAGAACCAGACTTATGGCCCAACATTTAACGATCGGCTTGGTATTGTATTGGTGCCTCTCAATCGCCGAAGTCTGTTTCTTGGCCTCTTATATCATGTATCTCATCCGATCATTACGCCTGCTCCATGCTCACTCTTTTCCCTCCCTTCAGAACCAGCTCGAAACGCCAGTTCGAATCATATAAACACCACCCATAACATACAGCTACCGCGAGGACGAGCTCTAATCAATGGAGTCGCTTCAGTTCCTCTACCGCATTTCTTACATCCTCCACACTTGGTCCTAGGCCCCTACAAATCGCCTCCTGTACCTCTTCACCCACATCCAAGAATCTCTCGATCAACTCCCCATCCACAAACCGGTATGGCTCATGAGATTCGCGATTACTGTTTCTGTAGCGACGATACTTCTTGAAGTCAATGTCACCAAGGGTCGAGATATGCTTTTCGCAGGCATCTTGAAGACGCATGAGAAGGTCCTGAGACTGAGGGCGGATGGTTGCGAAGAGGTATATCGAGCCTTCGGTCTACATTGCGTTAGTTCAAGAGACCAGGAGGAACAGGGCAAGTGTAGGAGAGGGAGACGCACCGTAGCTATGAATGCCTTCGGAACCACCATGGCACGTTCACCGGGCTCGACACGTATCTTCCGAATAACATTGACCTGCTCTCCAAGATGCATCTCACCAATGATCTGTAAACGTCGCTTATCCGAAACAGTAACGCCATCTCTGTTACGGCGAAGAACCAACAAGTTCCCATCATGGTCGCTTTCCAGATAAGAGTCATCGTCAATATCAATCACGGCTGTGGCCCAAGATGGACTGAAATCTCGTGCTACTTGTTCCAATGTATCGGGAAGACCATTCTCTCCAGGTATGAACTCGACAATAGATAGAGATTGCATCATATCTGCAATAGCTATGGTATTACCTGTTACCGAGATATCGATTGGGACAGTTGCACATCGGTACGTAGCCAACTTGGTGAGCTCAGGAAGGCTCGTGCCACTCTCGCTGTACTTGTATACTACTACCGCCTTGTAAAGAACTGCGACAATCTTGTCCCCCAACATATGAAGACGTCGACAAGCGCCTTTGATCGGGAAGTCTTTGACGAGGTACGGGGTTTTCTGGCTATCAATACCAAAGACTAGTATGCGACCTCGAAGGTCCTGCTCGGCCTGCTCATCATCGAGGAGGGTAGTGCCTACAATGAAGCGTTCTGCTGGCTCGTCATTTGAATCTGAACTTGGTAGTTGCGTCCGAAGGACACAGTCGATGACCTCAGGACCATTCCTCCTATCATCAAGAACATATGGTTTGCCTACTTGTCCAAACATCATATCTTCGACGAGTTGAAAGGTGTTCTTGACTGTCTCTTCTCCTTTGATCATCTTGCGGCTAATACAGCCGACTCCAAATGCTCGCTCGTTGGGAGAATATGCCAGTCTTCGGACTGTATATCCTAATGGTAACGATGTGACGTGAGTCCGCCTCTCTGATTCTACATTTGAGATCTTGAGAGTGCTGCCAGCTGCAATGACTATCGAATTGGGATATTCCTCGCTGTTAAATGGACATACGCATACCGCATTCTCTGCAGTTATGGCAGAGTAGACTATCCGACCTTCGGAGCCATAGATCAAACTTGGATTCTCGCAAGTTGCAAATACGTTGAAAAGTCCGTCCTGCCGTGGTAGAATATGGAAACGAGCTTGTTCAGTGCCCAAAACTATACTTTTCTTCCCTGATAGCACGAAATGAGTGTCGACATTGAATGTCAATACTATACCATCTTCCATGGCAACGAATAGGGTTGGGCCAGATATTGATCTCGGCAAGACTTGTGCCATGGCGATGTTTCGAGGAATAGAGGCTTCGTTCTTCCTCCGAATGTCCTCTGAATATATGATATCCAGGTTCGTCACGTTGAGAACTGAGATTGTACCAGATCTCCAAAACCCGACCACCGCTATTCCTGGGACCTCGCTCGGAACGTGAATGCAAGCGACTTGATCACCCTCTTGAAGGTTTTGCACCGCTAATTCTTTTAGTCCTGTGAGCACATTTAAGGTTATCAATGTGACACCATTAGACGATAACAAGACATGATTCTCATTTGCTGATGCGGTCGTGATGATATGTCCTGGCGGTGGTATCCATTCTGCTGCAACGTGGGAAGGACCGGCTCCAAGAATTCGAGCCGATTGAGAGGTTATTTGCAGAAAGTGTCCATTTGGCATGTTCATAGCCAATATAGTTTCGTGATCCAGATCCATGCCTCTAAACTCCTGGAGTTCTTCGATACCGCTTTCATCGAAGCGAAATATCCGCGTCTCGACGGACAGCGAAACTACCAACGTATCATCATAATGTGATTCTGCTTTTGAGCGGAGTGAGAAGACACCTCGAACGCCGTCCAAATCATCTATCAGAATACCGATATCCTCAAGTCCGACACCACTTCTGACACTCCTGAAGGTTCCAGTCTCGTAAACACCACTTCCACATACTATCCGAGCCTGACCTGTGGAGTACTCATTTGACTGAGTTTCTCCTTCTCGGCCACCCATATCCATGACGGCAAAGTCTAGGATAGGAGCAATATTATCCATCTTCTGTATTAGCGCTAGATTGCCCGGCGCATTTTCATCAGTAGATTCTGGACCTGCAGCCTTCGCAGCTTCAATGTCCAGCTTGACGAACTGAGAATCACCTTGATGAGAGCCAATGAAAACAATACCTCCCCCAAGGTGTACCATGACAGTAGCCTTCGATGCCTGCCCGATCTTGACCATGTCCATACCAAGAACTTCTGAGCCGTCCACTTTGATTGTCAGGAGATGAAGCATTCCCCACTCATCAGCTAGTAAGTAATTCAAGTTGTCGATTTGTTCCCAAGCCACGAATATCAGTGCTTCATTTAGAGCATATTCCACAATAGCTTTGCTTTCATCATCCAGGTACGTGAATTTGGTCTCCCCAATGACAATCACGCCTCCAAGATGTGCCTTTGGCGCAGCATTTGAGTGCCGAACAATAATTCTCCTGTCATCCTCGACCTTCGGAACTGGGATCAGGTGGCTAGCACCAGCATCCAAGTCTGAAATATCGTTTTCCCTGTCTTTCGTTGCATCAAATTGCGAATATGACGACTTATCACCTACCAGCCGGTACGTCACCAGCCGTACGTCTTCTTGCCTCGGGTCCTGAATCAACATAGCAATCTTAGGCGATTTCGTCTCCGTGTATAGGAATACCATAGACCGGACCTTAGTCTCCGATATCCTCGTCTGTTGAGGTGCCTCCAAATCCTCTGTTCTTCCTTTCCTCGGTTTCAATACCCGTATCAAATTCAAGACCCCTTCAAAAAGCTCCAAAACTAAGTACCGTCCGGTAGGATCAACAAGACATAAGTCTCTGCTCTGCGAGTCCCGCAGATACCTATCCGCCACATCTTCGAATCTCTGCCGCGTCTCTAACTGGCCTGCCTCAGCATTGAAAGCTAATGTGAAGTACTGGAACTGCTGTGTGCCAACGAAAAGGAGGTCTGTATCTGCACCGATGGGTCGGAGCTTCGCGAGCATGGAGATGGTGCCGTAAATTTGGTAGGAGGATGTCATTACGAAGCATTCGTCTGAGGGCTGCCATATCTCAATTCGGGGTCCTTTGCTATAGAATGGTCAGCAAGAGCTTCAGAGGCTTGGAATTGAATCCTACGCGATGACAAGGCATTCCACTTCCGGGTCTAAGAGGTTGAGTCGGAGTGCATGGCGGACGCTGCTCGGCCGGTGGATAGGAGCGAGGTATGCCATGTTTGAGCTATACAATCACAAGTATTTCTGCGATTGCGTGAGGAGGTAGAGAAAGTAAATGTAAGCTCGTAGCTTCTCACTTCACGTTTAATGACGCCCGCGATGGAGCTCGGTCCTTATCTGAGACTTTCGGCTTTAAGATACGTGTTTTCTCCGACAGACAAATAAAGGGGAGCCGAAACAGTGTGCTTCATCCAGAGATTCTAATCATCATAGGTTACAAAACCTAAGAAATAATTTTCACGCCGTGGAGATGGAGACCTAGTATTTGATCAAAACCGAGTTCTGAAAATTTCCAAAGTTTGTTCATTCTTCATACATTTGCAAGCTCTCAGCTATGCGGGGTATCTTTTTCCTTTTCTGCTCCAGAAAATGCTTGCACGAACATAGGTAAAGTCATTAAGAGGCAGCAACTTCTTCTCCCTCATCTCCTGACGAGTCTGAAAGGGTGTCCGACCCACTCTCTGCTGCTGCTCCATCTGTAGCAGTTTCCTTTCCTTTTCCCTTTTTACTTTTCCCAACCTTCTTGCTTCTCGATAATTTAGCAGCATCGCGTGGAGCACTAATCGTGTCCAAATATTCCGAATCGTCGAGATTACTTTTCAATTCGGGGACCTTTGCCAACAGCTCACTTGTATCTTCAGCTCCAACCTGACCACCAACAAATAAGTTCTGAGCATAAGCGTCCCAAGCTTCAGCATCATCATCGTCGACGAATCGGTGGCTCTTCCATTGTTCTGCTTGTGCAGTCGAGATTCGTTGAGCCATGGTCTCGCTGGAATCTTCCTCGCCATCAATATTCGACTTTACAGACATATGGACAGCTCGAGCTTCCGTTGTCTTTGCCGGACCTGCTGCATCTCGTCGACCAAATCGATCTTGCTCCGACTGTGCATCGATGTGGTGAAATTGGGGCCGCATCTGGACGATGTTGTCAACTGGCGTAAGATGTAATTGATCTGTTAACGTCTGTTAGCACATGAAGCACAATTTCAACCAGGATATTTACTCTTTCGAAATGTCCCAATCATGTATTGTGGTGTAGTCTCTTCATTTGGCACCGACTGCCCTCCCAATGTCTGCTTCACCAAGACCGACTCACTTGTGACAGCATAGTCAAAGTCATCCAATATCCTCTGGTTCTCTGCATCCTCAGCAGCAGCAGCCCTCCCTCTCCCTCTTCCCCTCCCCGCATTCGTAGAACCACCAATTCCAAAGCCACCGGGTAGACCATGACTAGACTTCGTCTTCTTCATAGCACCTCCCCATTTGACACCCTTATCCTTATCATAATTATGCCAAACATCCATAGGAACATCTAGCTCCACCATTCCCGCTGCAGGCTTCACCCGCATCTTCAATGGCTGTGACTGGTTCGCGGCGGAATAATGCTGTCTCGAGTCGCGATTCGGAAATTGGAGAATATAGACTTGTTTGCTGCCCGCCATGTGCGGTTTAATAAAGACATCATAAGAAGCCTTGATTGGATCTGGATCCTCCATATCGACGTCTATTTTGTGTTGTTTGGTTTCCGACCTCGAAACTTTTTTGTTCCTGGTCGTCAGCCTTCTTTATCGATTAGCGTGGGGTCACTAGCGCGATGCTAGCTCCGGATCTCTGCTCCTGCTCAGCCACCGCCTCAAGGAGAGGATGACGCCTCCGTGACACTCGATCCTTTAGGCATCACACAATCACAAGACTTCTTCCATCGTGCCACTCACTCCTTAAAGCTCAAGAACCTTCGAACTCGCTCTCACCTCAAACCTATCATACACGAACAATCAAAACCGGTCATCCGGCATACAAAGAATCGATCAACACCTCACAATGTGCTGCAACTCAGACATCTTCCTCGGCCTCATCGCCATCCTCTTCCCACCCATCGCAGTCTGGGTAAAGACCGGCCTGTGCTCCGCAGACTCACTCATCAACATCTGTCTTTGCATGCTTGGCTTTGTTCCCGGCCTTCTCCACGCATGGTACATAATCGCGAAGTTCCCAGAACCAGACTATTACGAACCTGTTCCAGGAGACGAGGAGAGAGGAGTCGGAGTTACATATATCGTCGTCCAAGGCTCGAACGGAAGGACGCAACGAGTCCCTGCCAAAAATGTGAGGGGAAGTGGAAGGGGAGGAAATGCGGCACAGCAGGGATATGGAACGACGGCGAATATGACTCCTCAAGCACCGCAGATTCATCAGGAGACGAATGGGACGTGGAGTAATGCGGCGGAGGGAAGTAGTAATGGAGCGGTGCCACCGAGTTACGAACAAGCTGTTAAAGGCGATAATAAGATTCAGACGAGGGACTAAGTGGCGTACGGGAATGATGGATATAGGAAATCGGGAGGATGAAGTGAACAGACGTGCATTGTGGTATGTTCATGAAGGAATGTGTAACAATGGTCGAACAGTACACTGGCGAGTGAGGCGTTCAAGGCACCCTGCATTGTATTATGGTTCTTTTGGGTACGGGACAGGGGAAGCGCAAATCGCAAATCATACAAAACCATGAAAGCTATTCAGGTGATATAACTCGAGAATGATCACATCTCCAAGTGACACCAGAGCAAAACTTGTTCGAATTATTTATTCATTAGCCCATAAGACTCACAGCAGCCTCTGGCCAGCTGCCCAAAATCATGGGCCTTTCAGTAGCTCTATTGATCATAGGTGCTAAGACCTTCAATTTTCTCCTCTCTTCATTCACTTCTGCTACATACACAAATCCCATTACGCTAGCGTCTCTAATAGTCTCTTCGGAGTCTGCTATTGATGCGTACATCACCGAAAGAACGCAGTGTTGCATTTGAGCATTGGGCTCTACCTTCTCGTAAAGCCCTTGCTCAGTCTCCTCTACCCCACCAGGAAGGAATGAGTTTGTATGTGCTGTGGCGCGTAAGCTGTGGGTGTGACATTGTGAAAGATCGATCGAACTTACTTTCTCTGATCTTATAGATCGTGACATCGTCGTAGTTCACATGCTGAGTCTGAGGGCTGAGCGTTGTCCTGGCATTACCGAAGAAGTACTCCTTGATAGCTGCCTCGTTCGTTTGTCGCATGAAGTCTTCATCCCGGTCAACACAACCCCCAGATTTGTCAAGCTTGACGAGAGTGATTGATTCGCCATTACTGGTGCGATACGTCGAGAATTTCTTCAGCATTTCGCTGTGTAATCTCTCGGATCCAATCACAAGGATGGTGTTGACTATACTTTCTTGTCAATGAGCTTTTCTTGGAAGGTTGGTTTGTACCTACCCGAGAATTCAGAGACGATGTGTGAGATCAAATCAAACCCTCCTTTCCCCTGGCTTATGATTCCTGGGGTATCAATGATCATGCCTGTCGACCTGATGGCTGAATCTTCCGTCAATCTGCTTGTGGACGCCAGAGCCAATCTTGTAAGAATGGGCTTGTACAACCTCGTGTTATCTTCCGGACTCGGTAAACCATAGTAATAGCATAATGGCAGCTTAACAGGTACCGGGCTTGATGTGCTCGTAGGACTGCTTCCCCAACCTTGCTCCACATCAATAATCGAAGCAAACGGCGTCGCAGTTAAGCTTCCAGGAATAGATAGCATGCCTTCCGTTGAATCCGTGTTGATGACCATAGGCTGTCGGCCTGTCCGTAGAGCATACGCCGTCAATAGCTTCACCAGACTCGTCTTTCCAGAATCCTTTGGTCCAACCACCAGTATTCTTGGACCCTCCCGTCCAGACTGCGCAGCCTCGTCTCGTAGCTTCTCCAGAGCGAAATGTGTATTGGCATATTGTGTCATTGGTGTCTCTTCTGCAATGTATTCTTCGCAAGCTCCTGTGACTTCTATCCTGCAACCGTGCCAAGTGTATATCGACGATTTGATTCCGCGGAATGTGTAAAGGTGATTGACTGCGAGTTCTGTTCCGAATATTTCTGCCGTACCGGAAAGAATCTGGCATACCATGAGCTTGGAAAGTAATCTAAAGATGAATTACACACCCTGACATCGAGGTTTCGTCCGATTTCTACTTCGAACCGCCATTCTGAGTTTGCCTGGAGCTCGTGGACAGCAACTGGCGCTTCGAATGCGGGTGCCAATGAGGCGGCCTGGTTATCTCAGTTAGTATATAGATGATAGAAATACAACGATTGATGTACCCACCGCCGGCGCAGCTTGTCCCAGTCCAGGTATCGACATCTTTTCCTTGTCGTTGTTCAAAGTTTGGTTTGTTCACTGGCAGGGTTCTGAGCTTCAGCCTTGTGAGTACGGCCTGAATGTCGGACTTAAGGTAGCCACTAAGAATCCCTTAATTCCGCTACTGTTTTCGGTCGTCAACATTCCAACGCGAGAGATTTGAGCTTGCAGATATATGAGGATTTTTACTACATCTACATTTAGTATTTATGTTCGAAAGAATAAGTCTCATTTTGTACAGTTCGAGGCCTCCTCAGCTTAATGGATTGATATTTTGGCGGTTTGTGACCGTTGAGTACGAGCAACTCGTTTCAGGCAATCTTACTTTGATGTTGTGAGATAGATGGTGTATGGAAAGCATGAGATTCCGCTAATGTTGCATCTCCCAGACTGTTTGTCTGGTAGTCAATGATTGGGTTCTATTGGGCAATTTGCTGCTTCATGGTCACTGTATTGCGATTGAAATTACTGGAATGGAGCATAATGAAGCAGACTGGCCTATGATCTCCTCGTGTCTTGGAGCACTGAGAAGAATTAGCACATCAAGAAAGAGCACAAAACTCTTTAACTTTTTGATCTGGTCGTAATTGAAGGTTTCGTAAGCGAACCCCTTATAATTAGCGAGGCTTCCGAAAAGTGACCCGAACTAACTTTCGAAAGGTCCAGAAGAACGGGATCCGCAAGACCAAGAAGTCGCAAGAAAGCAAACAGCCGAAGCCGAAGCCCAGCGATTAATCAGTAAAGCGAGGAAGACTTTAAATAGACTGGCTGCCACCTTCCGGACCAGAAAACACAAGCCAGGAACTCAACTTCGACCCGAGGATCCTTCAACCTTTAGAGGCAAGCGTGCTCTTCATACACTGTCACTACGCAAAGCCCTACGCGAGAAGCGCATGCTGGAACGATCGGGGCTCGATGTCACCTTTGGCATAATGGACCGTTGGCAAAAGACACCTTAGCAGACCTGGCCCCCATTTCCTTACCAGCACCGAGCTCAGCTCCCAGTCAGATCCTGCCGGCGACTGAACAACCTTTCAAATATGTTGAGGAGTGCCCAGATTGGGCTTGGGATGTAACTGGTCACTGGGTCGCTGTCAACGCCTCCGAAATGATCGATCGCTTTGAAGAGGTGGGCGTAAACACGCCAAGTCCTTTCAAGATGTCTGTGATCATGTCAAACAAACCCAGGTGCAAGAACACCATGCGTCAACTGTGGTGCAAATTCGACTTTGGGGAGATTAAGGGAATCATGCGCTTTTGTCCTCAGACCGACTCTCCCGAAGGCCCGCAGACGGACGAAGATTACGAGAAGCAGTGTATCTTACAGTCTGGCTGCTGGCCTGGACCATCTCCGAGCGGCACAAATACTTGGTATCTCAAATGGTGAGGCACCGACCAGGATGGCCTTCGAATTCGTGATACGGACGCCGAAGATGAGCAGACTAAGGTCACATTCTATGAAGACAAGGATGGACGGTTGATGATGAAAGGGACTTTCATGTATGGCATGAAGAAGCTCGTTCTTTATTTTGTGAAGGACTGCGACGGGGAACCTGAGAAAGGCAATGCTCGACCTTCCTCAACAAGCATTGCCTCAGTCTCGAGACCAGGCACTCCAGACCAGGCACTGTCGTTGAGGAAGGCCGAGCCAGCGATGCTCCATTGAGTACCTCTCACAGAAGAAAGACGAGCCGGGAGAGTTTTATGTGGAAACTCGCTACCTTACCACCTGCAGTAACATACGTGTAAAGGATACACGTCTGATGGTGTGTTTCATTGACCAGGAACACTGTTGGAATCACCGAGATCAACAAGATACGTCGGAATCATTCTGTCAGATGTTGGGTATTAGAAGCATTATTGCAATCACTGGCAACAACAGAATCTACCGGAATCACTCTGTCAAATAGATTGGGGAGAGTGCTCGATTCACAAAGAACGCGCTTGCTTCCATTATCTATAAAGAGCTGGCTCTCTTCCTTGCTACCAAATAGTACGTCTCAAACCTACATCATCTTTGACAACCTGCTCTTTCCTTGACAAGTGTTGGTCCTTGCATAACGCATCCTTGCACAGCACTCAAGACCAACACTTAGTATTTCGACTAGTACAGTCACGCCATGGTATCACCTCTCTTCGAGACATTCCTATTTTTTGGCTTTGCCTACCTGGTATGAACCTTAGCGCGTGCTTTTCACTCCCCCTCATTAACAGAACTTCTGCAGGCCATTGCTGCAACACTTCCACTCCAGCATAGGCACGTTCATCCAAGATATCCCAGCATCACGGACAATCATACTGCTTTGCATAACGAGGCACTATCCGAAGGAAGCTTGACATCGAAGGCGATCGAGGAGAGAGCCCCAGTAAGATTACAGCCCTCTCAGACAAGCATCAGAGCTAACAAGATTTTGAAGCCCGGCTATAACTGCTGTCCTGTTCGCGGTTTTGGGTGGACCGCTGCAGATAGAGCACAGGTTCTCGAAGCTATCAGCTTCCTGAACGTCAACAAATGGATCTCATGCGGAGTACCGCAGAAGTGCGTCAGAATCAGCTGTGTCAAGAATGCTGGCATTCATTTGTGTAACGATGTAAGAGCCTCCGGTCTTCTGGTATGACATCCTTCTTACTCTAAGCTGAGAAACCCAATTTTATCAAACAACCTTGTAGGGTCTTCTCTTCAACTGCCAGCGACATCGCCACGAATTGCGGCAGCGGAAATGTGGTGTGTGGGCAGAAATTCGATGTTGTTGATGGCATTCCTTACAATATTGTTGTGAGGCATGACGACGATTGTTCGCCTTACGGAGATGTGAATTCTTAGTGGGAGGGCAATCATATCCTCTCCTGCTAGATTGGATTGGATAATCGTTGAGTTCAGTCAAGATCAGCTGGTTCTGCTCATGAGCTTTGCCAATATGGTACATTTGGTTTGTTTGCAAGACTTTCAGTGCAATCCAGATATCGGATTTTTGGTCCTTAGCTTGTATGTAATCCTTGCATGAGTTTATTCAGTACCTTGGTCGTTTGATTCACAGAATTTTGATGTTCTATTGAAGTCATGTGATTGTGTATAGCTTTAGAAATATGAGCGCTGTATACCAGGTTTCTAGACGTCAAATCAAATCATATTATGCATGAAAGATTGAACAGCTATCCAAAATGCTAGTTTATCCTTGTAGACCCACAAGCCTGTTATCAAAGACTTGATGACAGTCACCGTCCCCAGTATCATCTTCAAGCATTTCGTTGCTTACATTCAGCGGAACTAATCACAACGCACAATGTTGAACATTCACACATTACAATCAGAATCGCGGAAAGTGATTCAGTAGCCAAGGCGCTTGAGCTTCGGACAGGCTGGGAAAGTCTATATCTCCTCGAAGCTTCTCTTCCTTCCTAGATTCTACCAAGTTCGACAAAAATCCAAACACACACTTGTCGCTTTCCCATAATCACTTCGGCACAACCTAAGATATCTTCAAGTCACTACCGACCTTCTAATGTTACCCGCACTCTTCAAGGCCGTCGCTTTGGTCAGCTGTTTCTCCTTGGTATGGACCTCCTCATGACTTGATACATCCCCCTTTCTTCTAACCAAAGAATCCACAGACTATCGCAGCACCGTTCTCAAACAACTCAACTTTGGTTCCACTCGAGAAAAGAAAGGAGGTAGGTCATCACCAACACCATGAATCTAGCATGAGGCTGACAAGAGTTTCAAGACTGGCCATTTCTGTTGCCAACCCCAACCGGCGGGCTGGAGCCACAACTGGCAGCCAGCCGAAGCGAGGCTAGCTGGCATAGCTACGCATTACCTCATCCCTGGTGGAGGAGCCACTGATAGGTGTATCATCCCACATGGCTGCACAAGGGTCAGCTGCCTTGAGTTTGCTGCTATCTGGGTCTGCAACGATGTAAGCTATTTCGGAACTGCGCTATCACTTCTTTGTTCTTTCCAGGTACTGACTGTATTACAGAGTCCCAACGAGCTCAACCTTTACTGTCCGGACATAGGCTCATATGCAAGTACGCTGCTCACAGAGTGTACGGTCACGGTCGCGGGTCCAGCTGTCGTTACATGTGGCCAGTTATTCGTGAGTCTCCCTTTTGGATGAATAATACTCCTTTCGTGTGATTGTCTAGACTACACGACTCCCGAGAGGAACGTGCCTCATTACTCCGGAAACATGTAGCTCTACTCTCGCGGCCAAGTAAAACAGGTATACTGACTCCGATGTGTTGCAAAACAGGCCGACGAGTTCACGGGCTTCAACGTGATCATCAAGTATGAAGACTGTTTTGCGGAGCCGCGCGTGCCACTGAACTGATAGTGGTGGTGGTTTCTTTCTATCAATGTGGTAGATTCTGTTTAGCATGGCTTTCGCTCTTGTGAGCGCACAAACGATGGAATTTGTTGGTCAGAGAATGGCTTTTGTATGCATGGGATTCATGGTTTTGGAGTTTGATTCAGCATGGGGTGTTGAATCAATGAAGCAATTTGCATGTATTAGTGAATGTTACGAGCAACACAGGACTGAGGAAAGTGGGAGTCTTGCTGGAGCTTTCGCTTTTTTGCAGTACGGATTGAACATCAATTTCTGCTCTATTCGTCCTTTAGCTTCTGCGTTTCTTGGGCACGCCAAGTGGGGTACATGTCTCTTCCATCGTCTGTGTTTCCAGCTTCCCGATATGCTTTTGTCAATGGTTGTTTTGCTCTCAGACCAGCATGCTCCTTCTCGAAACATTCCAAAGCCAGTCAACTTCCAACGATTTTAATGTACATCTTGCAGCTGCTAATGAGAACCAATAATTTCAAAATCCACCAAGTCCTCCAAAATCCCCAAAGAATTCTTTCGCCCTTTTACTATCAGCAAAAGAAACCCGAATGCTTTCCCTCTCCCTCAGAACTTCAGCTTCGTAGGGCCACAACTCAAGAGCCTCCTTAATAGCCACATCCGCCATGCAAAAATAGGAGTGGCCTATTGACGCCGACTCTGCATGTGGAATTGCTAGTCTCGATATGATCGCTCTTCGATAATGTAGCTTTCCCAACTGCTGAGGTGATGGTGTCCAGTTGGTGCCTGGATATCTTGTTTTCCATGAGGTGGAGGCTTCAGAGACTGCTACGAAACGGGCGATAGTGCAAGGATCTGGAAGGGAATATGTTAGAACTGCTTGTCGATGTGGGTTATATGAACAAGTATAAAAATTCTTAAGTGTGAATCAACCAGAGAGATTGGTCAATGTTCGCGAGGAAACGAAACCAGTTTCAATGTAGTCTTGGGTCTATTGGAAGTTGAATCATGACTTACTACTTTGCCATCGTTCGTGCCACGTATCCGCTTTAGAAATATCTGAGTACGGTTCGAGTTCAGTTTAAAACGGAGTTCTGCCATCTGATCTAGGAAGTTAACACCGCCAACCTTTCTCAACTTCTTCCAGAGCGGCTTTGTTTCCTCGATACGAGTCATTCTGGATATCGCTTCACACCAGTAGTCACTTGCTTTCAAAGTATCACCTTTCGCAAATGCCTCGTTTCCTTTGGCTTTCTGATCTTCAAGTGGCTGCAAGATATTTTCAGGATTCGCAGTGAAAGGCCTAGTGACTTCGAGTTGGGTAGCTTTTTTCAGATCCTCATCGATAGCACCACCAATAGTGAAGTTCGGATTGGCTTTCAAGATTTTCCGTAACGGAGGCACAAGCTTCTCCTGTATCGGAAGGGAGAATTCTTGAGTACTGGATGTTCCCTTTGGGTATGGGTTTACCAAAGTAACCTTTTGACGAACCTCAACCCTGTCCATGATAAGTCGACAGAAGAGCTCTAGGTCGCGATGAAGAATGATAGTTGCGTATAAAGCGTCTAGTGGACCACAACTCAATTCATACGACATGACAAATGGCTTGAAGTCTTTGACGCTTTTCCAAGGTAGGCGGAGGATCGGTAGGCGCTTAGATGTCATCACGTCGAGCAGTTGCTCATTCAAGAGCTCAGATGTGATCGTGACTCTGATAAAAAGCTTCGTTTTGCGTAGAATGTAGTCGGCTTCGGTATTGATTGATCGGCAGGTCCGCAGAATCTGTGTCTCGATATGGCCTTTGAGGGTAGGAGGCGCTGGCGGGTGCCCATTGGGATCCATTTCATTCCACACCTCTTCAGGAAATTGAGGTATATAAAAGATATTTTCATATATCCTTTCACGGATTTCGCTTGGTAGGTCGAGGAAGCGGAATGGCCTGGCCGATGCCGGTCTCGAAGGTAAGGAAAGGGTTGCCATGATGAGTAGATTTGCTGTTACGGGACCGAAAGGGTCTTTTATCTCCAACGGAAAATCTCGCGAGAATGTTGATGTTCCGCGAGTTATATAGATAGAAGTGCGCAGGAAGCGATTAGAAGAGATTTCAAGAATTAACTTTTTATTTGCGAGGGTGGGATCGTTGGCGCGCTGGCCCTATCACTTAACAGCACCCTTGGGCATGTCCTCAATGAAGCATGATGCTGGGGAAACACTTCTATTCTACAGTCTAATAGTCAATATACAAATATCAAGCTCTTGCTTGTCTCTTCAGCGCTAACTTTCTCTCCAATTCCTCAACCTCTCTCGCAGCTTTCTCCTCCTGCGCTCTGATAGCCACCAGCTTCTCGTCCTCAATTCTCTTCTGCTCTCTCGCAAGTTGATCTGGTCTTCTGATTGCGATGTCCTTGGGCTTGTAGTCACTAAAGAGTGCCTTCAATACCTTCTCAATGATGTAACATCCAACATAGTCAACAATCATGGTAATGGTCATGGTGCTCTTGAACTCTGATGTGAATGGAACCAAGCGCATCTTCTCGTTGATCTCAGGAATGAATTCCGTTGAGCAAGAAAAGGCAATTGCAGAGACACCGAGGATACCCCAGTACATTCCTCGATTCTCCGAAAGCGCCTCTCTGAACGGTCGTCCCTGGTAGTTGATCGCAAAGGTTGAGATTTGCTGAATGAGCTGCAACAGGTATACAGCACTATTCAACAAAGACGGTGCGAACTCTCCTTCAAGGTCGACTTCTTCGCTACGACTATAAAACGTTAGTTTGGCTACACCAACGGATGTGAGTACTTACGGCGCAATCTTGTCGCAGAACCGGGCAATGTAGATCAGAGTGACGATATGAATAGCGAATTGACCGAGGATAGAACCGATGATATAGAAGTTGAAGATATTAGGTTGAGGGCGCTCCTTCGAGAGACCTTCAACAGACTTCGCTCTTGAGATGGAAAGGAAGCAAACGCTCATGAGCATACCGCTAATTGTAACCTGTCCGTCTCCGAATTTGATGCCTTCCAAATATAGAACAGAAAGACTGTAGGCGCTGATGAGACAGTTGAGAGCGAGGATCTTGTACATTTGGATTGTTGCAACGAGCGTGCAGCGACCTTGTCGAATGATGTTCGGGATTGCAATGACGTTGCTCAGCTTACTGGTGAACGGGGCAGCAACAGAAGCGTCACCAAGCTTGATAGTAGGTGGTTCTTCATCAAGCTCCATTTCAGTCATGCTTTGAGTGAACTTCTCTGCCAAGCCCATAGCTTTCTTTTGGGCTTCAGTAGACTTGGGATTTCTGTTGGTGTTGTCGATAAGAGCTTGCGCCCCTGGTGTAGTGATCGTCTCAATGGGTTTCTCAGCGGCAGTCTCGCCAAGAGCGACCGCGATGCCTTTCTTCTCTGCTTCACGCTTCATTGCGGTTTCGTAGTGAGGATTAGTCGGCCCAGGCGGATATAGGTGAGCGATCATGACAGGTACTGGTGGACTTGGTTGATTGAAGCGTGTCATCATCTGGCATTGCTTCTCATACATCTCCTTCATCTTTGTATTGCGGAAATGCTCGGCAATTCTGTTCAAGTCATCCTGGGAGCCGTTCAACAAAGCTACACCAATATGAGCTTGCTTGAGAGCGCCGACATCGTTCGTTCCATCACCGGCCATGAGTGTATGGTAGCCAAGATCTTTGAGGCCCATGAGGATTTCCTCTTTTTGCTTGGGAGATACTCGAGCATAGACCCAAGAGTAGCGGTAGATCGTAGGTAGAGCGACTTGACCCTTGAACTTAGTAAGGGCATATCCAGTGACACAGAGATCGTTATTGGCAATGATTTTGGGATCAATAGGCTTCGTGGGATCAACAGGGATGGAAATGTGGTCATCGATGCTTCTCCAAACAAGCTTCTCTCCAGAATCATCATGCTCAGGAGCATCGAGAATCAGGACATCTCTATCCACGATCTCGACTTCGCGGGCTACATGACAGGCTGTAAGAGGGTTGTCTCCAGTGATCATTACCACACGGTGGCTGCTTTCATTGAGCATTTGAACCGACTTCTTGGCATCATCTTTGAGCGGGCAGTGCAAGACCAAGAATCCAGCAAAGGTCAAGTTAGACTCAACCTTTTCTCGCTTCAATTCGTTGATCTTGCCAGAACCGAGCTCAGACTCTGCGGAAAGATGCTTGTAAGCGAGGGCGAGAACACGAGATCCTTTCCTAGTGAAATACTTGTAGGTCTCCTCATAATCCGCAGGGACCTTGACTAGCATCTTCATGATAGTCTCAGGCGCACCCTTGACACCAGCAAAGGTGCTTCTGATCTTCTTCCCAGTGGCAGGGTGGTAAGCTGTGATGGTGGCAATGGAGCTTTGGCGCTTCAAGGCAGAGGAGAACTGAAAGCGACGCTTGATTTGCACACTATTAGAAGCTGATGCAACGCTTGCGCCCTTGGCAACCTTGCTAGTAAGTAAGTCATTCTTGCCAAGGGTCCAGCCGAGTGATTCCAGTGTTGCCTTCTCCATTGGGTCTCCAACGATATCGCCTTCATCCAGCTTCACGAGAGCGTGAGCTGTAGCAAGTACCAGAGTTGTCTCGAGACCAGCCTCCAAGACAGGAGTAATGTGGCTGTGCGCTCCATCAGTCTCACGAGGTGTGTCTGTTCCAGAGTGACCGAGTCCAAGACCAGCAATACCCTCAACAACCAAATCTTCGCCTGTCAGGGTTCCTGTCTTGTCAAAGCAAGCTACATCGACTCGTCCGGCGAAAGGAATGCGGAAAGGTTCAGTGCAGAAGATGGCATAGCGACTTAGAGCTGCAAGACTGGTGTTGACAGCAAGACTCAATTCCATGGGTAGTTCCGGGGGGACAACGCTAGTAACGATCAAGACACAATCCAAGAGAAGCTTGGATCGTTTTCTATCCTTCTTGACCCCTTCATCCCAAACATACCAGGAAGCTGCAATCGCGAAGATTAGCAAGAAAAGAATGAACAGAAGAGCTTCGGCGTTGTTTGCGGAGACACGTTCGGTGGAGTAGATCATGGTTCGGACCAAGCTTCCTTGAGATGTCTCAAAGCCAGTCTTTACCACAATAGCAAGAGCGCCATCATCAGGAGGAGCCGAGACACCAGAAACAATCTTTGGTCTTGCCTCTTCAGTGTTTCCATGAGTGATCTGGAGAACCTTGGTACCACCATAAAGAAAAGAGTGTTTGTCGAGTCCCTCTGGTTCCAGAGTCGCTTCCGCAGGTCTAAGTTGGACGGAATCCTTCAAGAGTGGGGTACTCTCTCCTGACAACATAGCCTCATTGACGATAGCGCTGCCCTCGACCAAGAGCATATCGCATGCCACTCCACTGTCTTCCTTGGTGCGGCCAACTGACACTAAATCTCCCGGGAGAAGCTTATCGCTAGTAGTCTGCTCCCACTTGTTCATTCTGTAAACATAGATCTCGTATGGCTTGATGGCCATTCCTCGGAATTCGGTTAGAGTCCGCTGGCGTTGCCATACAACCGTGCTCTCGAACACCACAAGCATGAAGAGAGTGAAGAGAGAGTAGTACCAGTATTCGTCCAGCATCCAAAGTCCGACACAGAAGATTTGGAAAACGAAGAAGGGAGCCACAGCGTGCTCCTGGAAGAGCTCGGTGAAGGTTGGAACTGGGATGTCGAAAGTGTTGTCGCCATAATGCTGGTGGATTCTGTTGATCTCGACCGCGGTAGTCAGACCCCTAGACTTCTGGAAATCTCCGATTACTGGTTTGGGGTCGGCATCAATTGCGTAGGAGAGAGGGGCGAAAGAGTTCTTTTCCGTATCGTAGAGGAATCGTCGTTTTTGGAAGAGAAACGAGGTGTTTTTCTTTCCCCCAGCCTGACATCCATTAGCATGATACCCACCTCTGGATTATTCCATAACCCACGTTGTCTCTATCGATTTTACAGATCTCGGCTGATCCGGCATTTGCTACAGGAATAACCTTGATGAGCTTGGCGTCCTGGACTTTGCTGGCAGATGTTGATGTGAAGAGTGATTTCAGGTTGACATTCCACTTTGTACATAGCCATGTCAAGCTCTGTGCCGTTATGATCGATCCACACCACACAAATGTCCACTCTTGACCATTGATATGCTTCGTGTAGAGTTCTTCGGAGAGGTAGTATCGTAGGAAGATAGGCCAGATAATCGCAAAGGGCCAGATGTACGTGTGAAGGTAAAGTGGCACTGCAGAGGTTAGAATTTTTGGTTGATCAGCCACTTGGGACTATACTCACATGGGTTATGCAGAGTCGCAGACCCTATTAAGGGATTATCCACCAGAGGCGCCATTGCGCATTCGAGTGAAGAAGATGCGCGTCGAGACGTGAAAGAATCGAAATGTATATGTGGCTCGAGCTGGCGTATCGTTCTTCTTGGTGCTTCGATAGGAGCTTGTCGCCCCAGCCCCAATAGGCTTAGTCAGGCGCCTCCTTTTGAATCTGGCGGCCGCATCGCCGACATCGAATTGGGATCATATCTTCACAATAAGATCACCGGTGAAATATCTATCGTTTTATCCAGAAGGCAATGCTCACCAGCAGCTAGCTCCCATTACTAGATGAGTATGATCATTAATTTATCAGGCGTCCAGGTCGTATTCTCCAATATCTCAGATCATCGACCGACTCCGAACAGCACCTTTGTCTTACTCGACAAAGTCACTCATATGAGTGGCTGCAACTCGGATTGCAGGTTCCTGTAAGCCACCTAGGTCGAGCCTCAGCAGCAATATAGCCCGGAAGTGCTCATCAAGGTAGATTCATGAGTATAATCAAGCAAGCATGGCATCATTTCTACGACCGAAGTCTGGAGTGTCCTGGGAATCTAGTCCACACAGAAGCAGGCTTCAACTCCACATTCCGTGCGACTTTACCCTTACGTGGAGAGTCGGTTTTTTTCTGTACGACTGTGTGGAGTTGTGAAGAATGACTCCTAGCTTCTGGCAAAAGCGTCGCCGACGTGATGGAAAAGCTCCAAGGTATCATTCACAATGATCATGTAGATATAAGTTCGAATCATTAGAAGGATTTCTCAGCTAATCACTCACTTCGCTCAACAGCGTTTTGGGACCGCAACAGACATTGAGCAGCTACAAAGCTGCATTCGAAGAACCGACATTGAAAGTCTTGAGCATAGTAGTCCTCTTTACTCAACCATCAAATAAGCGTAAGCAGATCTCAAAAAGTCGGAAAATCTGATAGGGATGCCCGGTTGAGGGAAGTACGCGGTTAGCTAAGAGACCTTCTACCCTGAGTTCTGAAACTCTCCATGCGGTTGTGACCGACATGAGGACTTATGGTCAAAGTCCCTTCAAAAGGCGCAGCCTGTGGGGAACATTCTTCTTTCCTATTGCTGCAATTTCTACGGCTGGAGGCACGTCGAGGCAATAGACTATTTACTTGACGGGCAAAGAGAAGCCTACGTCCAGGGCAGATGCTTTTATGTCCCTTTTTATCACGTGATTTATATGGATGAGTATCTCGGATGCATATGATAGCCCTTATGCCGCTTCAGGGTCCATTACCAAGGTCGAGATATCGATCTCCCCTGCCGTCCTTGCAGAACACAGATAACCTTATTTCACGATCAAGACTTTGGGGTGATACAAAGTACACGCCATTTCCCCTATCGCACTAGTGATGTCATGCCAAGGTTTAAAGATCAACACAATCCTGTAAAACCCCCGAGAGCAACCCCACCAAACCCAATTCACCCCGCTCCGACCGCGGGTAGGAACCAATATCTTGTTCTGGGAGCCTGTTACAGCTTATTCCCTGCTATTCCTCACCTGCAGCCAGATATCTGAATCAATTGATAACCTCGACTCGACCTCGACCTCGTCCACCCGTCTGCAGCCTCGCACCACTTACATCAACAGCATCCTAAGATACAGATCAGAGCATCATGTCTACTGCAGCCCCCGCCGATGGAGGTTCGGAACCTTCCAAGCTGAAGAACAAGCTTAAGCATCCCTTTGAGAACATGCGAGAGAAGTTCAGAGACTCTAGCCTATACGATCTCAAAGTTGGACTCATTCACAAGAAGTATGTCTCCTGAGCCATAAGATTTGCCCTTGCTAACCGCCCACAGACATGAAATTGGCAAATTCGCAAATTTGGTAAGTCTTTCAGACTCCAAATATCTGCCGCGGAAGCTTATAATGTTTTAGGTTAACCCGAATCATCGACACGACGAGGAACACGAGAAGATTACCGACGACAAAAGAACCAAGATCGGGGAGGCACATCGCTTCCAATCATTCGCTCCAGAACGCCCAGGAAACAATATTAAGTGGTATGTGGACGGAAGAGATTATTACTGGGTATGTACGATCACATTGGCGGCCGAGAGCAGTTGGTTAACTTCAGTCAGGCTGTCTCTATTGCATTAGAGCGAGCAAAAGAGACCATCTACATCGAGGATTGGTGGCTATCTCCAGAACTTTTCATGCGAAGACCCCCGTACTACCACCAGGAATGGCGCTTGGATCAGATTCTGAAGCGGAAGGCCGAGGCTGGTGTGAAGATATTTGTTATTGTATACCGTGAGGTTGAGGTAGGCTCTATAGTCCGAATGTGGTCGATAAATGCTAACATATTAGGCTGCTCTCACATGCAACTCTTCCCATACTAAGCATGCTCTTCAAGCCCTCTGCCCGAAAGGGACGAAGGGTCATGGTAATATCGTGGTGATGCGCCACCCTGACCACAATGTCCTGGAGAATGCCGCTGATATGACATTTTACTGGGCACATCATGAGAAGTTCATCGTCATCGACTTTGATGTTGCTTTCATTGGTGGACTTGATTTGTGCTTCGGGAGATGGGACAATCATCAACATCCGCTTGCAGATGTACATCCTGAAGGGGTTGCAACAGAAATTTGGCCCGGACAGGATTTCAACAATAACCGTGTCATGGACTTCCAGACTGTGAATGACTGGAAATCGAATGAGCTTTCTAAAGCTGAATACGGACGCATGCCTTGGCACGATGTTGCCATGGGTGTCGTTGGTGATTGTGTTTATGACATTGCGGAACACTTTGTGCTTAGATGGAATTTTGTCAAGCGTGACAAGTACAAGCGAGATGGACGATACGACTGGTTGACCCTTGAAGGCCGTGATGGCGAGAACGAGGATTTGATTGGCGTTCAAAGGCCGAAACACCCAGTTGGAGACTACATTCATCAACCTTTGACGCCCCTTAGTGGAAAGACTTTTGGCAAGCCACAGGGCACTGTCCATGCTCAAATTGTCAGAAGCAGCGGCGACTGGTCCAGTGGTATTCTCACCGAACACAGTATTCAAAACGCCTACAGCGAAGTTATCAGGAATGCTCAGCACTACGTTTACATCGAGAACCAGTTTTTCATCACTGCCACAGGTGATCAGCAAGCACCAATCAAGAACACCATTGGAAGAGCCATAGTAGATGCAGTTGTCCGTGCTAGTAAGGAAGGGAGAAAGTTCCGTGTCATTGCAGTCATTCCATCGATTCCGGGGTTTGCAGGTGATCTTCGAGAAGATGCTGCCTTGGGGACGAGAGCTATCATGGACTACCAATACAAGTCTATTCTGCGAGGAGAACACTCGATTTTCGAGCAAGTCAGAGCTCAAGGAGTCGACCCTACTCAACACATTTTCTTCTTCAACCTCCGGTCGTATGACCGACTTAATGTCACTCCAGCGATGAAGAATCAAGAAGAGAAGTCTGGCGTCAAGTACCAAGACGTACAGCGAGCTCAGGCTCAAGAAATCATGGATTCTGGCATTCATGGCTCGAAAGACCAAGACGAAGGTGGTGATAAGCATATGGGCGTGAAGGGCGCTCTCGACCCGCGTGACGATTCCGGTGACGAGTCAACAGAGAAGAAGACAGATGCTAAGCGTAAATTTGAAGAGCAGGCCGGCCCAGCAGGGACGGACCGCGTACCAGACAGTACGGACAGTGTGGCGAAGAACGCTATGCTCGACCAACCTGATCTTGTAGACGAGAAGTGGGAGGGTGATCTCGAAGGAGAAGTCGACAATTGGATCCAGGAAGAACTTTACATTCATGGGAAGGTGCTCATCGTTGATGATAAGACCGTCATTTGTGGAAGCTCCAATCTGAATGATCGTTCGCAACTTGGTATTCACGACTCCGAGTTGTCGATTGTTATGACAGATACCAAGGTTTTACCAAGTAAGATGGATGGACAAGCATACGAAGCTGGTCACCATGCCGCGACTTTGAGAAGATACCTTTGGAGAGAGCACCTTGGTCTCTTGCCGCCACAAGAATTGGATGCAAGCAAGGATCCTAACGCTCAACCACCAGATGTCCCCAATGATCCCCAAGAAGGCGGTACGTACGAGTACGTTGCTGACCCTCTCAGCGACCAGGTATGGGACTTGTGGACTTCGAGAGCGACAAGGAACACGGAAGTTTTCAGACAATTGTTCCATGCCGATCCAGATAACTTTGGTGCGTTTGATACTCTTCACCTTGGTGAAACTAGACACGATGCTAATATAACATAGTCAAAAATTTCGATGATTATGACAAATTCCTTCCACCCAAGGGCACCAAAGCAGGCCACATTTATGACAGGATGATCCCACCTAATGAGATTCGCGAAAAACTTGATCAGATCAAGGGTCATCTTGTCTGGATGCCGTTGGATTTCTTGAAAGATGCAAATATGGCTGAGACAGGGCTACAGGTCAACTCGTGGACTGAAAGCATCTACACCTAAGCTGAAGCTTGTGAGATTGGACATACGGAGAAGTTCTCAATCTTGTTGTATTTGTACTTAGGTTTTCATTATGACTGTTCATTTTGCTTTTGGGGTGGAAACAGCTTAAGGAATGGGAAGGCGAAATGGTTGTCACGAACTTAATGAAAGGTGAAATTAAAGAGATGGTGATCTCCGGCTTAAATCTGGAAATAGTAATTTCATAATGTCTGGAATTGTCTTCTCCATGTATCGGAAACCCTGGCATTTCAAGCTCTCACAAGCCAATAGAGGCCGAGCCCACGGTGCCACAATTCCAGGTTGTGACGTGCTGCCACGAGACCCCACGTTCCCAGGTCGCACTCAAGAAAACGGCCCTTCCCACGAGAATATCAGTCAACCTCACTTTTTCCAAGTGAGAGCGATTCACAATGTGACGAACATTGACAGAGTGTTTCATCTCAATTTTTCTTAAGATGCTCTGCCCCGCGGGGGAAGCGGCAGACGTCATGGCGCATCGACCTCCATGGGGACAGCCAACTTTCATCGCGCTGCCATGCCAAGACCGCAAAGCAAGGCCCAGAAAGGTTGGATGTGGATTTACTAGGACAAACGGCTTTTTCGCACATCCTGCACTCGATAACACTTTCTTCACCTCAATCTCGAAGCTGTAGCTGCACTGCAGTAATCTATTGAGAGAAGATGGTTCAATGGAAGAAGCTGTTTGGTCTGAATGGCAGGTACGTGAAGCTCGACAATTGGCGCGGGGTTGGGAGCTTGAGCTTACGTTATTAATAGTAGCGATCAGCATCGCTGGAGTGCAGAGGCTCGTCGTTGTATGTTTTACTCTTCTCAGCTTCAGAAAATAGTTTACTGATCAGAGATAACAGTGTTGCCAACTTACCACGAGGATGCCATCCCATCCGCCATTCCTGCACCCGAAGTCACGAAAGTCGCGCTCCGTCTCCGCTACCTCATCGAAGAATCTGTTCCTTGCGAACTTGAAGAAACCCGGATCACAGAATCCCATTCGAGAATCATCACGCATGCGGTGGTCAAGGCTGCGAAAGAAGCTGGTGGCAGAGAGGGAGGGAGAGAATATGGAGCTTGTGTGGTGTATTGTCTGCTAGTGAACAAGAGGTGGTTCAAGAAGCAGGCTATGCTTGAGCTTTGGGATGCGGATTTGCATAATGTCAGGGCGGTGGCTTGTGAAGTCATTGCTAAGCAACTCATCGAGATGGAAGAGGATCAGGATTATCTGCTTCAAGATATATTACTGAAGAGATACTCTATTATGATTGATGGGGAGCAAACCGCGCCGGCAAACGTCATTGAGAGAGCGGTGGATCTGCATGCTCTGAGAGTCACGGGAAGCTCGGGGTATCAGAAATGTGTGAACTACCTTTGGAGAGGGTGGTTGGTCCAGGATGAGAATGATCCGAGTCGATTCGTTGACTACAAAAAGAAGGACAACACGGTCTACTGGCAACACGTCGATCCTGACCGCATGAGAGCACCTGTCTACCAAAATGCTACTCAAGTCATCTTCTCAATAATCTACCTGTGTCTCTACACCGGCGCTATCAACACGGTTAACAAATCAGGAGATTTGGATATCGTGGAGATCATCCTGTACTTCTTTACAGCTGGATTTCTCTGTGACGAGTTCAGCAAATGGTGGAAGGTGGGAAGGTTCTATATTGGCTTCTGGAACATCTTCAATATGGTGCTTTATACGTTGTTGACTACGAGTCTGGTGACGAGGTTCATTGCTTTGAGTCATCCGTTAAAAGATGAAGATGGGCAGAGAGAGAAATTCAATGAGCTAAGCTATAACTTTCTAGGTAAGTTGTTCGAGAATCATTGAGCGAGCAGAGCGCTAACCAGATGTAGCTTTTTCAGCGCCTATGTTCTGGATGAGATTGCTTCTCTATCTTGATAGCATCAGATTCTTCGGCGCCATGTTGGTAGTGCTCAAGGTCATGATGAAGGAGTCCCTCATCTTCTTTGCCCTCCTGATCGTCATCATCGTTGGCTTCTTACAAGCATTCATCGGTATGGACAACGCAGACTCAAATGCAGACGTAAGGGACCTCATAGCATCATGTATTCCCAGCTAACACTCCTCAGGCCACGGTATTCATCCTCCAAGCCATGGCTAACGCAGTAATGCAATCACCCGACTTCTCCGGCTTCGACAACTTCTCTCCACCATTTGGAATCATTCTATACTACATTTTCGCATTCTTGATTATGGTAGTGTTGTTGAACATTCTCATTGCCCTGTACAACTCTGCCTACGAAGACATCACCGACAACGCCATCGACGAGTACATGGCTCTCTTCTCTCAGAAAACCATGCAATTCGTCCGCGCCCCCGATGAAAACGTCTTCATCGCACCTCTCAACCTCGTCGAAATCTTCGTCCTAATAATTCCCTTCGAATGGTGGCTCCCAAGACACATGTACGCAAAACTAAACGATTATGTCATGGCAATACTCTATAGTCCATTATTATTGATTGCGGCATGGTTTGAGACGAGGAGCGCGAAGAAGGTGAGGAGTAATAGGCGTAGGGGGGAGGATGATGATGATACGGTGGAGGAGTGGGAGCAGATGGCTGATCAGGTCGATTTTGAGGCTGATGGGTGGAATAAGAAGGTTGCAGCTGTGAAGCCGAATGTGGAGGAGGACCAGGCAACGAGAGCTGTTAAGGAGTTGCAGGCTGAGGTGAAGGAGCTTAAGGGTCTGCTTTTGCAGTTGGTGAAGGAGAAGGGGGGTGAAAATGGGAATGGGGCTTAGTGATATCATTATGTTGGTGATTGATTTGGATGGGTTAATGATATGTGTAATGATGATGCGATGGTGTTAATAGCAAGGTGCATGGCTGTACAAAATTGGTATGCTTGAGGGTATTTGCATTGGCTGGTACCAGGCGATAGTGCATGTGGCAAGTGCCGAAGAACAATCTTCCATTTCATGGCGGGAAATCATTGCATTCTTACAAAGTTTGTAAGAATGCAAAGTTTGTGTCGAAGCGTCTCGTGCTTGCTCTTCCCAGCACAGTCAGACTCTGACCTTGCGCTTGAGTTCGTTGCAAGCTTGCTTTCATCGAACAATTCTCTCTTTGATCAGTAATATTTTAAGGGCATTTTCCCTTCATTGGACCATACCATTTTCGATCCAGTCCGGGTATGGAAGGTGCAACAATGAAGAATGAGTGCAGGCAAGACTCCACACCACTGCCTCTTTGTCAAACAAACACATAGGCTCTGTACAAAGCATCGAAACGTCAAAGTACTGCGGCTCACATACTAAAGTTTCAAAAAGATTGTTAAAAATCAAAGGATAGTCATGTCAATTCTCTGGATTTGAAGCAATGGCCGCAGTACCGCAAACAACCTCAGCAGTGAACACTCCAGCAGTCTACACCGCTTTTGCTAAGAAGTATGGAGCATTCGATCATTTACTTTCAGGCAACATCACGACCAGGAAAAGTTGTCTCACGCCTGTCGTCACACCTGTCGTTGCCACTGCTGGTCGGCCCAGTAGAGAGGATTTAGAGGGTTTCCAGAGGTATAATTTGCGCGACTTCACAACGCAAGAGCTAGTGGATTTGGGCGCAATCACTTTTACAGATATTCCCTACGATCCTCTAGATAACGCTATTGATCCACTATTTGAACGACACCGATGGATCGAATATCCTTTCAAGCCTGTCTACGTTCCCGGCACCAATACTCAGTGGTCGGCCAGCAATGATCAACATTGGTCATATCTATTGCCATGTTTACGGATCGCAACTAAGATTTTCCAAAGACTCCATGAGCATCCCTGGGTCAGCAGAATTTCTGTCCCGTCCTCAGCACATTAGCTGACTTATGAACAGTTTGACGCATATTTGCTAGGCCCTCGCACAGATGTCCAAGATCGCCAGATGTCTCCGAAAGACTTGCTGAATGGCACGGCACAAGAGCAGAATTTGAAGACTTTTCATCTACGACCTCCGGGACCTAACAATGCTCGCGAATGTGAAACGAAACACAGGTGGATATGGAGCACTCTACAAACACGGTGCGATCTTAGATTTGGTATAAGTTCGAGCACCGAAAACATCATAGATGGAACCCGTAGGAATGGCTTAATGGCCGGGGTATCGAGTTACAGGATAGTCCCAAATCGAACTCCTTGCATCTTCATTTTCGTTTCTTTTGAGCTCCTCATGCCATTTATGATGACGGGCCTTACCCAAGGAGAGAAGGTTGGCGTGCAACTGGACCTCGCACTTACTCTGGTCCACGAGATGATGCACGCACTGAGCCGGGCGAAAAATTTGCTAGACCCAACGCCACCACCGTTACCCAACGGCAAGCTTCTTCACACCACTGTAATTGTAGATTCTGAACCTTATTTTATGGACGAATCAATCGCCGAGCTTGGCTGGTCTGCTGAGAATGCGGTATGCCTCTCGTTTTACTTCAATGGAGTCGTCGCGGGCTAAGACTTTGTAGGTACATGGTGGCCTTTTTGAGACCTACTTACATTATAGAATGGAAGGACCCAGCCTAGCTTATTGCCTGACCACATTTCCAGTAAATGAAGGAGTGCAGAACAACTTTCCAACTTTATTAGACCCTCCATTCCCGAGAGTCTTGATCACCACCCCGTTGCCTGTCTCTCATTTGCGGAATTTAGTCTCAAGAGATTACTGGAACCAGCATGTACGAGCTTTCAAGGACTTGAGGGCTCCTCCTGGCAAAGCTGTATCTGCTAAGCTACTGGCAGAGGACTCTCGCGCTTGGAAGAGGATTCGCGGTAACTTACGCATAGCAGAAGCTCTGCTCCCTGCCACGGCTTCCGCAACGAAAATTGATCAGTTGCTAGGTCTCAGCCCCTCTGCTCGAAGTCTTGCTGGTCAGGACATGGTGCAGCATCATAAAGGAGAGCTCACAAAACAATATGTGAGCAGCGAGAGTCCTCAATCGGAGCTAGCAGACCAGGCGGAGTTATGTGAGAGGCAGAGAAGTAAAACACAACAGGAGTTCACTTCAAGTGTGTGGCAGCTGCTTTTGCGGATAGACTCACTTTTGGATGCTCAGGTGTTACTTCGAGATAAAGTGAAGAACCTTGAGGTTGTGCGGGAAGATCTAACAGGTAAGTGGAATAAGACGTCTGTGATTAGAAAGTATTGACTCCCACAGCCTTCAAGTATCAGCTCTTCGATCGAAACTCCAAGATAAATCGCATCATCACGAGATTTATGGGATATGGATCTCTAGATGCACTCCAGATACGGCGATTCCAAGACCAAACTCTTAAAATCAATGCCATGAGGGTGGAACTCACTCGCACAGACGCTGGACCGAACGGCGTGACGGACATCATGGAGCAGACAGCTACATCGAACGACGAAGCTTTTGAGACACAATGGGTTAACGGCCTTACATTGCAATATCAGACAAACAAGGCTCTGTGCCAGCAGACTTGCGAAAAGGTTCTTGCCAGCTTTGGATGCAGAGCTCTTCTCAGAGCCAAAGCCAGGATCATGCTTGGTCGTGTAAATGCGACTGCACCGTTTGTGGAGCGTCGGAAGCTGATCATTTCAGGGCAAGGAACTTTGAGTGATATTACTATTGATCCTGCGGAGGCCGCTAGTGTTCTAGGATATCAAGCACTCGCCGTTTCAACTCTTCGGGTATTGGATATAGAGGAGAAGAATAATCCGCAAACAACTATACCCTGTGGCGGCAACAGAGGTCTTACGCCCCTTCAACAAGCTCCGTAGATACACTTTTATGCTCTGTTCACAGTCTTTGATATTGTTTTTGCATGTGTAAACATTTGTACGTAGCAAGATGTCAAGCAGTGAAATGCTATTGGTTTATCTTCACTTTTGTAATGATCTTCCCGTCGAACAGGGAGGGACATTACCCTGAATAGCTGCCATCCGCAACCCAGACCAAACACCAGAACAAAGCCATACTAGTCCAAAACAACAGTCCCGTTCCCATTCACATTCTCACTGACATCAGCACCCTTGAACTTGACCTCCTGTCCATTCGCTTCTCCCCTCAGTTGCAGATTTTTTCCCTTGATCAAATCCGCAGCTTTCTCTCCGATAGCGTAAGCAGGCATCTGGGTATGTCCCTGGTTCAGAAGCGGCATCACGCTGGTATCAGCAACACGAAGTCCCTTGACGCCTCGGACGCGGAGTTCAGCGTCGAGGACTGCCATGGGATCGGAGTCGGGACCCATTTTGCAGGTTCCGCCGGGGTGGTAGCCTAGGTTGTGTTAGTGATGTGATGAGGAGGGAGGGGAGAGGTGAGAGGAGGAGACGAACAGGTAGTAGCATTTTCCTTGACGTAAGGAACCCAATCCTCTCTCTTGGTGTGTTTGTGATGGGTCAATGTCTTGGGCCAGCTTCCTTCAACGATATCCTTTGTCCCGCTTCCTATGGTGATGATCTCGTTTGCAAATCTGCACGCTTCACTCAACACCAAAAGATCTAGCTCATTTGACAGATAGTTGTGATCCACAACAGGGTTATCCTTGGGATCAGCAGACTTGAGTGTTACAGAGCCGCGAGAGTGAGGGGAAAATAACTCGGGTATGAGAGAGAATGCGTGGGTATTCTCGCCATCAGGAAAGTCGGCGTATTGCTTTGGTCCACCATAGCATTCTGTGGAGAAGAACTCAATGTTTGGCTGGGACTTTGTGAGACCCATAGGATCACGACCTTCCTCTCTGGGAGCATTCTTCCAAGCAGGTTCGGATGCAAGGCGTTCGTCGAGACGGGCAAAGGCAAATGCTCCAAAGGGGAAGGTGGAGAGAGGGCCGCGCTTCTCTTCTTTCCATTGACGATAGGCTTCGCCGAGAGCGTTGGGCTTGAACAGAAGGTGGTCGTTTGTGAGATTTGGTTTAGTGGTTGAGTAGAAGATAAACACGATCTTAATATTGCGTCAGGTCAGTGCTTTCGTCAGGGTGAGTGGAACTTACGAGATGATCCATGAGGTTCTTTCCCACTCCTGGGAGGTCTACCTTGCAGTCGATATTATGAGCTGCGAGTTCAGACTTGGGACCAATTCCAGATCTCAGGAGGATAGTTGGTGAGCAATAAGCGCCACCAGAGACAATGATTTCCTTTCTGGCTTTGATCTCATGCTCTTTGCCGTCCTTGTCAAGCACTTTGACAGCTGTTGCTCTGAGACTTGATCCCGATCCTTCAAGGATGATTTTGTCAACGGTGGTCTCAGTCTTGATAGCCAAATTTGGACCTTTGTTGAGCAGATAATCAGCAGCTGTTGCTCGATCACCCTTATAGACAGTCCTTGTAGCGTGACCACAAGCGTGTGGATTGTCTCCAGTCGTGAACATGTCTTCCTGGAGTTTCAATCCTTGAGATTGCATAGATTCAAGAATCATGTTTGAGATGGGTGCCTTGAATAGTCAGTTTGAAGCTCTGAACATGACCGCATGATTGATATACCAGGTCATGAGGCTCAGTATTAAGGTGTCCGTCATGTCCGTGGGCTGCTTCGTCTGCCTTGAACCACTTCTTTCCGTGGAAGTTTTCAGCCTGTAGATTATCAATATGTCTCAAGGGAAGGCAAGACCGATAGACTAACCTTTCTCATGTACCCAAAAACCTCATCTCCGGACCCTACTCACGAAGTTAGCACATATACAGGTGGGATGTAGGTGTGAGCTCAGAGAGTCAGAAGCTGGCTCGAGAGTAGCAGACGTAACAGTTAACGGATACTGCTCTTGAGAAATTTCAACTTCGGGACCTCAGGCAAAAATCTAGCTTTCGAGGACGACTTAGACGTACAGCCTGGCATATTCCAATCATCGTAATCTTGCTTCGTCCCTCGAATGCATAGAGTACCATTACAACCACTCGAGCCACCAAGAAACTTTCCACGGCTGACCTTGACCTGTCGCCCGTTTGCTCCTGGGTTTGGCTCTGTGACGATGTTCCAGTCGGTTTCTTTGTCGAAGAGCTGGCTCCTGTTCAAAGGTCAGAAAAAGTTCGATCCTTCTCGCAGGTATAACTTGCCATCCACCAGTCATAACAGTGTTTTCCAGAAGAGAATTGTGTTGTCCGGCTTCTATCACAAGAACTTGATTGTTTGGATCGTCTGCCAGTCGTGCTGCGACGACAGATCCAGATGTTCCACCTCTGTGTATATACGATGAGCCACACGATTAGATGAGGACTTTGAAGATACTCACCCACAGATAATGTAGTCATACTCGGAGCTCTCTGGCTCTAGATTGATATGACTTGCCATCATGAAGGTGTGATTTAAGTGTCAAATTTGAAGCTAGCAGAATATGATGAGGAGAAGGGATGTGTTGTTGGGAGACCTGAAAGTATGGGAAAGTTACCACAACTTAGCAGTAAGACGAAATGATTGTTTGAGGTATTAACAAAGTTTCGTAGGTCTCACTCAGCATGCATCGACACACCATGGTATTGAGGGTCTGACATACTACATGGTCAAGGGCTTGAGCTACTCAGCTGTGTCGCTGTTATTCCGCCTCGTGTCCCTGAAAGCGCACTTGTTCCGCATTTTTGGTTATACAACATGAAGCGTGCGCCAGAGTCGATCAATTGCAAGCTTATATCCAAAAGGCGACTTACCATGCTCGTTCTAGTCAAGGCTGAGATCTACCGCTGGGGCCAGAATACCCCACACAGCTTTGGAGACGCGGGGTAAACGGATCAAAGGCGACCCCCAAGGTACACCAGGTACCACGCCCAAATCTGTCTAATTGTTGTGCAAAGGAAGTGATATAGGAATCATCTCGCAAAATTGTCGCATTTCATAAATGAAGCAGCTGTCTTCTCGAGAGCAACTCCCGGCATTGTGAAAAGTAGGTACAGTAAGCTGCGGCCGACAAACGATGGAGAAGTGGAGCTCTGTATCAAGGCATGCGTGTTGGTATTATAGAGCAAATCGCCTTGTGCTCTGCTGATGCATAAGCTCGGTTTCTTGGCTCATCTTGGTTCCGTTCATCTCCCTCATTCTCGACATCATTTTCCTCATGGAGTAATTGCTGCAAGAGACATGCAACTAAAATACCGAGAATACCATCAAGTAAGTGGTGTCGAATGAAGTTCTTTAGCAGGAGCTCCCATACATATCGCTTGCCATGCCGTCCGAGGTGCTGCTTTCATCCGAGCTGAGTATTGCCACCTCAGCGCTCAATTACACCTGACTTTATATCCTTAGTAGATATCCCACAGGCTGATCTTCCCATCTTTGCTCCCAACAGCAATCCAGTGTGCCGTGTTTGCTTTCAACAACCGTTTCTCTTTGACCGTCATAGTGGTCGTCCTATTCACCACCTCTTTGCTCTCCTCAGCCAATTCCTTAGCTTCTTCTATAACATCAGCGAAAGCCACAGCATAACAGCCCTCTTTATGCCATTTCAACACCGCCAACTCTTTCATGGCCTTCGCACCATAAACCCTCACTCTGCTATCCCAACCAGCAGTAGCAAATAACTTTCCATCATTCCGTATCCTCAGACTCTGCTGTCCCGCATGCCCACTTTTGAGTATTTTGAGTGGAACATCATCCCCAGACTTTACTACCACTTTTTCATTACCTAGAACTGGATGTTTAGCAATTACCGCATCCGCCGAACTTGTTAGATATAATTCTTTCTGTAGATCGACGTCTAAAGAAAGGATTGGTTGTGAATGAGCTTGTGTCCTGTAAATATGTTCCCAGGTATTATCCGAGTACTGGAAAGTGATTGTATGGCCGCTTTCATACCCTGCTAGGACGGTGAGGTGAGAGGTCAGGGGGTGAAGAAAGAGGGAAAGCGCCATTATCATGCCTCCTTTGAAAGCTTTTGGGTTCGGAATATTGTGAATTCGATGACATGTCGGTAAGTGGAAGATGTCAACCTGGAGATTGTTCGTCAGCTATGTGTGAGTGCGTATAGTTATGGGAAAGTTACGGTTTCGGAGCTGAGGGTGTTGGGTACTGCTATTAACAACTCCTCTAAACTGAGAGAGTCCTCGGCTACTAATTTGGGAAGAGGAGTTTGGGCGAAAGAACAAAAGTTCATGGTGTTAACGTGTAAGATATGCACGAGCCATGGTTGTTTTCTTGGTTCAGGTGGGGTGTTGACCGGGAGGGTGATGCTCATTGACGACTCGTCTTCTTCGGAGAGTTTCCATATAATGAGCTTATTGTCTTTTCCGTGTCTGTGACCGAATTAGAACAGAGAAGGTCCGATTGAAAGTAGCACGCGCTATTTGAAGATTGGGTCGACCAGATGTGGTTCATGTCTATGAGAAGACTTGATCTTTACCATTCTTTGCAAAATCGACTAGAAATAGAACCAACATTTCTATGAAGGGTAAATCGTCAACCTCGATTGCGAAGCAGAAAATGGAACCAACTAATAGACAAACAAGCAGCAATAATATAAAAATGCGACGCACGTGATGAGCTTCTCAGACCCCCAAGCATCGATCCCCAATATCGACCCTTCATGGGCCTTCCAAACAGCAACCGGCCTCTTAGTCGCCAGACTCCACACGACGATCCATCCCTCCGCATCACCCGTCAGCAATCGGGTGTTTTGGCGTATGAAAGTCGTCGCGTGTATTTGTGAGCCATGACCACGAAGAACGTAAGCAGGCTGAGCCGGCGGTAGAGCCATCTTTCGCTCTTTTGGTACGCGGAATGATGTTCAGATACCGATTCTATAGTTTTGTCCGGATGAGGATGTGCCAGTAATACTCTTCTTGGCCCGTTGTGTCTTGCCATAAACTCTCCACCTGGAGTTGTGCTGTCAAGGTCTGAACAAGGTTAGCATTCCAAGGATGAAAAGTTGTGCAACAGAATCATGGCTGGATACTATTCATAGGAATGCGCGCATTCTGGTATTCTTCATGGTAGGTTGGATCTATTTTATGACACGGCTGAAGATATCGCGGATATCCAATGCTGACATACGAGCTCCCAATCCAGACACCCCGGATTTTCTGATATCAGCACGTGACTGACGCTAGCGTTAACGCCGATGGGTTTTTCCCACGGCCCGCCTCATCTTGCTGCATACAGAGAATGTATGTACCCCTGGCCACTCCATACTCTCCATGATAGGAGCTTCGCAACTGCAGCATGCAGATGCAACGCAACGCAAGTTGCGCGTTTCGGCACTCATGAACCTCGATCGAAGATCATTCTCGATGCTACCAAACCACCGAGTTATTATTGTCACAGGTAGTATTCTTGGATAGTACAGCTCCAAAGTCCACACCACGCGCCCGTACAGAACCTGAGCAGATACCAAGATGTCTGCTGCTTGCCGTCCGGCAAGAGGCTCGTGGCCCGTCTCGACTGTCAAAACCGCTGGGGATCTACACGCCTCCTTCGACTCGGAAGCGCCCCCATCCGAAGTATTTCTCCTACACAACCTCCCGCGTCCATTGGCCTACACATCTGCAGACGAAAGCTTGGCCAGGCTCGCCAGGGACGATCTATTCTAGACGAGTTTCTGGTGGTGTTGCTGGCTGGCAAGTTGCTGCTGTGTCCCCTTTCACACAGCCACCGTTGGTCAAACATCTGTTCGCCGTCTGGCATTATCAAGCCGTTCGATGCTCACAGTCTTTGCGGCAGCCCTCTAACAGCCTGGGACATCATTCATTGAAGCGCAAGAACAACCGGTTTCGCAAGGGAGAAGGAAGCGCGCTGAAGCAACAGAAAGAAAAAGACGTCAACGATTCGGCAAGCCTGGACGCAATTGAGGGTTTGTCCGAGGCAATACATACTCGCGGCAATCTTTAATTTATATCCTGGCTCTGAAGATCATCTCGATACCCGTTTAGAACAATAAATAGTTTTCAGGGTGCTGCCAGTCCTCTCTTCCGGCTGCATGGAATAGTCTTGAGCAGGTTGGAGGAGGATGAGGGCTTGGGACTGGCTGGTCTGGGCAAGCCGCTGATGATGATTTCACAGGGGTTCTGGCGACTGATTGGGAGGGGCCTTGAGATCCCAGAACAATCCCAGGAAAATAGAATGAACAATTGAACATCACCCGCCGTCCCAGATCGCAGACTGGACAGCCGTGACATCAGCTGTGGACGCCGTGATGAATAGATATCGAGGGAGCTGCATCCAAAATCGACAATAGCACCAACGCAATCGCCGTGCTGCATCCTTACCTACCTCCAGTTTCAGTCGCACCTTCCAATTCTTTGTATGTATTGTGCGACTGCTCGGAGACTCCATTCCCCAGTTTCTCGAAGGTCGTTAGCTTCGTAAGTTCTGCTACAAGTTACAAGTCAAGCCTACACTTCCCTCTCCACTGACCTCAATCGGGCCATCTTCCAATCTTCACCTTAATACTTTCACGCCTTCAAACGACAACATTACTTACACACGACTATCCGCAGCACGATTTACCACATTTTACGACGTCTGGTCTGCATAGATTCTTCGGCTCTGGTTTCAGTCAGTCTCTACGGTCTCGACTCTTGCCCAGCATAGCGTTCCGGAAGCTATCGACCCGGAGACTTCACGTCCACACTCTATAGTTCAGATCAACCCGCGCATTCTGGAGATCTGGTCTGCCATTGTCCCTAGTCCTTGGCAGCACTACCAAGTCTTGCTCGTGAAGCCGATGTCAAGTGGGAGGTCAAAGCATCCAGCAAGCCAACTCCTGCGAGACTTCGCAGAGTCTTCACCACCGTGGCGACCTACGAAAACTATCTTGCGCAGGGGTTTGACGTCGACTATCCATATCAACCTTCGCCACTGTACTCAGCTTCGACTGCCTCGGATTTGACTTTGGTGGACCAGCAGTTCTCGCCAACGACATATCACATCGGTGATAATAATCCTCGGCCTGCAAAGAGGCAGAGGATTACCCCACCTGCCTCGGTCACGAAACCCTCGAAGAATACACAGATGACGGCAGAGGTTGCCGCTGGAGAAGGGGCAGAGGCAGCTGCGAGCAAGCCGAAGCGTGTGAGGACGGGATGCTTGACATGTCGTGAAAGGTAGTGACGGTGCACTACTTGGTCTGCGGGTCTAACGTGGCATAGGCATTTGAAATGCGACGAAGGATTACCACATTGTCAGAATTGTCGAAAGTCGAGTCGAGTCTGTAAAAGAGGAGTACGCTTGAACTTTATCGATACTACCGTCAAGAGTCCGCCAATTATCCCACCTACTGCCGATTGGAAAGGTACGAGAACATGACCATCCTATATACATATTGCTCACTAGTGTAGTGAAATTTCAAGATGAATCTCGAGAAATTGCATCCGAATACAAAGGTGGCTTGGGACGATACAAACACCTGGACCAAACGCTTACTCCTCCTCGAGAGACACCACTGGAGTTTCCAGTCCGGCCTATGATGATTGACCCTACAGATAATAGTAACGCATTACCTCCGATACAAACAAGTGGATATTTAGACAATGGACTTGGGATAAAGCAAGACTATTCGCACTCACGACAAGCCAGTCGACATCACTCCATTGGGGGCAGCGAGATGTCTTTTCTCACAGCTCCAGCATCTGCCACATACAGTGCCGAAAGTCCATTGACCCCACCAAGTGACACTCGGAGGTACTTAAACACGCCAGAAGAAGTCCTATTCATGCAAGTCTTTGTGGAGGAAGTTGGTTTGTGGATGGACAGCATGGATCCGCAAAAGCACTTTTCGAGGCTTCTTCCTTTTCACGCTCTTTCGGAACCTATGCTTCTCAATGCCTTTCTAGCTTGTGGAGCTCGTCACCTCACTTTGGTCAACCCTATATACCACGAGGACAAGGCTCTTTTCTATTACGATACTGCCACAACACAGCTTCTTCGATCTTTACAGAATCCCGACAGAGACACGGTCTGCTGCGCAACTACGGCTGTCATCTTGAACGTTTACGAAATTATGTCTGAACGAGCTATGCAGAGGATGAACCACATTGCTGGTGCTCGAGCACTGATCAAAGAGTGTGGATGGAATGCAAGGAGCACTGGAGTGGGTGCTGCTTGCTTCTGGTTGAACGTTGGAATGGAGCTGCTAAGTTGTCTTCATTTCAACTGGCAAGTCGCTTGGGAACCAGATCAATGGGGCGTGGATATGAATTTCCAGCAAGAGACCGAATCTGGCAAAGAGGAAATATGGGTTCATCGCATGCTATATATTGTCGGGAAGATTGCCAACTTCAGAGCTTCGATACCTCGCTTCCAGGAAGCTTCACCACACGACGAGCAAATTCGTCTCCAGTCCAGATACGCCGAGTGGCAAAGGTTAAAGGGGCTATGCGACAGCTGGAATGAGACCATACCTCGGACAATGCAGCCAATGGGTTATCTTCATCCTTCTCAGACCAGCTCAAAATCTGCCTTCCCAGAAGTTTGGTAAGTCTCCGGTTATCTATCACTACAACAACACTAACTCTTCGCAGGCTCATTAAACGTGCTACAATAGTGGGCCGTTTGTTCTACCACACAGCTATGTGTCTCTTGGCACAGATTAACCCTCTGATGTCAAAAGATACAGAGGAAATGAACAGGATCCAGATGCAACATGCTCACCTCATATGTGGCATCGTAGCACATGTAAAAGACCGAGGCGTTGCAAGCGTGGCTCTCCGCTCTCTTGCTATCGCCGCCGAATGTCTGATTGTTCGCCGAGAGCAAGAAGAAGTCCTCGAGATCTTTGAGAAGATCCGGAAAGAAACCGGCTGGAAAGTTGGTTTCCTCAACAAGGAACTTCGTGCGAAGTGGGGCTGGCAGAATGAAGATGCACAAGCTGCGATGGTTGCACAGCAGTCGGGGAGCTCGCTAGGCAACTTCTTTCCAAGTAGTAACGCTACACAGCCAACGACAAGTTTACCTCCTGCGCCGCCGCAATCGAGACCGATGCCGAGTGGGATATTGAATCCGCTATTGAAGACGGCAGATTTCTCGTTACCAAATCACCCGTATCAGCAATATTATCAACCGCCGAGTCATCATAACTCCTTTGCCCACAATGGCTTGTGGCAGTAGGTTCTTGGAAGGACTCATGGCTGTATGCACTTGTCCGCTGAAGAGGAAGTTGCATGCAAAATTATCCACAATGAACATGTGGAGGACGATTCACGAAGAACATGATACCACCATCTACTAATGGATATGATCCGCTCCGTTTCATTTCCAGCACAAAAATTGCTGTTATGGAAATTGCATTTATCTACATGTCATTGAAGAACAGCATGGAGTTCTGGCCAGTCTGTTGGTCTGGGGTTTATCACAACTGGATTGTACTTGCATTTTTGGGACAATATATGGTAGGCTTGATGGAAGCCAATCCGTATGATGATTGTCACGCTCACAAGAGCCGAGAACTTTGGCTTACTGTACGCAATGTCTGAGCCACTGAGAGGATTTATAGGAACGATAATGTATGAATGATGCTACATCAATCACTGACAACTTAAAGTCCTGTTCAGACATTTCTTCTCTTTCCATATCACCGAAAACGCTGAACCTAGTCTTACACAGTGATGCACCGGCTTTGAGCGATAAATTTGCTTTCTCCAGTTTACGAGCAATTTTCGAGTCATGCATCAAGTACTGAATTGAGACTTCAGATGACGGCCTGGACCTTCGAGGTTCATGGAGTATGAGAGGGAAGGTCTGACCTGAAACTAAAGCTACTTTCGTTTCACGCGTACTAGGAAGGCTTTTTTGTCGGTGTCTATTTCTCCAGTTCCGATTGGGTGGTGAATTGTGTCGATGTTTGATAGCGCTGGATTCCTTGTTCGATTGTTATCGCGATTGGGATTTCATGTGAAGCCCGTATGCAGACCGAGGTTTCGGTTCTTTTGCCTATTCCCTCCTGTCGTTGCGGCTGTTCTAGCAATCTTGGAGTGCAGCTTTCGACACATAGGCCAAGCATAGTGGTGATTCATTCTGGCGATGGCGGTTTTGTTCTTTCAAAGATCCGTTAGGAAATGCGGTTTGAACTTCCTGTTCGCTCGATCCGCAGCTCTGTACTGGAATTGGTTTCCGTGAAGTTCGAACACCACGTCTCTCGTGTTCTCAGTCTCCTTCCCTTGCTCTTTCTCCTTGTCTGTCGTCTCCCCATTCTTCTCCTTTTCTCCATCAATTGGTCGATCCTCCTTCTTCGGCCTCGGTATCCTCACCCTAAACACCGTCCCTTCCTTCGGAACAGTCTTCACCTGATCCTTCTGTGTAACCATCAAAAAGGCACCCTTGGAATCCCTAATCACAATCCCTCTCACCCCAACTCTGCTTACACACCTACTCCTCACAACCTCGACCTCGGAACCATGAAAATCAGCACCACAAAGCTTCGCAGCTTCTCCTTCGCCTACGAGCTTGCCTGCATCTTCATCAAATAGTATCTCTTGCATATATCCTATCCATAACTTATTCAACCCCTCGTAGATCTGATATTTCTGCCTCTCTTTCGGTATATCGTAGAGGCATAGTTTTCGTTTCTCGCGTGCGGACAGGGGCCGTGGTTTCTGTGATTTCCGCCGGGAGGAGAGGGCATTGAGACGGGCACGTCGGCGGGCGAGTTGAGGGTTGGGTTCTGTGGGTTTAAGATGGAGGGGTCGAGAGCGGATTTTCTCGTCATATATTCGTTTGGACGTGTCGGGGGAGTGGGCGCGGCGGAGGAGAGAGAGGGTAAGGGATGGGTCGCCGGTGGCAGGTGTTCCTGGTGTTGAGGTATTGGGAGTCTTTGGTTTAATCATTGTGGATTGAGAGTTTTTGTGATAATGGTGGGGTTGAGTAACACGAGGCTGAAGCTTTGAAGCTGTCACATGCAAGGAAGAACTTCCTCGGGAAGCTAAAGTTTAGAAACGGCATATCCCGGCCCAACCCCGGATTTTTGATGTGGGCAATGTCCGGGGCCGAGTCCAACTTCAACGCCATGTCCCTCTTCATATCAGGACGATATTCGATGCTTCCTCAACCAACGACCAGCTATGATTCTGCTAGCAGTTTCCTAGATACCTGACACACCAAAGGTTAGATCACGACAGGCGGCACAATGACAGACTCACGTTCGCCTCCTTCAACTCGTACCTCGGCACCAGATCTCGAGATCTTGGGGGATCAAGTAACGCTGCATCCCAGTGGTTATATTGAGCCTCCTGAACGGCGGCAAGATGGAGGTGCTCATGAGCGGAACCTGGTCGAAAATATGGCCAGGTTTCGCTCAAGTCCATTAGAGTACGTCCTTTTGCTCAATGTCCCTAAACAGTATATTGACTGGCTATAGATTCCTCAGAGAAGTCTCCCTCCACGTTTCCGGAACAGGATGGCGCGCATACGATCACTTCATTGGACAACCAATTTTCTATCCTGGCTTCTCAGAGAATATGACACAGGCTGTCCTGTCCACTCCAATCCTACAAAATCGAATTACAGAGTTGGCGGAGAAGAGACTAGCAGTGGAAGAGAGGGAAGGAATACTCAACAAAAGTGACCTCCTATTCCATGCCAAGCGAACGCAACGGAAACAAGTCATTGAACAAAGTCTTCAGGAGCTATGTGAGAAGTTGACTGGAGACATGATTTGCAAGATGGAGAGCCGCCCTTTCATCAGAAGCGCATATTATCTATGCACACAGCTTTTGACAAGGGCATACCATCAGGGAATCCATGTCTCTAGTGAGGAAGTCGTACGGCTACGGAATGTTGCTGAGAAAGCGGAGAAGAATAAGCAAAGCATTATATTCTTGCCATGTCATAGGAGCCATGTCGACTATGTTTCTATGCAAATTATTTGCTACAGGCTTGGCTTGGCATTGCCGACGGTAGTCGCCGGGGACAATCTGAATTTTCCTGTAGTTGGCAGTTTCTTGCAACATGCTGGGGCTATGTGGATTCGTAGGAGCTTCGGAGAGGATGTGCTATATACCACACTTGTTCAGTCCTATATAGACACACTCTTGCAGGGAGGGTTCAACTTCGAATGTTTTGTTGAAGGTGGACGATCGCGGACAGGGAAGCTATTGCCTCCTAAATTTGGAATTCTAGGCTTCATTCTGGACAGCATCCTGTCTGGACGAGTGGAGGATGCTATTATTTGTCCAGTCAGTACCCAGTATGACAAAGTCATTGAGACTGAAGGGTATGTCACGGAGCTGCTTGGTGTCCCGAAAAAGAAGGAGAACTTGGCAGACTTCTTGTCGGCATCTTCGGTGCTCTCATTAAAGCTTGGGCGCGTGGACGTGAGATTCCATGAACCTTGGAGTCTGCGGCAGTTCGTGCAAGAGCAACAATCAAGGTCCACTGGCATACCAGCGCAAATTGATATGAAGAGTATCACAGATCCCGCCACGAGGCAGAAGTTGCTGCGAACATTAGGCTATAAGGTCCTCTCTGATATCAATGCTGTTTCCGTTGTTATGCCTACAGCTTTGATCGGCACGGTCCTGCTTACTCTGAGAGGAAGAGGTGTTGGCAAGGCGGAGCTCATAAGACGAGTCGAATGGCTCAGTGATCGAGTGAGATCCAAAGGTGGAAGAGTTGCACATTTTGGAAATTCCCCGACCTCAGTAGTCATCCAGCGAGGTCTTGATGTCCTTGGCAAGGAACTTGTTGGTGTGGTGGAAGGTCTGCCTGAACCGACATACTATGCTGTGGACCGATTCCAGCTATCCTTCTATCGAAACATGACGATTCACCTATTCATTACCGAAGCACTAGTCAGCGCCAGCTTATACACCCGAGTGAAGCGTGGTGGTGGTCCAGACAACCAGCGAGTACCATATGATGAGCTGCGCGCCCAAGTACTGTTTTTGTCTCAACTTTTCAGAGGGGAGTTCATCTATCCAACTGATGGTTTGGAAGTGAACTTGGACAACACACTCCAAGCGTTGGAGGCAGACAAGGTGATCGAGCTCACTCGAGATGTTGAAAGAAATATCATAGCAGTCGGTCTTGCAGAAGCAGAACGGGCTGCAGGGCGAGAGAATTATGATTTCTACTGCTTCCTTATCTGGCCATTCATAGAAGCTTTCTGGCTCGGTGGTGTTGCGATGATGGGTCTGACACCTCCTCTGAATTACCAAGGAGACCGGTGGCTCGACGTCAAGAAGTGCCAAGACAGTGCACAGCTGGTGAGTCATCCTTCTAACCTTCTCTTCTGTCCTTGGGCTAACATTTTCTAGCTTGGGAAAACACTATACCACCAAGGTGATCTGTCATACTTTGAAGCCGTCAATAAAGAAACTCTCAAGAATGCGTGGACCCGCTTCGAAGAGGAAGGAATAATCATCGTCGCCAAATCGCGCAACACCAAAATCCCTCCCCGAGCAAAACTTGACCCGAATTGGATGCCAGCTCGTGATCCCAAGACTGGGCATATCGTGCTCCAAGGCAGGTTATGGGACTTCATAGAGAAAATCGCACAAAGCAGGAGAGAAGGGAAGAATAGAAGAGATGGAGCGACGGTCAGTACGAGGGTGTTGAGACATACGGAGACGATTGGAGAAACGCTGTACCAGGATCCGGAGAATGATAGTCAGATAGGGATGAGTGATGAGGATAAGGCGTTGTTGAAGAAGCAGCAGAGGAGGAGGTTGGCGATGCAGGCTAGGGCGCATTTGTGATGGGGATGTATTGTATATGATACCAGGGGAAATGTATTTATGATTATGACATATGGATAGCAATTTTTTGAGCTCTGGTCAAGCTGCTCCTCCTGTAGTGAAGGGACTCAAACAACTTTAGCGAGAATTCGGAAGCGAGGCCCCTCAAACTCCTCTTCTCTTCACTCACAACGCTATTCTTCCATTTAGAAGAGAGAGTTCTAGGGTCGGCTGTGTAGCTTTACTATCTTACAGTCGAGTTGGAGCTATTTAAAGTTCATCTACAATGCTACAAGGTGGAATTCGAAGGGGTAGCTAAGCTCCCCCTTGATAACATACTCGTACCTATCTTCCTTCCCATAATTCGCCAATATTTATGTCAAAGTTGTCACCCTGTGTCCTTGATCTCAGCCTGAAAGGGCTCATTTGGATAACGAAGTTATGGTGTATAGCGGCATTGAGGAATTGGGTATGAGAAACAAAGATTAGGATGGACTCAGTAGATGATGCATTGTAGGGTATCATTGAGCCAAAATGCATCTGTCCCAAACGCCGTGGAGATGCCATGCTATGATACACGAGAACAATATACAAATCGAACACTTAAGCCTGAACTACAATCCCATACTTCTCATATGGAAAGTCTACTAAGGAGTCCAGGTACTCACCCCACCCATCTTCAAGCTCACCAACGAGATGCATGTCCACATCACCACCACTTCCTGTCCGTCCCGCTAAAACATGTGCTTCCTGCCCTGTGTACTCATTTCTCAACTCAGGATGAGGACACCATATTACCCTCATCCCTGCTCTCCGTCCAGACTCTACACCAGGAACACTGTCTTCAAAAACCAGACATTCTTCTGGCTTTATCTCCTTCTCTCCTGACTCGAGGCTGGAGTTTATTGTCTGCAAAGCAAGCAGATAGATATCAGGGGAAGGTTTTCCTCTTCCCTCAGCTATCCTCTTGTCATCACCCAGCACTCTCCTATGAATCGGGAATACCGTAAACAATTCTTCTAAATGTGCAGTCTTCAACTTGAAGTTTTGCTCATGACTACTCGTAGCCAGCGCAATATGTAACCTACCCTCCTGTCCCTTTACACTCGCAGTCGCCAAATCTCCAAGCAATTTCTCTACCCCCGGTAGTGGTTTCGATTCAGGGAAGTGGAGTTTCTGTAACTCTTTTACTTCGGCGTAGTATTCGTCTTTTGAGATGGGCAGTTGTGCCCACTCGTGGAAGATTTTTGAGGCAGCGGGGCCGGGTCTGCCTTGGAGTTGGGCTTTGATAGACCATGGGATTAGAGGTCGACCGTATTTTTGGAGTATGGCGTTTGTGCAGATGGTGTACTTGTCTTCGGAGTCAAGGAGGAGACCGTCCATGTCGAAGAGACAGGCTCGGATTGGGGGAAAGCTAGAGGATTATGAGTGACTGGGTCTGCGAAAGGTTCACTTAGAGGGGGTGATGCTTACTCTGTCCTTGAATCTGTGACAGACATCCTGAGTATGACCTGGTGTGTACGATGTAGGTGAGGCTCAAGAGAAATATGGAGGGATGAACAAGTGGGGGAGGGGAAATGAACAGGGATCAGCGGGAGGGTTCCGAACTAGCTCAGGCTAGCTTTATTTGTGAATGAGCCAGAGTCTCGTCCAAATCACAATATGACGACCAGGACAGAAAGATTCCAACGAAAGCCCGCCGAGAAGAGTGAGGAGCTGCAGAAGGATGTGGAAGAGGAAGTGATCAGATTCTCGCCGGATGAAGAAGCCGTATGTTCTCTACAATAGCCATGATTGACTGGGCTAATAAACAAGCAGTCACTCCTTGAAGAATCGAACACTCAAAAAACCGCTGCAAACGACCTCTTCGGCAAGGGATCCTTCCAAGACGCAATCAGCACTTATGATAAGGCATTGTCGACATGTCCAAACTACCTAGATTACGAAGTCGCAGTACTGAAGAGCAATGTCGCGGCCTGTCATTTGAAGCTTGAGGACTGGAAGGAGGCGATCAAAGCTGCTACGGATGCACTAGATGGTCTTGATAAGCTGCAGGGAAAAGGAAAGGATACGCCAGAGAAGTTTGAGGGAAAGGTGGAGGAGGAAGAAGCGGACGAGGAGATTGTTAGTGAGGGTGCTTTGAAGGCGGAAGATACCTCCGAGAAGGGCAAACGAGAAACAGACATCGAGAGGATTCGGGCGAAAGCTTTGATGAGGAGGGCGAAGGCAAGAAGCGAGCAAGGCGGGTGGGCGAGTTTGGCGGGTGCTGAGGAGGGTATGTTGAGCCTGTTTATGGAGTCGACCAGGACTGATGTGATGCAGATTACAAGACTCTGGACAAGATGCAAAATCTGTCTGTAGCAGACAAGAAGATCGTCAAGCAGCAACTCATCCTGCTACCTCCCAGAACGAAAGCTGCACAGGAGAAGGAAATGGGGGATATGATGGGGAAATTGAAGGAGGTATGTGGTAAACACCGGTCTAAACACCTCTGCTGACTTGAAGTAGCTTGGGAATGGCATACTGAAACCATTCGGCCTCTCAACAGACAACTTTCAGATGCAAAAGGATCCGAATACAGGAGGTTACAGCATGAACTTCAACCAAGGAGGACCAGCAAGCAAATGATACCCTCTTGTCACTGTCACGTTCTCGAGTCGTTATTCATGATACCACACACCTTTCAACGCTTTATATGTGCTACCGCTGATCAGTGTAGCATGATATGTCGGTACACTGAGCAGGCCAGTAAACGTCTGACAAAGACCAGATATCAACTATCGCCTGACTCAAGTCAATATCAATACTTACACCAGCACCTCGTCCCCCTCCAGATTATCAGCCAGCCAGATCCCACATGTGCCAGTACTCGTCTCTCGAGCTTCCGCCCACTTATGGAAAGCCCAGCCTGTTAGTGAGGGGCAAAACTCAAAAAGGACCCCGCGTTAAGCGACCCTCCAAACTGCTCTGGCCAATCCCGTCCATTCTCACCAACACGACTTTGAATATTTCATCGCACACTACGACAATTTCAGAAATGAGCTGGGCTATTTTCTTTCTCGAGAGCGTATGTCCTCACTGACAAATGGATGAGCTACTACCAGTCCACGGTAGCCGTAGCAGCCGCCTGTTGACTATCCCTTCTCGATTCGGTTGCCGCATTCTGTGCATATGACTTGACATCCTCCCCATTCAGCCACCAAATGCTATGCACGTGTGACAGCTTGCGGCGAATAACTTGCAGGAACTCAATCAATCAAACTTTAAGTTTAGATCCCGAACACTACGACCATGGAGGGGTATGAGCGGCTTTCCATGCTAGGAAATATGCCCCACTATTTGATTCTCTATATACACGAACCCCACTGCCACGTCGAGTAATGCAATAGGGATTTCATACATATGAAATGCATGTGTTTAATGTGACGTACTTAACTATCATGCGTATGTCTTTGAGCATTAGTCTGTAAAGAAATTTGACTCGCGGAGCGATTCCACATTCTAGTCGATTCTGGTGGGGTTATAATCTTATGATCTGGACTGCAAAACAACCTTTATATTATCCTCCCCACAACCCACCAACCACTTTCCTTTTACAACACCAAAACGAACACCCCAGAAAGAGTACAAACGCCTTATTTCATGACAAAACTACTTCTTTGGAATCACAGACGAATATTTCTATCTTCGATCAAATCTCAAACACGGCGATCCAAATTCCTCGAGTTTCTGAGCACTAAGTCCCACTCTCACCACCCATACTTCAACCTCATATTTCCACCAAACCACCAACGACAAAACCAGGTCGAAAAAACCAGCAAAAATGACAGTCCTCACACCAACAACAAACCCAACAACAATCCTTACTCGAACCTCAATCCACAACATCCTCTCTCTCCTCTCCCCAGCCCTCGAGAACTCCGTCTACCTAGCCAACATCTGCCAAAAGATATTCAGCACAGCAACAATCTTCCTCCTATTCAGAGCATACCTTCTCTCCCTCGTCATCTTACAACAAACATACTACATCTCCACAACTCTCCTTATTCAAAGCTATTGGGCGGCATGTCTGGCGGCTTACTATGGGTATCATGGGACAGGGGTACTGGTTAGAAATGCGTATTGGGCAACGAAAATGGGGGTGGAAAGAGGTTGGAAAATGATGGAGCCGCTGAGACGGAAGTTGTTTAGGGAGTTTATGATTTTTATTTTGGGGTGTGGGAATCCGGTTCTTTTGATGGTGTTTTGGCCCGGATGGATGGTTCTTGGGTCGACTGTTCTGGGTGTGTGGTTTATGATGGGTTGAGAGAAATGTGTATTGTGCAGTACTGGAAGTGAGGATATACAGTAAGTCTAAGTTGATTCTGGGCGAGGTATCTGGCTGACAATTTTTTCTAGAGTCGCTCTATTCTATGATCTCTACTGTCCGAGAAAGATTGGAGACAAAGTAGATTTCAAGAAAAGAAGAAAGGATTTCCTCCAGCATCCCTCTTTACCTCCTTCTGGTAATCCTTCTCTGGATCGAAGTCCTGCCAAACAGAGGCGGGAAAGATGTGTTTGTTCCGCTCATACCATCTTCGGTCCACGACTTTTGTGAATGTCGGATCGTCATTCATGCCTTCAAGATCTGTTCTCTCAACAATAGGCTCCTTCGGTTTATTCTTCGAAGGAACAGAAAGTGGGTTGTAGGTATCCAGGTTGATAGGCTCGGGTGTAGCTTCGGAGGAAGAGGTTGCCGGAGGCTCGGAGGAATAATTGAACAGGACCCTATTGTTCGGTCCGAGGCTATTGTTGATGATGAAGTAGTAGAAGTCGTAATGCTATGATATGATTAATCCAATTCTGTTTCACATCTGAACGAAAAGTGGCAGTGATACTCACATGTGGAATTATCAAACTCCCCCTAACAAGCATCAAGTCATCCACCCCAACTCTTGCCCATTCCCTCCTACTATTGGCCTTCTCACCAACTCCCAACTCCGCTCCCACCTTCCGGCTCCTATCTAGGAACACCCATATATAGTCTCCCTTCTTCACTCTCACCACGCCTCCAGGAATGTTCGTCCCATCATAGAACACGAATGGAATTGCAATTTCAGCGCTCTTGACTTGTTCTTGTATGACCATAAACTCTTTTCGCAACGTCTCCCGGGTTTGCGCTTCTCGTAGTAACGCAGACTTTGTCAAAGCTTTGGGGGCTACAGAGACATTCGCATTGATTCCCATTTTCTTTTTCGTCGGTCCGCCTTCAATTGGAGTTCCACCTCGAGATGTCGAAGTACTGTCTGATTTTGGCGTTGCAAATCCACTTCCTGTATCATCTTCCTCGTCATCATTACCAAAACTCAGTTTTAGCCCTCCTCTTGCGACTTTCTTCCTCTTCTTCAATGGTGGTTGTAAGGTGTCTTTGGGAGTCTGCGCACTGTACTAGGGCCATTAGTCCTGTTCTCCTGGTACAGCAATGTGGGGGGCACTACTCACCCATCAGAGGCTCCATCTTTAGCAGTTGGAGCACCGAGAAAGGCATCATGTGCATCGCGCTCCTTCTGCTCTATGACTTCTGCGCGCCGCTTCCGGAAGTCAGAGAGGTTGACGAGTCCGACGGTCTGGGTGGAGAGGAGGTCTTCTGCTGTTTTTCGTTGGGAGGTGAAGCGCGGATTGGGTGTAGAGGTGCCTGAGGGCGGATTGGATCCCATTTTGTACTAGATTGTAATGTTGGTTTCAATATAGGTTGTGTTGAATTACTGAAATTAGGTGAGGCTGTGGAACGATGAGGCTATTCGCACGGCTGCAAACTCGAAGCAACAGGTGGATCCGGAGCTAGCAGAAGCTAGCCTCGGCTCCGATCTCGTTTAAATCCGAGGAAAAGGGTTGGTGGCCACTTAGCAATTTATGGCTGCCGATTCGTAGAGAACTACGCCCGAAACTAAACATCAATGACCTCATGTCGTACTTACATTAATGTATTCTGAAAACGCCATTATGATGATTGGACTTGTGCTTAGTGGCATGTAAAATGGGAAGTGGTAGAGCAAGTGTCTATGTCAAATGCCATACCTGGATCCTACTAGCTCGACTCCAGAGTCCCAACCAGTTCTGATCATCTATATTCCGTATATTTCTTCTGATACTTGACCGAATCGCTCACCAGTGACTTCTTGAAACTCGTCGACCAGATTTCATTACCGACAAGATGCTCGTCTCAGAAGCTCTGGCGAAGGACCACCAGTACCTCGACGAATGTTACGAGAACCTCAAATCAGCTTCTAGCACCGATGAGAAGATCAAGTGGCGTAATATGCTTACATGGAATTTGGCCCGTCATGCTATCAGTGAGGAGTTGACAGTCTACCCGGCAATGGAGAAGTATCTTGGAGAGGAAGGGAAGAAGCTTACAAAAGACGATTTTGAACAACATGCTGCTGTAAACTTTCACTTCATTCCCTGTTATGGAACAAGCACTGATATTTTACAGGTCAAGAAAGATCTCTATACGCTCCAATCCCTCTCCCCGGATGATCCCAAATTCGCCCCTCTTCTTGAAGAATTGATGCACGACCTTCACTTCCATATCGAGCACGAAAAGAACGAAGATATGCCACGGCTCGAAAAGATTCTTTCTCAATCAGAATCGGAAGCTATTGCTTTGCAATTCATGAGGACGAAACAGTTTGTTCCCACGAAGAGTCATCCTGGTGCCCCGACCAACCATTGGGCCATTGAGGGTTTGGCTGGACTGTTTGCAACACCAATTGACAAGTTGCGTACGATGATGGAAAGCTTCCCTGATGCTGCGACTGGAAGTGCGGAGGTTGATTGGAAGGGGAATTTGTGAGCCTATATGGGTGGGATTGAGCTCTGGTCTGCCTGGGTGTTTAGCACACTCTTCTGCTGATGCTGTGCTTTGCGCTCTGTCCTGCTCGTGCTTGATGTTTGTATGATCATATGTAGTATATTTCGCTTATACATAATTAGTTGATATTGTAGTGTCTCTTTCCATCAACAGTGTCAATACTATTTAGATTTGAGCACTTTTCACTCTTCCAGCAAAATTAAAGAGGACAAAGAAGGCGAGACGATAAAATGCCGCCTAATGTGAAAATGTACAAGCAATGCTAAACAAAACTAATGAAGAAACGCGTTATGAACCGTTGGATATACAGCAGCATCAGAATTCGGTGAATAGATAGGTTACCATCACAATTGCACGAAAATCACCAGGCAAGGCATCAGATTTGGTCGAGAGTATTGAAGGCCGGAGCCAACAAACTCAATCGATTTTTATTGTGGCACAGCATCAAATAGGCTCTATCTACAGTGCAGCAAACGCTACTCCATATGAAGTTCCTCCGTTTCGTGTCATACTGCAAAGCAGCGATCAACTTAACGACATCGATGCTTTACCAAATCCATGCAGTTCCACTCAGCATCCATCAAGTCATCCAACCACATCCACCCATTCTCATTTTCGAGACTGTGAATGAAAACCGCAGACAAATGCAAAGAAGGGTATCTCAAGCAAAGAGCAGAGATGCCACCCAACGCCTGATATGCAGTCGTCCATCATCATTCGTAATTCATGAGCCATGATCACCCAGTCGCCCAGGCCCACCACCACCGTCTACCATCATCCCTCATCCCTTCGCAAGGGCCAGTGTGAAGAGACCAGAAAATGCTGCTCGTAGCAACCTTGTATGTCGAGATTATCAGGCCTTGTTGAAGAGACCAGGAAAAACATGTTGAAGTTTGAGTGCAACGCTTTCAGTGAGACAGCCGAGCAGGAAGGCATCCGCTTCCTAGAAAACAGAAAGCCCTCCAAACATGTAAGTGACCACCTCAACTGCAAAGGAAAGACGACAAAGAAACGCCAAGAAAAGTAAAGAGAAATACATGCAAGGGAGAAACCCCAACTTCATCGCGCAACACCGTTTCGAATATTTTCTTATCAAGAACACAGGCTCGTAAAGAGTTTGTTTGGTCAATCATCCTCAAGGTCCAAGATGATCTAGCATGATGTGGCTGTCTTCCATTTTTGTGTTGTTTTGTAATTTTTTTGTTGGTTCAATATCTTGTATATTGAAAATCAGACGCGGAGAAAGATATTATTCGTACAGGTTGAGAAGTGGAATTGGTCGCTCAGGTCGATATAGTTGAGTGGTAACTCAGATGTATCGACGAGAGAAGATATCGAAAACAAAAATGAGTGTTGCAAGGCTTCAAAGAGCAAACGACTGGGAGAGACCAAGCAGAGAAGGCTTGGAAGCCTAGCCACTTAGTCTTCCCAGAAAGCGTATGAGATCGAGACCTGGCAAGCTGGATGTTTGAAAAGGTTGAAGTTAAGCAGAGATTTGACCATCAACAGCGGCCTTCTCATACAGATCTTCTGGAATTCCAAACAAATTATCGGCAACACCCAAAGCTTGATCGTGTTGGTGCTTTCCAGCTGTACTGAGGCCGTTTGGATGGGCAGTGGAAGCGCCAAGTGCTCCAGATGAGCTCAAATCGCCTCGTGCGATGGCAAGACCTGTGAAGCCGGGGTAGAGTTCACTAAGATGACCATGTTGCTGATTACCATCTTGATGGAAAGCTGTAGAGTCTACAAAGGTCCAATCAGGCATGCCCTTATCATGGTAAGGAACACCACTGAATGTGACGTTGTATGCACGAGCATAACGACGAAGCTCCGACAAGGTGTAATGAGTAGCAAATCGTGGCTCGAGCTTGAGAAGTGAGCAGATGATACCACGGTAAGAGTTGTACAGTCCACGTTGCTCGGGCTTCAAGAGCTTGAGCTCCGAACCAGCGTCATTGAAGTCGGGGACACGTTCAATTGAAGGCACAGCGGCGAAGGAGAATGGTGAAGGAGCGGAAGATCTTGGCTGGACACCATTTCCTGACGGGGTTCGAGATACCACTGGAGTGCCAGAAGCAGAAGCACCGAAGGAAAGACGACGTGGGGTACCCTCTCGTCTAGTTGCTGCTCGTCCCCTGGTAGAAGAACGTCCACTGGCTGGTGTCTGTCTGCTGGCCGATGAACGTGCGCTACTGAAACGTCCCTTCTTGGTTGGGGTCTCTATGGATGGGTCGTATGCATCATCGTCGCAAGAATCCTCGGACTCGTCGTCACCTACAAGTGGCTTGTAGTTGACTTTGCTGGCAGCGCGTCGGCCCGAAGAACGAGCCACCCGTGGCGCACCATAGTCATCTCCTCCATCATCTCCCTCGTCTTCATCCTCGTCAATATCCTTTTCCTTCTTAACCTTGCCGCCAACCTTACGCTTGGAAGAACCACGAGATGCAGAAGTCTTCGTGAGACTTGAGTTCGGAGTGGCACCGCGGCTTGGGATTGATGCCTCCTTCTTGGGTGTGCTGACGGACAGGATGCCTGGGGGAGTAGCACGGATACCCTTACGACGTCCCTTGCGGTTATTCGGAGTCGATTCGACCTCATTATCTTTCTCGTACTTGGCTAGTTCGACTGGATTCATCTTGCCCATCAAAATCTTGCGTCCAAGCTGGTTTTGCTCGTCACGTTCTGCATTAACCTTCTTGTTATTCTCCTTGAACTGGAAGTATCCAATCAGTAGTGTCTTGTCGCAAGCAGGGAATTCAAGACGTACCATCAATTCAGTATCGGGCGCATCACAAAGGCGACGATTGTAAGACGGGTCAAGCAATTGTTTGCATGCAGCCTTCGACGTCTGAAACACTCATCAGTGATACTCAAATATTAAAGTGTGATCAACATACCTTCAAAGTTTTTATAAGAGCTCCAAATCGATTATCAAAAGTATCGTACTTCTCGTATCTAGAACCATGGTAATCATCGATCAGGATAACACCAAGTTGAGCGTCATGAAGATTGAGCTATTCAAAGTTCAGCCATGCAAGATCACCAAAGGAGACTCCACTTACAAGTAATTCCCAGCATACCATCTCGATGTGTCGGTTAGGATAGAAACCACTATCGAAGCGCAGAGCAGCTTGAGCTGCTCGACCGTCTCTCTGAGGCTTATCCAGGATGTTGCTTGTGTCCTTGATTGCGTCGAACAATCTCTTGACATAGACTCGCTGCGCACGCTTATTAGAAGGGAATTCGGGTACATCACCATTTGCCTCGTTGTCATTCATCTTCTCGTCACGTTCATCTCTAACACGCTTATCATGTTCTTCATAATATCGTCTGATGTTCGGGATTTCGAGTCCAAGACCGTCTTGGCTGTCGTCCTCGCTGTCTTCACCCTCGTTGGTCTCAAGTCCCTTGATGCGATTTTCCCGACCGGCCAGCATGCCAGCATTGGCATGAGCTACAAAGATGGAATGATTGTTGCTGCCTGGAATAACGGGAGTATTCATGCCAGTGGCATAGCCAGACGCATATTTAAGATCTGGGTTTTGTTGATCAGCAATCCCACCGCTATAGGCACCATTCATGTTGAATTCCGAATGACCCATATCGAAGGCCTCATTACTGATAGAAGAGTCATCTGGGAGGTGATTATCAGGCGACTGACTGAGGAAGGCGTTATAGCCGACCAGGGTCCCACGATAGTCAGAATCGACGTAGATATTACCAGCTGGACCCATTGGTAGTTGATCATGCACCTGACATCCGGCTTGCATCGACAGTTGAGTGTGCATTGATTGTTGATCGTGCATTGACTGCTGATCTTGCATCAACTGTTGATGGTTCATGGCTTCAAAGGCTGAAGTGGCCCAGGCATCGTAAGGATTGCTCATACTGAAGAATCTATGTAGAAGAGTGTTAGCATAACCCATTTATATTGTGTTATTATGCCAGTGTGCGGGAACAGCTGGAGAGAGATGAGCCACCAGAGGAACCACCAGAGAGGCCACCATCGAGCAGAGAAATAGTTCCAGACATGCTGTCGGCCATGCCGTAGGCATGGTCGACAAAACAGACCCAGAAACAAAGAAGAAGAAAGCATGAAACGTATCAACAAGTGTCACAAAAATCAAGATGGAGGGTATTATTATTGTCAAGACTCTTTGCCAATGCAAGACGGGGCCAAAAACAACGAATACAACACTGTTGTATGGCCGTCACGAAGACACTCGGCAAAATCAGGGGTCGCTTAATTCGCACCCTTCACTGAGGCTAACATCCACAATATGGGACCTTTGAAACATTCTTCTCATGTTCAGCTTCTGAAAGCGAAGACTTGGAAAATATTGGAAGATGAACTTTTGTTGCCCTGGCAGCAGATGCGGATGATCCGAGGCCGAAGGAAGTCAGCAGTAGACAAGCGGCATACTGTGCCATATTCGTGAAAATTGTAATCGACACTATCGCGAGCAGAACAAGGGAAGAAGAGCAATCTCAATGTTATGTGCAACGTCTCGGAACACTGAAGCTCCTACAAAAGAAGTTCTAACGGTACACCCTCGCGTTCAAATGAGGCAACCTCCAAAAGAATCAATGCCAGCGAAAATAAACACAGACTGAAAAGGGACGACTATAACCGGGAGCCCAAAATGCGTGCAATGAAAAGGTTGCAGAGGCATGGCATCTTCGTGAACTGACCTACCAAGACTTGCGATGTTGATATGGCTGTCGTGGAGGCCCACTGAAATTTACTATTCAGGATGGACGAAAGATTCCAGGACAGAATGGAAAGCGCGACCGTAGAATCTAGGTCTGCTCTTGTGTCAGAGCCAGGTAAAGCTGTGTATGTATGAGGGATCTTACCCGTACTGTCTGCGCTTGAGCTAAGCCTCCTTGATCGGGCTGTTTGCAAAGGAGCGGAGTTCAATATCGTCGTGCAATAAGTATCGTCGAGCGCCGTTGTCATGTGTTGACGGCTATTTTACAAAAGTTAGGATATCATTTATTACCAGGAAGGATTCTAGAGCTGTACTTACCTGCAGGATGTCGCTTTACCAGTAGGTGCGATGTTATCTTTGCTGGTGGTCGAGGTGCGAGTGTTGCGAAACTGGAGATCGAGCTCGAGATGCTCGAAAATGATCGGCACAAAGGGGGGAGGGCTTTGGAAGAAGGAGCGCAGGCACCTAGTGTTCTTACCAGAAGAGCACGAGTACCTGTGAGAGCTTGTATTCCCAGATGTGGTTGGGGAGGATGATGTGTGCGAAAGAAAGAGTTGAGGTTGAGAGATTTGAGGGTGGAATTTGATCGCAGACGAGGCTCGCTTTATCGACTGGACCACTTGCGCTAAGAATTATGTGCATTTAGCGTGGAGAACAACAGACTCTCTACTCGGTTTTGGAAAGCACTGTAAAGGTCTAGCCTGACAGGATCCGATGATTTTCCTCTTCCGAAGTTATCTTGGGTCTGAGGGTTCTTTACGAAGCATAGTCGCTCGAGCTTGAGCAACTTAGGTATGATGACTTTATTACAACCCGAGAGTACCTGGCCCTTTTTGACACTGTGTACAGGGCATGATACTTTAAAAAAACCAGCTTCAGCTTCTTCCCCCGAGCTCCATATCCCACGGGAGCCGGCTCCCATACAATGTATCTTTGGACCGAAGGGCGTTATAGGATGATGCGATGATCCGTTTCGGATGGTGCCATGGCATCTTTCATGATCACACTTGCTCCGGAATATGGAATGAAGGGAACGCTACTCGGACTTGGAGCTGTAGCCAGCATGTCCCACCTTTGCGACGGGTCAAGTTGACAATACTTATATGAGGGGGTGCTTTACGCATATTGTTGAAGGGGCAGAATACCGTCAGTGCCAGGACTCTGATATTCTGGGAGAAGAAGCTATCTCCCGAGCCTGGCAGGTCAAATAGCTGGCTCGAGGTTCAAAGGCACTAGAGGCGTGTGTCAACTTTCCCCTGTCCTGTTGCAATTTTCGCTGCCTACGAACGATGCTTGAACTTCCACGGAAGCGCTATAACGAGATATGGAATATATCCTCTTACCAGGGTAAAGTTTTAATCAAGGGTGAAGAAAGGCCACAGGTTGAGGAAGGAAACTTTGACATCGAGACAGTCCCACCGTCATGACTGCGTTAGGGACAAGAGCCTGCCATTGGACGGTTGTATGGGATCGATCAAATTGCCAACCAGGATACTGGATTGATACATGCAGGAGCCCACAGCTTTGAGTATGCGATCAAACATACCGTGCCTGGAAATCTGGACAGGACACACAAGCAAGGAAGCATAGGTAGTGTTTGTTGCCAAACAAGGCAAACAAGGTAGATACGCGAGAGTAATGGGGCAAGATCAAGTTGGGCGAACACTGGTCGCTGTATAAATCAGGTTGCAGGAGCTCCGAGTGATCTAGGACGGGACGTTGGTCCATGGAAGTTTTCATGTTTCACACCATCCACTTGCTAGATACACCAGAGCATTGGTTGTATTAAAAAAGTCATTCGCCAGTGTCATGGGCTGATAGCAAGGCCTCATTCCCAATGAAGCGGGCGCAACTAGAAGCTTGAGCTTTGTATATCCTTTCGGGCGGGTGCAGACCATGACAGCCCCATGACAGCCCCATGACGTTGTCCATATCAATACAAAGTCCCCCTTATGCACACCAGAGTGTGCAGGAGCATTGGACGTGCATGTGCCAGTCATCACTCATTTTTTATGCCGGTGAGAAGAACATCTTCTTGCTGAATGATGTCTAGTTATACCGAACTCGTAGAGCTGTAATAACACAATGAATGAATGTTATATGTCAGTGACGTCCAAGGCAAATGCAGAACAAAAATGACATAAAACAAAACTCCAATCCAGCGCCACTGAAGAAGGTTGCATTTGGCTATGTCTTCAACAGTGAATATCGCAGAATATCCGTTCACATGACGAAGGTAGAAGGCAGAATTCAGCAAGCCACTTGCAGGTGCATTGTTCCCTTTCAAGGATACAAATTAGAGTTTGTAAGAATTGAGGCAAGGAGTCTAAGTAGTGGTCAAGGTAGATGGCCATCTCACCAATTGGTGGATGGCGCAAAGTTGATGGTTATTCATAGAACCATATCTGGTTCTTGAAATCCTGAAGCTCATTGAAGATCCCACCCGGATGAACAGAAACGCCGACCGGTATGAAGTTTTCCCAACTCCGAACCTAGGTATGAGTTGTGCCATTCATGGACCCTTCAGTCCAGTCATATCATAGCCTACCATCTGCCTTTGCCACGACCTCTGCCAAAGTTTCCTCCGCGATTTCCGCCTGCTCCTGAGTTCATCATGCCTTGATCATAGCCATATTGATTTTGGCCTTGTCCGAAGCCCCCTTGACCTCCAAATCCCTGCGCTGGATTTCCTGCCTGTGCTCCACTTGCAGCTCCGGCCCCAGCTTGAGCTCCTTGCATACCCGCGAACATAGTTGCTGGGTCCATCTGACTTGGATCTATCCCAGAGGCCATCATCTGCTGCATCATCTGTTGCATCTCTGGTGGCATGCCATCCATTCCCGGCATTGCACCTCCTGCTGATGCTCCTGGAACCATTCCTGGCATAGCTCCCATCGCCATCATCATGTTCATGTCCTCGAACATCTTCTTATTGTTTGCGGCAATCTTGTCCTGACTATATTCTCCACGTAAAGAGTCTTGCTTGCTCGAGTATAGAGCCCATGTAAACTCATCGAATCCATAATTAAAGTAATCGCTGACATCAGTTCCCGGCCGTCGCCATGGCTTGTCGTTGTCGGGTAGATCTGAAAGAATTAGCACATATTTCAACCGAAACATAGGGTAGATGTACCTTCATCAATGTTAACTTGTGTAATCGGTTTGCCTGCCGGCTCATAGACAGGCTTTCCATCAACATCAATTTTAGATGTTGAGACACCAGGTAGGTCTGCACCTCTAGAGGCTTGCGGGGTACTCTTGACGGTTTCCTTCTTCGCCGAAGCTGGTGGTTTCGTCGCCGTGTCGCTCGGGCCTAACCTTTGGGGTATATTTCGAATATCATTATATCTCGGTTGGCTATCAAAGTGTCAACAAAGTCCCCAACTTGCAGCTCGAGCTATACTGACGATGGCGGAGCAGGTTTGCTGCCATCCTTCCGCTCTGTGATGATATCTATGTCCTAAATTCGACTTAACAGGATATCCCTCACGTAGTTTGGGGGCATTTACCGAGTCGCTTCCTTCCGAGACGGCCTCGTCTTCCTCTTCCCCTTCCTCTAGATCTTCATCTTGCTGTTCTGGCTTCGGGGCCGATTGAGCTGCTTCCTCGCTGTCATGTTCCTTGTTTTCTGTCGCAACATCTTCAGCCGCATAAAAGTCGTCATCCTCGTCGACGTCCATATTGGAATCGTAGCTTGCGCTTCTTGAAGTTATACAGGGCGTGTTGGGATGTTGATGTTGTTCCGAGCTGCAAGGTACTCTAAGCTTGCCGCTTAGCGCCAAAAGCTCCCAAACCGCGTCTCCCCAGATTTTGTGATCGCATCAAATCTGAGTTGAAAGTCTCATAACCGGTTACAAGACGCCATCAACTTGCGCAACTACTATGGCATTGACTCGATCTGCCAGTGGACCCGGTGGCTTAAGTATCAACACCAACTCCGCCAATTCGTTATTGTGAGTGGTTCCAGGCTACCTTCGAATTTCGCGTCAGATAAGAAAATCGACTCCCGGGACGCAAGGGACAACAAAAAGATCAGCCACAATTAACACCGTCATTTAGTGGATCGAGTACAACGCCCGCAGCAGGAGGAATGCTTGGAAATACGCAGGCTAACAAGCCGGCTGGTGGGCTTTTCGGCGCGTCAACCTCTGCACCTGGAACTGGGGGACTCTTTGGATCAACTACAACGACGCAACCACAAAGCGGAGGGCTATTTGGATCGAACACAACAAGCTCTCAGCCAGGAGGACTATTTGGTTCTACTGCGGCTACCACACAACCACAATCAGGGGGGCTCTTCGGGTCTGCGCAGCCTGCTCAAGGAGGTGGATTGTTTGGCGGATCCGGGTCGACAGCAGCAACGACCACGCAACCTTCTACTGGAGGTCTCTTTGGATCTACACAACCTCAGCAGACGGGCGGTGGGTTATTTGGCTCGACCGCAACATCGACACAACCTGCTCAGACTGGTGGATTGTTTGGCTCGTCAACTCAACCTCAACAGGGAGGCGCCGGCATGTTTTCAGGACTCGCCGGGCAGCAGAACCAGCCAACCGGCGATATAGGTCTATTCGGTAGTTTGAATACTCAAAATCAGAACAAACCAAGCTCAGGCCCGTTGTAAGCTTTCTTCTCTACGGTTTTTGACTGCGTGTTTGCTAATTACTATAGTGGCTCGTCAAATCAAGGCACTACCCAAAATCAGAACTCAGGCCAAGGTGCATTTGGAAGCACACTAGGAGGTGGGCTTTCTTTGGGACAATCTACAAATCAGCAACAGCAGACGGTCCCAGGCGTTAAAATAGACCTTTCCAATATTCGGGGGACCACAAGGTTCAACGACTTGCACGAGGAACTCCAGAAGGAGATAAGCAAGTATGACGATGTTATTCAACGTCGGATCCAGATGAAAAACGACTGCGACGCCATCATGACAGCCCATAGCGCACAGTTAGTGCAAGTTCCGAACGATGTCGAGTTCTGCCGGAGAAAGCTGATTGGAGTTGAAAGTGCTGCGGATTCCGATATTCAAGCAATCTCACTGGCTCAGAAGCTCATCAAGACAGATGCTGAGAACGCGAAGCTAAGTTTCAAAGCTATAGACAACCTGAAGCTCCCACCCCAGTATCACAATTCTACTGTCTGGTCTACGAAATCAAGTGTCAGTGGATCACAGTCAGATGGAGATGCAGAAGCACAGGACATCGTGGGTTTCTTCTCGTCGACTGCGGATGAACTGGCAGCCACATTGGCAAACTATCAAAAGCACATGGTCGAAATTGAGCAGCACCTGCGGAATGTGGAAGCTAGCTCTGTCGCACAGCAAAGCGAGTTCTTGGCAAGGAAGAATGGCGCTGCACTTGGGCAGGATGATCCAGTAGAGCAGCTTACTGGCGCCTTGATGGAGTTCGAAGGCAGCTTGCTAGGGGTTGCTGGACGAGTTGGAGGCGCAAGAGAAGGGCTCCAGAGTCTACAGCTTGGCAGATTTACAGGTCCACCAAGTGCACCGAGGAATGGCTACCGGAACGGGATCTATTGAGGGATACGATTGATGAAGGGTAGGACACATGGGTGGCGTTTGGTGTTCAGCATAAGAGAGGCATTAAATTGTGCCATATGGAAAGTCTATGCATAATGTGAGATGCCAAGTAGATAAATTCGGAGGGTATGCTCTCTACAAGGAATCAAACTTACTGTTGATTGTGATGAAGGCATATAAGAACTAAAGCCTCTCAGCAGACCACATTATATTTGGTGTTTATATCCAATTGTCAACGCGACACTTCTTTTAGGTCCTTTGTTTTCCCTTAATGTCTGCGTAAGTATCTCACATCACAATGTCTTAGCAGTATGCAAGTGTTCCTAGCAGCCATATTCATTAACATGGAAGGTCTTTAAAAGAGCATAGTCATAGCTTAAAAGTAATATATATTCTGTCTTGCATGCCAACATAGTCGATGCCGAAGGCAACGCTCTTTGAGACAATCTTCTAGGTCCATGGCAGCTTATTCCGACATTGCCATATTCCTCAATATAGAGCAATACTGTCCTCGGTCTGCAGGACTCCTGGGCTTTAAGGCTGCTCATTTGTGATCAAAATCTCTTGCCGGGGAAAGCAGGGTGAGATCCAGCACCAGAATCCAGCTCTCCACTGGTGCCTCAGATTCTGGTCACGTGAAATGTGGATTTACACCTGCTTCACACTCACTCCTCAATACCTAGGTAGATGCATCTTGGCTTCTTCTCACATACTCCAGCTCATGCGTTGAGGATTGAGGTAATCATAGTCGTTGATCTTGTCGATTTCTGGAATACGAACATTGTTTTATGACTTGGGCCTTCTTCATGTCCAGTGTCTCTCCACCGAGCCTCGCTCATCGACAACGCCTCGAGGCCGAGTGCTCGTGCAGTCACACTCATGTCTCAACACTCTAATTCGAGTGAAGAGGTTGAGGAGCCCACCGCACTTGAGTACGCGAGATCTAATGGGTTATCCCGCGACTATCTATCCGAACTCTTAGGAGTGGAGGAACTGTGCTCGCTTCAGCGACAGCTTGACACGACCTCGCTGGACAATCTACATCTACTCCAATTCGACCTCGGCTCAGAACTCAAGATAGAGGAGCGTTTGACATGTTCGAAGGATGCAGCTTTACTACTATCATCAGTCGCTCGGGAAGAATATGCCAAGAATATCGATGCGCTTGTGTACTCGATGCTGGAGACAAAAGAGAGTCGTTGGCCATCCAAGCTTGAGCTTCCTCTACTGAGAAGTGACCATGAAACAGATTGCAGGTCATTTGCTTCGAGAACTGGTTTCGACATCAAAGTGCAAGACGTAAAGCTTCCACTTGAGCTGATCGACGACGAGAAGAATGAAGGTCTGGTCTGGTCACCTCATTACTGGAACATGGGAACAGAGATAATGCAGAAGCTGAAAGCAGAGAAATATGGTGCGTCAAAGGATGCAATGGTATTCCTCAGCGATTGTTTGAAGGATGACTGGTCCGAAGATGATTCAAAAGCTCTATGGAATAGAGAGAACCAATACAAGAAGGTAAGTACGTTGCTAGCTCTCTTGAAAATCCTGTCTGAGCTGTCATTACAGAATACTGCCCTCGAACCCGTCACGCCACCTCTTTCGCCGGCGTTTAAGCCACTCTTACAACCATACGAGCCTACTTCCTCGGACTCTGCATACCAATTGCCACTACTTTCAGATCCTGTCTCTCCAACGAAGCAAGAGCTCGATGCTATAGAGAAGAGCATTTTCGAACAAGACATCCCCACCCTAATGAGAAACGCAGCTATGCCAGCCGAACAACCGTCATCGGACACATTAGAGGAAGATTTGATGATCAAGCTCAGCGACATATACACACCACTTGCATCGTTAGACAATACGCCGCCTTCAATCGAAGTCGCACGAATCAGACGCGAAGATTTGAAGGTCGAGGAGACTCTAACGCCAGATAATGCTGGAATTGAACATCCCAAGTGTGTACGATTCAACGATGTCATTGAAGAACTGGAGCTCGACCCTGAAAGCCGTTTCAACACACCTGCCTATGAGCAAACTTTCTTAGAGGAAGCATTTGGTGACGCACTCCGACAAGCAAATCAACGAGCTGAACAGGAGAAGCTAGTAGCCGCAGATACAATAGCCAGGGTAGATGTACCAATCATAGACTTCTCGAAGTCGGATCCTCCTTGGAAAGCCTTCGAAAACATGCCTAATAATGCAGATCTAGTTTCATTGCAGATGTCTTTCATCAGGGATGTCATCAGTGATCGGCCACCCAGATGTGTACCCCACAATCATAAGGAACACAAGTTGAAGTGGACGCCATTCCCAACAAATCTTGCAAAGGTTGCCGTTGAAGAGCATATCGATGATAAAGATGGAAAGCTGGAAGCTTTCATGAAGGACTTGGAATCGGAAAATATCCTTGGCAGTTCTGATCTTACTTGGAAACAGCCAGGTCTGAGGATATTACTGGACGATGAAGACGACGAAGAGATTGAGCTTGGGAATTTTCGATTAGACACCCCTCGCGACCTCTCCTTCTTAGCAAAGAAAAGAAAGATGGAGCTGCAAGAGGCTGACGAAGCTAGAGGAGCACCAGCATCTAAGAAGATCACTGGTCTGGGGACAACTAAGCCAGCTACTTTGCCGGACCGCTTTAACGCCGTAGAAACACAACCGACGCACATGGCTCCCAAGAAAGACATCGAGGGAGATCTGGGATCATTGCTTGGTGGAGCATTCTCGGCAGAGACTTGTCTAGATAACTTTCTCGAACTCCGTGGATCAAAGAAGGCGAAGCTCACAGACAGTAATTACTTTGCCACGAAGTCTGTTGCAGGCCCTTCTGCACCACCAGCACAGACCTTGCGGACTACTACACCGCAACAGGGTTCTATGCAATTGGCAATACGCAAGTCTCCCTTAGCAAAAGCTCCTCCTCTTCCTACACCGTCGCTCCCACAGGTAGTTCCAATCACAACCATCATCGTATCTTCCGTTCTGCTCAAACAACGACATCTGATCAAAAATCTCGAACGCCTGTTGCCATCTCTGAACGTCATCGAGCGAGATTTTACAGCTCACAATACCACAACTTGGCAACCAGGATCCGTCACTCGGTCTCCGGTCAAATCTCCTCTCGACTCCGAAGCCGACATCATCATATCACCTTCCACAGGAGTCCTGATTACGACTCTGCAGAAGATTAAACAGAAACCGCTACCAGGACAGAAAACCAAGACAGCTATCCGAGATCGTATAGAGAGAGTGAGTGTTCGGTACGAAAAGCTTATCGTCTTAGTTTCCGAAGGAAGAGGAGACGAAACCACGATTGGACTCGATGAGAGTGATTGCCTAGCATATAGCACTTTCGCTGGCTTTGCCGCTGGGTTTGAGACTTCTATTGAGGTAACATTCGTTGCAGGTGGAGAGGAGACTTTGTCGAAGTGGGTGGCGAGCACTATTATCCAGCACTATGTTGTCGGAGACTCACAGCTCCTGACGGAAGAGTCATACTGGGAGCTATTTCTTCGAAGAGCTGGCCTAAATGCTTATGCAGCTCAAGCCATCATCGCTGAGTTGAAAGCACCAGATGGTGTCGATGCTGTGAGTCCGACTAAAGCTTGGCAGTTCGGTCTCACTGCTTTCGTTGAGATGGGAAAGCAGCAAAGAGTTGCTAGGTTCGGCCCGTTGTGTGGTAGGAAGTTGATCGAGCGGGTCAGTACTATGATAGACGCACGATGGGAATAAGCATCGTATGGTGTGAAATTATGCCTCAGCATGCTTATCTGTGGGGAGACTGAGCTTATTAGACAATGTGGGTGGAAATCTTGCTTCAAGGCTTACGTTTAGGGATCAGATTGCTCCTTTTATGCTCTCGAATTTGGACTTCTAGCTACTGCAAAACGTACGACATAGCTACTATATAGTCCATACTTTCAGAGTATTGTCTGGTGATCTCTTATGTGACGAAGTAGTTGATAATGCCTCCTCGTTGTCTTCGTCAGAGTCTTCACGGCTACCGTCTTCTTCGAGGTCCATCTGACGCCGCTGTCCAGAGCAGGTGGCTACCACGGAGCCTGATGGATGCATAGCAGTTGAGCCTACTGGATCTGTGTCACCTGTTAGGTCATACTGTCCAAAGGTAGGGTAGTATTCTTACCATCATGAGCTCGCCACTCCCAAGAACATTTCTGAGCGCCTTCAACCGCTCCAACCCCTTCCCAAACTCGAATGACACCATCCGAGCCACCAGCCCAGACCTCCAATCCATTCTCCCCAGTGAAGACATCTACACTCAATCTCTGATTCGTACCTGCTTCTCTTCCCTCCAACCAAGCAATAAGTTTCCCAGCCACTCTAACATCATAAACCAAAATCCCTCGACTCTTCCTCTCTACCACACAAAGATATCTTCCACACGAGCTCCATATAGTCTGTGTTACTCCCGTCCCTCCAATCCCAGCAATATCATCAGCAGCCTCAGCAATATTCCATATTGAGACCGTGCCTCCCATACCCCCAGCATCGTATAAACCAACAGATCTTGTCCATGTTCCTGCTGCCAACATCCCCGAACTATCTTCTGATGATTGCTGGGATAATGCAGACACAATTCCACGAATGCCTACTCCGCCACCTTTCATCAAATGGCGCTTCGATGGTATGGTAGGCATTCGTGTAACAGGTCCTTCGCCAGATCTTGAGACGTCGAAGAGGGAAATTAGACAGTCTGTTCCGGTAAGAAAATGGCTAGGCTCGGACCAGAGAATGGATGCAGGAGTATGCCATGCTTCGGTCGTGAGGGAAACGAGGTTGTAGGTCGATACAGCGGTTGGAGAGGGCGAAAGGGCATTTGTGAGGCGTATTGGGAGGTCGGTGGGTGCAGATAGGTAGAGGGTTGTGCTTGGGTCGGAAAGGCTGTAGAGGGGGTAGGGTGCTAAGCAATTGACCGAGCTGGGAAATAGGTTTTTTGTGTATGGCTCAATTGTTTTCGCTGTGGAGGGATCTTCAAGGAGGTCTGGAGGTAGCACGAAAGATCTAATTGTGTTGTCGGCGCTGGAGGTTAAGAGAGTGGTTCCATCTGGTGTCCTGGAGATATTAGACAGAGCTTACTCAAGGAACGATGAACATACCATTGAGCAGATTTGAAGTAATTGTACTCCAAGTCGTCGCCAGAAGGGTGATTTCTGGGGTTTCTCTCCGATGGTTGCTCTTCTTTGGTCGTGCTTTCACGGAATCTCGATTCTGCTATTGTGCAGCAATATGCACCACCGGTCGTGGCTACGAGATTTGGTACTTTGGAGATTTCTTCCATTGCGAATTGCGATGCTTCATGGCGAATCGTATGGGGCGGCTTTGATCTGAGCCTGGGTCAAACGGTCCTTCACGCGAAATATTGCAATTTGTTGAAGAGGAAATTTTGAAGTCGCGGAACCAACAGAAACGGAGCGTCCCGTCAGAAGCCAACCTTCCCACAATCTCTCCGACGCCTCCTCCATCATAGGTGCAAGTGCAACTTAACAACCAAAGAAGTCGAAATGCAGCTTGCTTCTCGTGAGTTCTACAGCTCTTGAGCCTGTATCTGCCAAAATCACACACTGACCCCGCCCCCAGAGGCAGCTCGAAGATCAGCCGGAGGTATCGCGAAGGATCATGAGGAGCTCTTTCAAAGCATTGATCTAGCCCCGCGACCTACGAAACGACATAAGCCAAGTCCAGTTGACGAAGTTGACGAGGATTCTCCATCACCAGTGATCTTTGTGTCGCCGGGTCTCAAGCCAGACGTGCGGTTCAGAATCTACGGGAAATACGACTATCATCTCCATTCGGTCATTCTCAAGCTAAACTCGGATTACTTTCGACGTTTCCTAGATTCTGCCGACAAGAGCGGCTCTCCAGCGTCTTCTGAGTTTCAATACGAATATGTTTCGGTTGCAGATGAGGAAGGTTGGATGGTGGAACCCAAAGGAGAAGTAAGCTCCATGTGCTTCTTCTTGATCAAACATCTTTCTTTCTCAACAAGACCTGCATATCGAGGACATATCTCTCTCTAATACATAATTTGTCCCTCTTAACCAGTGTTTGAGGTGTTTCGTTTTGAAGGGAGAAGAGCTGAACATTTATAGTCCACAAAAGTCTGGGATGGAGAGGCTATCGCTGCCACAGACTTCGATAGACGCGCGTTTGAGAAACTGCTCTTTGCCTTCTACCACCGAGAGTACACTATTGAGAGTGGTGATGAATTAGAAACGACAACGAAGATTGCGGACTACTATCGCGCCCTGCCCGTGCTTTCTGCAACGCTCAAGGGAGCATTGTTAGACAGTCCTATGTTTGAGGTCTCTACAAGTGGGCGCCGAGCTCCGTTCGTCGAACTTAGCTATGACTTAATCTTCACAGCACGAAAGCTCCGACACGTGTGGCTCTTTCGCGAATGTTTTATACACATTGTTGGTACCTGGGTGAATGGACCAAGTCCAGAACATGCTCTGGAGCGTATCAAGCATGACCCGGAACTGCTATGTCTGATATCTGCAGCACATATTGATCTGTGTAGAGCACTTCTGGAGGCTAATCAGGAGCTATTCATTACCTTTGAAGACGGCTCCCTCGAAGACTTGCTACGACTCGATAAATTGGACCGACGAACCCGACCCACACAGAATCCCGAATGGTGGAGAGAAGTCCGAGACTCAATTGTGCTCGAAGTCGCGGATGAAGAGGATTGTCCAGAGCTACATCAAGCGTTCGAGAATCTTTTCCAGAACAATCTCCAATTTGATAAGAGCGGATTCGGTGCTGGAGAAGGTCCATATCACCACTTCCTCTGTGCTGTGTAAGATATCCTCCTACGTCTTCCCTATTGCCGCTACGCTCCAATATTCAGACCCGAGAGTTTGCTGACCCTGAGATTTTCGATACAGCATCTTGGACGAGGACTTACCTTGGGATCCAAACGAGATCGATTTTTAAATCATTGCCGGCTGCATAGGATTGCCTAGTCGAGAGTTCTGCTGTTTGCAAATGCCACGCTTTCAGTCTTTGGTATATTTACGGATGCCTGTTCGAGAATTTTGGGGGCTCGTCTACAGTCTATAAAGCTTTCTTGTAGATTCCATTTGAGACTACGATCTCTCTTTCTTACCGCTTTCTCTTTCCTCGGGCTTATCCTTATGTGTATTTCGATTCGTTGATGTCGCTTTACCAAGCGCCGACCCGAAACGGCTTTGGTTATGCTCGGCGGGCTCCGAACATGCCTTCACTGCTTCATTAATGTGCAAATAGTATGTAAGGCCGAGCAATAGAAGACAATGGAAGAATTTTTGGTCCGCAGTTTAGCAGGTGGTTGTTCGTGCATACTGTTCTTCGGTCACGAGGCCGCTACTTATTTGCACGATGGTTCGGCTAGTTTTCTCCTTTCCGTCCTCGAGCCCACCCAAGGCTCCTGCCAGAATCCCGACGACACGGACCCGAGAATGAAAGTGGCCGAGGTGGACGATCTCAGTGCTGCGGTATCCACTATTCAATATATATCGCCCAGCTTCCCGAGAAAAGTTATGATTTGATATTTTTGCGACAAGCGAAGTCGCTTCTTGTCCTTTCCAGCTTCGCAACGAATACAGACAGGGCTGGGCGATTGTCAGCCCGACCCAAACTTACTTGTTGATTCTTGGTCATTCTTTGGCTTACTTCGTCTACTATTCTGGCTCTCGTTCGTCATCATCATCAGCCTTGCTTTCATTGTGTAAGCTAGCCTTGGCCGACTTCCACAGTCAAAAGCTGGGAAGATTGAGAGTGGTTGTTGTGGGACATCAGCACTGTTACCAAGTCACCTTAGGTGGCATACTCTGGGTCGAAGTATGTTGTGTGACCTTGTTTGTCAAGTACTTGCTGATTTCGAAGCCCCTGCTAATGCTATGCTGTGGAATACAGCTGAGGAGTTCAAAAGCATGCCACCGAAGGGTACGAAAAGGCCTCGAAAAAGATCCTCCGACGCTGTGGCCGGTCCTTCTCCTATTACGTTCTTATCTCCTGGCCTGCAGCCAGACACTAAGTTGCTTGTGTTTGATCAAGAACTCCATGTTCATTCAATAATACTGAAGCTTCGTAAGTACAATTCATACTTCAAGCTAGCCATTCATCAACTAACATCATTTTCTTGATGCACAGATTCTAATTACTTCAGGCGGTTCCTCGACTCCGCCGAAAAAGACGGAGCAGCTCCATTCAAATATGAGTACATATCCGTCATCGATACAGACGGGGTATGGGCTCTTGAGCCCGCAAATAAAGTAAGTCTTAAGAAGAATTTGGATGAACCAGTGGGTGACATCTATGGAAAAGCATCCGTGGTCTCTCTACCTATTTTCCAGCTTCTCTCTTAGCCCCAGGTCCATTTTGTTGATGTGAAGTCCTTCACTGACACTGATATAGGCACAACCTCCCACCGAAGCAATGATCGCCCGCATCTCACAACCAGGCTCCGAGAAGGAAGCTTTCAGAAAACTCTTATGTGCCATGTACACCAGACCCTATCGAATTGAGGATGTAGCCGAATTAGAAGCCATAACTCGTCTCGCTGACTTCTACTGCGCTCTTCCCATCGTCTCAGGAACCCTGAGCGGAGCATTACTAGGCAGTCCTATGCTACGTCGTGATCCTGATCCCGAAAACCAGGGATACAACGACTTCGCCCGCAAAGCAGGCCGACTCATCTTTACCGCCAAAAAGTTGCGGCACGCAGCTTTGTTCCGAGAATGCTTTATACATCTCGCTGGAAATCTGCAAGATGAAGATTACCTCGGCGATGCACTACTTCAGCTGAAAGGCGACAAGGAACTTTGGCTTCTTCTCACCGAAGGGTACGCGAGGTTATGTCAACTTCTTCTAAAAGCACATCAAGCCTTCGTCATCTCGACAGTTCAGCGGTATTGGAGTCCCCAACAACCTTTGCCCAAGATTAGGGATGAAGGCCCTGAGGAGAGTTCGGGATTCTTCAAAGCGTTGAAGGAGCAGCTTCAAGGTCAGGTTTCGAGGGGTGTTGACGAGTTGCACATCAAGATCTTGTATGATGCTGTTGATAAGTTGATGAGGAATAATTTGGTCCTGGATCAGACGGGATATGGTGCTGGGGAAGGACCGTATAAGTGGTGTTTCTTATGCGCGGATATAGCGGATGAAGAGATGCCGTGGAATGCTGAAGAGATAGATTGGTAGCAGCATTACATTGTGGTATGGGGTAGAGTGGCGTGAGCTTCATGTTGCTTTCTCGTTCAACACCCCTTCACCAACAGACCCAGCAAACCGCAAGTTACAGATCCACTATTTTCCCCACGACTTCGTACGCACAAGACAATCAGGCACTGGTCGACCACTTGCCCATGCGATGGCTAAGCGTATTGCGAACATCCTGAACGTCATTTTGCAGGCTCGCTAGCTCTTGCTCCAGTCTTTCGTGAAGACCACGGAGCTTGATCCTCATATCCGCGACCTGCTGCAAAGCCGTGTTGATATGCTCCTGCACCACCTCTCCTCCGCGACTATGTCTAACATTGCCCCCAATTTCTCTCCACGCTTGGAGTTTGTGCATATTCACTTGCAGTTTCTGAAGCTGGGTTCAAATGGGGTCAGGGTCAGGCGTGTGTGGCATTACGGTTGCAATGCCATGTTGATTGTTCATTGTTGTTGATGAGGTTGAGATCGAAACTTGCCGAATTGATTTGTGATGGGATAGGCGAGAAGATACGAGCGGGTGAGGTATCAGGACCAAAGATGAAGGGTGCTGTTCTTAGAATCTGGGAGGAGAGGTCCTAACCTTTTATACCGAGCGTTCATTCAGCACTCTGATGGTTTGCGCAACACTGAACGTACTGTACTACACCGAGTCATTCCAAACCATCATCATCAAGACTCACAACAAGCATATCTTCACTCATCTCGCGATTGTTGTGAGACATGGTTACCATTGTACTTCGCCAACAACTACTGTACTTGGAAGTGTGTCGGAGACTCAGAAAACCAACCCTCAGCTAGCAAACAATTACTCAATTCTACAGAACGGTCTGCAAATCAAGGATTAGCACCAAAATTTCTGGTAGCAGTCACTTTTCTCGCACAACCAATTTCCGCAGGGTGGCATTTCGAAATTTCTTGCGTGTTGAGCTTAGTGTTCATGTCATTGCTGCACATTATTTCAAGATCACCCCAAGTGTTGCGTGGTCTGCTCCAAAGTTTGGATGTATCACATGCATACAACCAACGTCTTCGAAATTGGCATGAAGTTCTTCCATTTCGCAAACGTCTATGTGAAAGAACCATATCGACTAACGAAGCGAGAGAACACAATACAGAATACCCCCAAATATGTCTCCAACAAAAGCAAATCCGTACCCAAACAATCCTATCTCGACTACTCACTGAGCTAGAAGCTATCATCGATGTCTCCTTCGCTGATCTCGAATGCTCTCAAGCTCCTTCAAAAGAGCCTTGAGCTTCTCTCCAAACCTCACTGCCTCACTAGCCCTAGAATCCACCACGCCGCGCTGGAGCTTGTTCCAAATGGCAAGGATTTGCTTCAATCCCGTGATAGCATTCTTCATCCGTTGGTCCGTACTGGGAGGCATCATACTTGCCTGAGGCCGCTTCGTCTTGACATCCCCGTCGTCTGTATTCTGGAGTCCATTGTGCAAATCCCTCAAATGGTTTAGGATGTCCTCTGCTTGTCTGGCATCGACTTTTGGGAAGCCACCGCGGAGCTTCTTCCATTGCTGGTAGAGATCATGCGATGTACCGCATGTAGCTAAGATACGCTCCTCGGTTGTGACCACTGGAGCTGATCTTGGTGCAGCTTCGAGTCTTGCTGCTTTAGCACCTGTGTTGCTGCTGAGATCGGTCGAAGAGCTTGCGACTGTCGAGACTCGATTGGCTCCATGGCCATGGCGTTGCTGATGTTGCTGCCTGTCACGCAGTGCGTTGCATTTGGCTTGAATATCTTTCTTCTCAGCATGCTCCTTCTCATATTTGGCCCGGTATTTGTTGGCTTTCTCCTTCTCGGCTTTTTCCTTCCTGGCATGGTCTGCTCGGAGCCTGGCTTGCTCGTCTGCTTCTCGCTGCTTTCCATGCCTGCCTTGCTCTTCGAGTTTGCGAAGTCGTTCGTGGATTCCTGGCTGTTGTCGCATTTGATGGTTGACGAAGGGAATCTGCGCCCTAATCTGGCCGAAAGGCCGGTTGTTCAAACCCCTTACCTCGGGGGAACCAAATGGATCAGTTTCTGGCATGTATGCAGGTAGAGGCTGTCGGTATCTGGGACCGTACCCATTGATTCCTAGATCTTCGGGATGATACATGGCGTGAATAAAATGTAGAAGATAGGCGATACTTGATGTGTGGAAAGTTGTTTTTCGATGATTATTCCAGATGGAAGAACAGCAGCAGAAGTCCTATAATATACCAATTTTCTCACAAATCTGGGTCATCCGAGCAAGATGCAAAGCATCAAAGAACAGTCTCATATTTCCTCTGATGAGTAACAAATTGAGTAAGAACAACGTGTGAAGAAGTCACTCCTAGACCATCACTCACACTTGCGATGATCATGACAAACAGAACGATTTTCCCATCTCAGATTTAGGAATGTCCGTCACTGCAACAAGCACGCAGTCAGACATACTTCAATTTGACTCAGGAATACTCATAACGACAGAGTATAATTTCACAATGACAAGCAAAACCTCTCTTCTTCCTCTATATATACAATAATACACTCCACTCATCTCCACTCATCTCCACTCATCTCCACTCATCTCCTCTCATCTCCTCTCATCTCATCTCATCAACCACCATCGCTCCCTCACATCAACAATCTCATCTCCCACCACCAAAATCCCCATCACCCCCACCCTCACCCTCACCCCCACCCCCACAAAAACCCCTCTTTCCAACCATGCCACCCACCTAGCGCATGACAGTAACCTCCACCCTCCCCGAAGCCCCCCAAGAAATATCCACCGAGATCGAGAATCTCCTCATCCTCATCCTGAAACTAAATCACAAGAGCATCGAGGACTTGAAGAAACCAGAAAGCTTCAAGGACTTGACCGGGGTAGATTACAGACTGTGGGATTTGGGTTGTTTGTATGATAGCGTGCGATGGGGTATGGTAAGATATTACTGTGTTTCATGTATGACTATATGAAGAGAAGGTGGGAAAGCTGATTTTTGGATGGTAGCTTCATTGATGGCTGCAGCTGGGACTCGGGGAAAATCCCTTGCAAAGAAGAGTCCCCCGGCCTCAGGTAGCGAAAATGGTTGCTATTCCTACTTAATTCTTTGATTTGGTGGATGTGTGGAGGACAGAGTTGGTTAATGAATGGAACAGTTGCAGACTCTTAGAAAATGTAAAGATGCCGCAGCCCTGACTTCTGTGTTTGGTTGGCAGTCCTTATGTGGTAGCTACCTATTTAAGACAACTCCATATTATCGTGTTTGAAAGCCAAAATTAAAGATCTCCTCATTGTGAAACTCAAGTATTGCAAGAAGAAAAAGAAGGAAAATATAAACAAATCAGGAAGTTTCGAACTGAGGCACTTGCTGCTTTGACTTCTGCATTCATTGCTAATTTAGGAGCGGGTGCTGTGAAGAAACGCCTGTTTACTTTGCAGCGTACTAATCACGCCAAACGAATAGTCAGGACCCTCACCTCATGAGTATTCAAAGTCAAGCTTTAGCAAGAGTCTCTATACTTCACTATATACAACTCCTATCATATCTACAATCCTCCTCCACCTCTCTGAATCCCTATCTGTATCCACACCTTACTGATATATATGATATCAAGCATCGATCAAGCCATAACGCCACCCTTTACAATATCATACGGGTCCGTAGACGCATCGGAGTATCCTATCCCATTCCATGATGCAAGCCGCCTTCTTGTGAAGTCCTGTATCATGATCCAACCAGAACGCCTTTCAATGCCGCTAAAACCCAATCCGTATCCATCACGCCGTTTATTTTTGCCGTTTATATCTGTGTCCTGTTCAAGCCAATGCTTGGTCGTTATGTACTCGGTTTATGTACTACCTCCGTCTCCGTCTCTCTTGGCGGCTGGTAACGTACCTCCGCGAAATCCAAGCTCTCAACTGGTGCTTCTTCAGACAACTCGATTGCAGGATCCCTCAGTGTCGAGCCATCGGACGGCCCCTCACTTCCTGGAGTCACAATGTCCTCCATGGGATTTGCAACCTCTTCGCTCACCGGACTCATCGTTCCGTCCAGTCCCGCTGTCTCCCACCAGTTTCTCTCTCCTCTGCGCGGCGCCTCGCTAGTCGAACTCATCGTTCCGGTCTGATTCCTTCTTGAAGCCTCCTCTTCGTCTCGCCTTCGATACGCTGCTCTAGTGTCTCTTGCCATCTCTTCCCTTGTCTTACCAGGCCCATGAGTCCTCCTCTTACCCATACCGCCCCACCCGGACCACAATTTCAAACTTGTCCAAAAACTGGTGTTGCCAGGAATCTGTTTCCAAGGTTTCTCGCGAGTGGAGAACAGCCAGCTGTCAACTGCTGCTTGGCTGCATATGCAGACCGTCGTGACGCAAGTGAGTCCGAAGGGAGGATTGACCGCGTACCTGTCGTCATATTGCAGTACGTGCGAGACGAACGGGAGAATCCACATTCCCATGTATACCAAGGGGTATATGAACAGAAAGCGCAGCTGTCGTCGAATCTTGTCACGCGTGCGAAGCATTTCAGCCTCTGCAAATGTCTGGCCTCTTGAATTAAGAAGTTGCAACCGCGATAACGGCGTGTCGTCAGGAGTGTCATCAGGATGATTTCGCAGGATACCGAATATGTCTACAATTGAATGTTTCGTGCTGGAACCCCCAAGACGGGGCGAAAACCTACGAACGAAGTCATCTCGCCATGATGTATGCCGGGAGGGGATTGCAGTGTTCGACTCGTCGGAATCCAATGGTCGTGGCGTAATTGTGTGGGGTGAAGTTGGTGGTAGAGGTCGGGGTGTGGAAGGCCCAGTGAAAGAGTCTGCGTCGGCGTTCGAAGCTTCGGAAGGAGGGGTGGATATAGGATGAAGCTCATTACCAGCTGAAATACTCCCCCAAATGAAGCGATGTGCCCCTACTCTAGCAGGCTTCACGGGGCTGCCTGACTCCATGGTAGATATGGAGGGCTTCCGTTCATCATTTGCTCCATCATTTGCGACCACTGAGCTCTGCCTCGAGTTTGGGATCAGGCCGTGAGAGACCAAAGTTGGTGTAGGTGGGACAGTACGTTTGTTCGGTCGTGATTGGCGACCTGCAGTGCTCTCGGTATTTTGCGTCCCACTATTCGCACCTTCGTGCCTGGTGAATCCATTGAACTTGTACCGTACATAATAGTATATGGACGCATATATGCCGAGAATGAAAATGAAAATGAGGTAACGAGGAATCCAGGCCAGAGCAAGTCGATACCAGAATGGTCGTACTGGAAGATAGCAATAGGTTCCGTCGGCCACATATCCATTTTGCTTGTTGACGAATGCGAGAGAAGCACTGAGGATGGGAAGAATAACCCAGAGTGCATATGCAATATGGCGATATGGAAATAACCCTCCTTCGCTGCCGGAGGTTCTCGGTCTGAATATATATAGGGCAGTATGGACGGCGATCATGAGTACGGCGAAATCTGCATGATGTTAGACTCCGACGACCATTGAAGACTCCAACCAACCTGATGCCTCGACTCCTAATGCGAGGAAAAAACCACTAACTTGGCAGAAGGTAGAGTTGTCGGAAACAGGACCTCGAGTAAAGACGACAATAGGATAGATCATGAACCAGAGAGATTTGAACATGTCACTCTGGATCAGCAACATGATTAGGCTGCTTAGTATTAGCACTTGTGCAATACAGTGAGTGCAGAACGGTACATACTCATGGCGGAAAGTCCTTCGCATCTTGACGAACCAGAGAAAGGCGAGCATTGCAGATGCGACGCTGATGGCTGAGAAGGTACATGCTAGGATTTGGAGCGTATTGCCTTGCGAGGGAGACAGTGAAGGTAATGTGCTGGTATTGTTTCCACCAAGGCCTCTCGACTCCAGACGAAGCTGGGGTACTGCTGCAATGCCAGACGAGAAGGGTGCCATTGTCAGACGAGGGAAAGACTAGTATCCGGTTCGCGCAGTTCAAGAGTAGGAGAATTAGGAATCTACGTGATCGAGTCGTTCCTACTTCGTAACACCAGCATGGTCGGAAGCCTGTCTGCTCCAGTCGCGGCTGCCGAATGAGGTAATATATTGACTTTCGAAATTCGCTTGACGAGGGCTTCGTTTGGAATGCGTTGCTCCGGACTACAACGAATATTGAGTTTGCATGTCAGGAATTCGTCCAAGTCTCCAGGTCAGAGCAATTGTTTGTTGAGGTCGGCAGATGATGATGTGGGCGCGTTTAATGCGAGTCCGGCACACCGCCGGCGCAGACTTTACGAGTTGGCCTTATTCAAGGTGGGGGAGACTGCTGTAAAGCGCGCTGCCTCTGCCAACGAACCTGGATGAGGAGGGGATGAGGGTGTGAGATGATTCAATGAAGTCCTATGGTCTGCAGACGAGAGGTGTGAAAAGGGTGACGTGTACGAAGAATGGAATGGGGAAAGACGAAAGAGCTGGGAGACAGCAGAATTTCAGCCGTCGGAAGGGGACGACTCGAGTGAGTGTATGGATCCGCATCGGCACTCACTTGGCGCTATTTCGAAGGAAAGGCGCTGTCGATCTCCACAGCCCTTTTCACCAACCCACTTTTCACTCTCGCGCGCTTCTGACTGAACAACTGTGCAGCAGCTCGGGCCGTGCAGGGCGGGAGAATTTATTTCCATACCAAGTGGAATTCACACCTGTAGCCACCATGGGAGACATGTTCACAACACTTCCATCACGAATAGAACGCGTCGAAATCCGGATTCTCGTCGAGCTTGCAGTTTTCACCCCCTGAAAATTGGCGATGTTGATGACGCTCAATCCCCGGGTTTGACTCGGTTGAGAAGGCTGGCAGGTGTGGGTTTGACTGGGACATCGGTTCCAACCGCGAAAGCACGGCGCACGACGTGTCCCGTTCATGCCTGTCATATCCCAAGTGGATGGCACAGGATCAAAATAGAGTCCAAGCGTGCGAGGCGTACTCGCGGGGACGAACACGCGAAGACCGCGCAAGGGATGGCTTGGGGAGGAGCTCGTACTCCCAAGGGCTGGAAAGAAAAAGCTTGCTCGAACCCAACCGAATAATGTTGCTCGGTGTATTGACCACTCCGACATGAGCCATTTGCAAGCCTCTTCTGTGGGAAAAGCACTCAGCTGATCTGGGCGACTGGCGAGACCAACCCTCGTCACACGAGCGAAAAGTCTGCTTTTGCGATAGGCATGATAGGATGCCCCAATTTGAGTTCGGAGACCCTATGCGCTTCAGCTTGTTACAAGACGAGGATTCGCCGGCATCGGTTGTGAATATATTCTGCTCCTTCGAGGCTCTGGTGGCTCTTTCGCTGTGGAGCATGTCCGAGGAACCCAGTGAGCAAGCAAGGGAGATCCTCCAAATTGAGTGCTCTTGTTGCAATAACATCATGACTTAATGTTGCTGTCGAGTGACGTTTGAGGCGGTCGCCTCCACTGCATAAATCTTGTCCTCTGTTGTGTCCGCTTTCAGTGGTCTGCATCAAGCCCCCCGCTGGCAAGACTTCGAAGAGCAGTTCCGAAGCCTATGTGATAAAATATTGAGGCAAGGTCCCAGCCGAGCTACCAGTTCTTCTGCCGGAGGCTCGATGGTTCATCTGAATTCTTCGTTAGTCGAGTAGCGTCTGTTAGTTCTATCGCTGAGAGAACAAAGTGAAACATGCTTTCAATTGATCATTTCTTTATATATCGTGCAAGCGCGCATCTTCTCAAGAGACATTTTCGGGTTGCGGATGTATAGGAGCTCCAGAGACGATGAATCTTTAGCATGCAGTTGGGGCGATACATCCGATTCCAGCTCGTTACTCAAGAAGACTATGACCAGAGCCGGATGGAGACCTGCTCATCCGAGTTAAAAAGCAGTTAAGCTCGGGTTCAAACCACATGTGAAGGCAGTATGGCCGTCTCCACTATACGTTGAGGTCGTCCGCTAGAAGCAGTATTTCCTGAAGGGTCTTAGCAATTCAAGAAGTTGAAGTGGGCCTCGCACATAAGTCGAAGTGCCAATAATTGTTTCCACAGTATTCACAATCGCAACCTTGTCGTCAAGGCCGGAATGAGGGTGCATGTCAGGTACGTGCCGTCAATGGTCATATTGAGACAATCCCCAACATATGACAGAAGCTTCCGATAGTCGAAAATAAGTCTGTATTTTTTGTCAGTGATGTCAAATATCATCAGGTCTGGCGTACTTGCAGGCAGATGTAAACAATCACTGAATAGTATGAAAGTTGGTGTCTGAGCGTGACGGGCCTGATAAAGTTTGTTGCGATGACTTGAAGCAGGCGACTTCCTGTTAACAAAGAACGCTGGGTCTTGTCAAGGTTCTGAGGAGATCTCGGCGTACGAGGAGGTCCCGGTGAAGGGATGCTTCACAACAACGCTTATTTTGAGGCCAAATACGAAAGGATTGGGAGAAACGTTTTAGATAGTTAGATCCATTCACCAACTTCCGCCAGTTGGATGATTTGGAACAGTGGATATGGTTGATGAGAGATAGCGATGGCGATGAAGAGATGATATCATTTTGCCTTGTATCATTGCGAGAAACGAAACTGTTGAGAGCAGTTGCATGTTGAGGTCTCCTCGAAGGTGCTGCGGGTATATTAGCTTATGTCGCTGAAATCAGAGGTTGGGCTTCCTCACAGGCAACTGCTCTTTCTCATCTTTCAGTCTATGGATACCCGGATTGGTTTTATACAAACTAGGCGCGGCCACAATAGGATGACAAGACATGAGAGTGTTCGGCTGGGACGATGTCGGAGAATCCGAGCGTGAAACTTAAATTGAACTATAGCTGCAGGAAGAACCTACTGAAAGACTATCTTCCAGAAGATATATAAGATGTAGGTCGAAGAAGGTTGGTATGCCCTTCTCCCACGCCAATGATTTGCGACTGAGGGGTTGTGCAACCAGTGCCTTTATCATATATCCAAGAAGAGTGGCTGGAACAGAGATTGAAAACACGCGTCGGTACAAGTGATGAGATGAAAAATTCAGACTTCGAAGGAACACTTCAATCGAAGAAAAGGTTCTCTGGCATAAATTACCTAGGTAGAAGAAAAACACATTCACCTCTCGAGTCTCGTAACGGGAAAAACACGCTATCACGTGCCGTGACGTCAGCAGAACTCTTTCCCCTTCTCGCTTTTCCTCGCATCTGGGTAACAACTTGTTGCATATCTACTACTCATAATTCGACGTCAAGAATAAGAATGACCTAAGTAGTCTTACAAACAGAATTGAAATGCCTTTGCCACGAGCTTCTCTGCGTTCTTTCCTCTCATCTGCCAAGACTGCTTTGAGCAATGCATCGCAGCAATCTTCACCGGTCACATTCGTGATTGGTAACGAAGCAGCTGGCAGGCACAATTACTTCTTGATCAAGCACCTATATTGACTAACAGTATCGCAGACCTCGATTCCTTGTGCAGCGCTGTTGTCTTGGCCTACATTCGTACCTACGCACCTAAATCAAAGACCTTCTACATACCTCTCTCGAATATTCCTAGAGCTGATCTCAGCCTACGACCCGAATTATTACCAGTCCTGTCTCATGCAAACCTCAAACCGAGCGATCTCATCACTCTGTCCGACCTCCCTTCCGATTCGTCACAATTGTCGCCTGAGAAGACGAGATGGGTTCTGGTAGACCACAATTCTATGGTGGGTGAATTGGGCAAGAGCTATGGAGACCGTCTTGTTGGTTGCATAGACCATCACGACGAAGAGAACAAGGTGCCCAAAGATTGTGCCGAAGAGCCAAGGATCATTCAGAAATGCGGCAGTTGTTCGAGCTTGGTGGTACAATACTGCAGAGAAGCATGGGATTCGCTGGCCTCAAAATCAACCCAGAAACAAGAGTCTAAGTGGAATGCTGAATTGGCTCGGTTGGCCTTGGGTCCGGTACTCATCGATACTACGAATTTAAAGAACGAGTCAAAGACTACCTCCACCGACGTGGAAGTTGTCAAATACCTGGAACATTGGATCACATTAGAAGAGCAGAAACAATTTGATGCAGAGGATTACTTCAAGGAGATCTCTGATGCAGAGAGAAATGTTAATGGAATGAGTGTCGTGGACCTCCTCAGGAAGGATTATAAAGAGTGGAACGATTCAGGCAGTCCTACCTTGGGTATCTGCTCTGTGGTCAAGAGCATGGCAGTCCTCGTGGAGAAAGCTGGCAGCGAAGACAAGTTCCTGAGCATTGTGGAAGACTTCGCAAAGGAACGGAAACTGTCCGTCTGCTCGGTCATGACCCGAGATCTAATCGACAATGTCTTTCATCGAGATCTCTTGGTTTGGGGGTTCGACCAGGCTGGCATCGAGTCGTCAAAGAAGTTTGAAGAAGACGCAACTCAAAAGCTTCAACTCAAAACATGGAAAGACGGATCTCTCGACCTTGACGACCAAAGTCAATGGCGCCGTTGTTGGTCGCAGGGTAAAGTACAAGATAGCCGCAAGCAGGTTGCACCACTCTTGCGGTCAGCATTATCAGGACCAAACCTTTGAGGAAAAAGCGACTTGGGAAGTTGGTTGCAGACGACTACTTCCTGCTTTGAGATGCACGTGAAGACGAGTCATGACAGTAAGTAGAGGCTGTGAAGCTGGCTATCAGAATGATGCGAATAGGAATGCACGATATGATGAGACGATACCTGACCAACGTTTAGCAAATTACATCTCTCCCTCAATTAATGTAGTCTTGGTATCTGAGGTAGATGAATGAGTGCCAGAATAAGCCGGGCATAGTCGCAGGACACAAGTCGAGTAGCTAGCGTTGACATGGTGGCTCTGCCGTACTTTTATCCTGTGATCTCTTCATATCGCGATGTTTCCTCCCTTCCATCGTTTCATAGCTTAGCTTTGAGATCATGTCTTCTTCTGCAGAGCAACCTCTCTACATCACGTATCTTGCGTGCTAAAGATGGTCGAGCGTGGCTTCCGGATTCGGATACGGCAAGCACCTCCTGCCTTCTAGATCTCATGATTTCCCTTCTAATTTCCCGCAGCTCACTTCCATTTCTTCACTCTCTTGTCCTCGACCTTCTCCCACGATCACTCTCATCATTGCCCTTTCGTGTACTTTCGAGAGTGACCCAAGCTCGGCTTCTGTACATGTCTACGTACTAGGTAAGCCTGGACACCTCTTTCAATCCTAGCTTCTTGCGGCGTGAGTTGAGAAGCAACTCTGACATGGCTTTAGTGCCTGAAGTACACTGCCAGAGATGGGCGCAGAAGCTGAATCTGTTCCTGTCATCAAACGTGGTCGAGGCAGACCGAGAAAACACCCACTCCCAGACCAAGAAGTACATCCAGGAGCGGCCAGAAAGAAGTCGAAACAGACTCCAGCAGCGACTCCTACCCTCCCTCGACGCAACTCAAGCCGTGCTACCCAAACAGCGAAGGAGCATACAGAAGACCTAAGCGCACTCCCGCCACCGGTAGCGAGGAAGAAGGGGCGACCAATTCCACTGAGTGTCGAGGAGCACCACATGATCATCTTCCATTATGATGAGGAATGTGACCCAGAAGATCTTTTAGCGAATGAGAAATTGGATTTTGGGAGAGGGGAGAGGAAAGTGGTTCGCGGACGCAAGCTGGATTATCTGGATGGCGGTGGCACGCAACAGCCGATGGAGACTGTGCGATGGTTTGATCATTCTCGAGGCGAGGATGGTCATTGGACGAGGCAGACAGTGAAAGAGGCCATCATCAAGCAGCAGCAGCAAGATCTCAACACTCCACAGCCATTGCAAACATTCGAGAATGTGAAGCACGAACATTGGGGGGGTGTCACCATGAAGAAGTTTTATGAGACTTCTAAGAAGGAAAAGACAAAGGTGAAGAAAGAGCGCAACACCAAACAGTCTCAGCCCATGGTGAAGGTCGAGAAAGCAACACCTCTTGTAGCCAAGCCTGCAGACCGCAAAGGGCTAGTTCTGATTGACTTGACCGAGGAAACTGGAGCTCTTGATCTCGATCAACACTTTAAGCTTGAGAAATTGTCCGCTGCGGCAAAGCAGGAGGCAACATCCGGAGGCAAAACGCAAGGCACGTTATCCGCGAAGCAAGAAGACCAGGAGTATAAAGACGTCGAAAGCACACAGGCCAGTCAAAGCCAGGCTGCTAAGATGGACTATCTAGACCTTGCGGATGACGCGGCACAACTTCAACTACAGAACGAGAGTTTGCGTGATGAATTGACTCTGAGTCAACGAAGGTGGTGGCACAGGGCTGCAAGATTGTTCTGGTAGTGGGAAGACGTGGGGATATGATTCTTGGACTGTGGAAAGGTTTGGCCAGAGAGTGGTATATGTTTTGCTCTTTCGTGTACTTCGGTAGCGTGATATACTCCATCTGGACAATATATCCTCTCAAATGTATCGAGTCTTGTCTTCTCTTTCTGAAGACCATAAGTATTATTTTCCCCGGTGGACTTCCACTGTCGGTTCGTGTACTCAACAACCGAACATTTTCTGCGTGCTAACATTGCAACGGCTCCACCACTTCCTCTCCCATAAACTGACTAGAAACATCCCAGGCCAATACCCAACATATGACCACCAGAACGGCCAGGGATCCCAAATCTCATACGTCCCGTCTCGCCAGTATATAACATGCTCCGCAAATTCTAGCCATAACCTCAAAAGATCCATCAAACCAATCTCGAACCTCAGGAACTTTAGCAAAGGTAAAAGCACCCTCGTAACCAGATCATGACCAACCCAATAATAACCCGGCACTCCTGGTTTTGGGACCACAAGAGCCTCTCCTCTGTGTCCATTATTAATCCCTTTTGGTTCGTGATCTGAGAGAATTGAGAGATATGCATCTGACATATCCTCCGCCTCATCAGTCAGACAGACCACAGCTGTGTGAGCGCGGGGATTGCATTCTATAGGATATATCTGATTCATCAACTCTCTGACCTCGTCTTCCGAAACTCCGATTCGTTGTTCTGCTTCAGCGGCAACGTGCGATTCAACGAGGAAATCGATGGAGAAATGGCCGGTCATCCCAGAGCCGGTGCGTGAGGCGTAGAGACGTGTGTAGAGGAGCATAGCTTGTGATAATGCGGATGAGGTAGGGAGAGGCGTGTAGTGCATTAGGAGTTCGGCTGAAGGGCAGGCGACGAAGGTTTTTACTTTCCCGGCGATGATTAGGGAGTGTGTGCAGTATTCTGGGCCGGAAATGAATCTTTGAAGAACGAAGGGTCGGAAGGGAGTCGGGTTTAGTAGTTTGATGTGGATTTCTGTTTCTTTGAGTGTGGGGCGAGGGAGGAGAGTCATGTCTGCTCGTGAGGAGTCGTCGAGGAAGACGGATTTCATGACGTATTTTGTGCCAGTGGCGAAGCGAGGTTTCTCTGGGTAGAGAACTGCTAGGGATTCTGTTTCTGAGGTGACGAGATGGGTGTCTGGGACGTTGAGACCGAGTTGGCGTGTGTTGTCGATGAAAGAGTGTTTCTCGTGTAATGTCTCCATCAATGTGAGGCCAAACTGAACGGCTTTACACCTCGTCTCTTTCTCAACGAGTTCTGCTGCTTCTCCATCTTTGATCCCTGAAGCTATGCCGGAACACGATACCCAGACCTCCACATTTTCTTTCTTGACGATGTCGATGAGATCTTGCATATATCTCTGGGCTCCTGTCTCCGAGCTGGGCCGTGAGAGGCGGTAAAAGGTGTCAATGGATTTCGAGAAGTGACCAGACACTGGTATCAAGTAGTCTTCGAAATCAGCTCCTATGACTCGATGTCCTGCGCGGTAGAATGTTCGTGCCAAGGTGAGTCCTTTGCTCATTCCTACTCCTGTCACGAGGATCGTCCTCGGGCGAAAGGTTGACGAGGATATCCTTCTCCATTTTCTGTAGTGTTGAATGTGCCGTGGTGTCTTGAGGTACGGCGATATAATGCTGCTGAGAATTGCGATGAATGTACATAACGGGAAGCAGAAAATCGAGAGCAATATCAAAGACGCATTTTGCAAGACGTGGTGATGAGTTGGGGAGGTGGCCGTTAAAGGCATTATGGCGGGGTAAAGGACAGCGAGGTCAGAGTTCCATATCGCGGGAGAGTCGCCAAGAAGAAGCGCAAAGCAATTATCTCGAGCTCCAGACTTCAATTGAAGCCGAAGTAACTATAGACTTGTATGCAAAGTTGTACAGGATTTTGTTGTACTTGCAGATGTCGTCTCCACGTCATCATCACATGCTTTTAGATAGGCGCGGGCGGGATGTACCTGACTAGGCTGATAAGTGGGCTGGAATGTCGAGATTTCTGGCAGACGAATATCCATTATAATATCGAGCGGACGTGGGCTCAACAGAGCAGGCTAGATGCCTCTAGTTGTAGAATTGCACCTTAGTAACCTCTACTCGCGATGTCAAGAATGATCGACACACAGGACCATGAACAGGGACCGAATAATGTCCCTGCACTCGGGATACTGAGAAAATGCGCTGAAAGGTCTACAATTGACTCTATTGAAAATTACTCGTTAGCTTAGGCTATCCTCAACTCTAGGCTCCCCAATGTGCTACCTTTCTGGGGACATTGATGCTGTCGGTGTGTCGCTTTTTTTTCAGACAGTGGGAGGGAGCCTCTGGCAACACTGTCAACAAAGAAACAAAAGACAATGCCGACGCACTCCTTGCCGCAAGAGACAATAGCCTAGTAAGTTGATTATACCTTGTGGTCCTCAGGTAGGTGCTTATTTTCTATGTAGCAGAGGAGACATCTCTCATGCATGTAGGTTCTATCCCTTCAATTGGTAACCTCCCTTTCTAAAACGCATCAAAAATCAAAATGCCAACTTTTTACTAAGGCGGGTTTAAAAAGTAATGAATTAAAAAGAGTGCGAACTCTACCATGGATGATCAGGGTCAACTAAAATTAAAAAATCGTGGTAATTTAAGCTGTATAATCATGCCCACTGACGGAATCGAACCGTCGATCTTGTCATGGTCATCGACAGGATCCAGAAGGAACCCCTCACGTACGAGTGACACGCAGTACCACTATGCCAAGCTAGGATATATTAGAATCTAAGCATTTAAATGATTCTCATATGAACATACCGGGCGAATAGCTGATCTTGGAGGCAAATTTTGCTTATTTAGTATTATACTGTCTGCATTTTCCACAAGCTAGTTCTGCCTGAACCAGCCAATGATTGGGCCTTTGCCCCACCAGATCTTGTGGTATCGGAGGCCGAGGTTCTTCCGGTGCCAGAGAGCACAAGCACACTTGCCAAAGAATCGCAGACATTTGAACAACACCGGAAGATGTCGGTGTATCATCATTCGAAGTCAAAAGACAGGCTCCATGCCTTGTACTTGTCTCAATATTGCTGGTAGAGCCATCGATCTCGTGAATCAGCTCTATGGGCAATCACCCTTTGAGGTGATGTTAGAAGAGATCTGTTCACTTACTATAACGGAGTTTACGTCCAAGTGCAGATATTACTGTTTTGCATCACCATTAATCGCTTACTTTTGGATGCACTGTTTCAATGTTGTTATCTTAGTCATAAATGCTTATCCAGGATGCGCTCTGCTCAGTCTAGCAGGTACAGCTCCAGATCTTCGATCCTTGGTAGATCGACATCACCAAGAGCTTAGGCTTCTTGCAGTCTGCTGCAGCGCCCACCTTGGTCTTGTACTTGGGCCCGTCAAGAAAGTCACACATGCTTGCGTCGTTCCCAAAGCGAATCTCGGCGAGAGCTCGAGATCGTCACGCTTCCTCCAAGATGCTCTGGTGTACTTGCAATTTTCTGCCTTTGTTACCTCCGTGATGCTATTGATTGAGCCATGGTTGATAAAGGAATACTGAGCGGTCCCGAAAGTCTCATCGTCTAGGAAATCCGAACACTGTTCTGCAAAGTTTTGGTGCAGGATAGCAGCGTCCGTCCAATCTTCTCTCGTCTTGCTTTTGGTTGAGTTATGAATGTTGTGGCGATGCTTTGCTGTCAACACGATGTCATATTGTTAGACCCGTAAGCAAGATATTTAGATTCTAGAATGTGTTAGCATATTCGTATGCGGTCATAGCTGACCAGGAGCCGAAAATTGATTGTGATCATACTTTGAACAGATGTGTAACTCTCTAGAAGTACTAAGTATTGGAGATGCTTATTCATGAGAGAAAACCCGAGTGCTGGTGTTGTTGCACCTACTCGATTTAAGTACAAGTATGATATTATTTTCAAGAACTCAACACTTTGATTCTCATATGGCAGATGAGGATAAGAGCTGGAGTTCAATTTGACACTCATAATCATGTTGTCTTTTTTGGAAATGTTGGCAGTGAGTGTTATTCGGGGACAATGCTTCCTTTAAATCTCCAATTCAGCTGGCAAGTTGACCAGTATCTTCAGTGGCACTTCTCAGGGACACCTGTAGACTTTCAAGGCTTTGCTCCGACGCCATCTCCAAATCTAAAGTGGATCTAGTTCGGATTTCAATTTGGCCTCGAGAGTCATCATTGCACATGTTCACAGCTGAGTGTTTGCCTATATAGCCCACTATCTCGGCTCAGAAATTGAACATGATTTCTTTACCCATTCACCTAATTTCAATACCATCGGCTGATCGCATCTTCATCTATATATCCTACCTCAAACTAGACAATGTTCTCACAATCTTGTACCGTACTACATGCACACCACGACTTCAAACGAAATGGCCGCAATCCAGAACAACACTGTTTACATGACTCTTTACAGCCGCACTGTCGCTGGGACATTTGTAACTCCACTCTATTCTGAATCTCCACGAGATACCCCGCTAACAATCTTTAGCATTGTGGAATATTTGTCACAACCTCAGCTTCAAGCGGGAGCTTGTATCATGCAACCAATCAAGCCGGCGGTTGGAAACTAGAAGTCAGACCAAACAAAAATATGCTATCATCCAGGCATCTCGTCGTCGCCTTCAAGACTGGCTCTATTTCCTCTCATACCGCTTCAGACGATGGGATCGTAACTTTGGGTGCGGATAGTGGTAAGTTTGGTGTCTAAAGCATTCTTCTTATTGGGTAAGTAATTTATTGACGGATTGGTCGAAGATACACTTGAGAGCGAAGCCTTGGCAGTAGCGACCCAGCATGTGGGGGATATTGAGACCGGTGAAGGAGAAGCAGTCGTTGTTTAACTCTTCATCGTCATCACTTTCCTCTTTTGGTCGTGGATGAATCCTCCGCACTTGCGCCTACGTCTGTGTGAGGAGGGAGGTATGCTCGAAGGAGCCGAGGAGCCAGGGAACCTGTCTTCCATCCGTAGGTTGGACTCAGAATGCATTGACTTACGCCACACATAGATTGTCCTGCGACAGCTTGAAAAGATTTTTATGATAACATGTGATCTTGACAACATTTAAAAGTTTCTTTCTTGGATGTTGTATTTCTTTGTTGTTGTTGGTCTTATGTAATCATGATTCAGTGGTGCTAGAATTATAACAGCGTCTGACCTTCGATTTATTGCGACTTTTCCATAATAAGTATTGATATAGGTACCAGGTAAATAAGATACAATCTTTGACGGCGAATGTGCATGTTGTTTTCCAACTCCTTTTTTCATTCATGTCCTCAAGTCCGACTTTGGTATTTGATATTATAAGATGGACAAAAGTGGACATATGATAATCGAGCTGTTTTGTTCCTCGCACGTAGCAGCATGTGGGGGGTTAAGTTTCGCATGCTTTTGAGCCTCATCGTGGGTTCAGCTGCATTATGTAGAGGTGCAACATTTGGTTATTAACCCCCAGCCTAGAGGTGAAACTTGTGCTGCTTGGACATTGTGGTGATGGAGTTATCTTGGTATGGGGCCGTGCAAGTTACCTTCGCTAACAGTAGACTAACCTTAATTGGTGGGGGTTACTGGCGAGATCCTTCCTCCGGCGAAACAAACCAAACTTCCATTCTATTTCATGCTCCTTCATCCAACTTTCAAATTTTCGTCAACCTTACATCCCCTTGATTTTCTTATTGTCTTTTGGTTCCTTTTGCGGAGATTTCGAGGAACATGGAGAGCGATAAAGCCCGCGTTCTGAGAATCGCTCAAGATGCCGAGCTTGTTCACCCGGGCCTTCCCCTAGTTGAGGCATTCGTCAACGATGCCGTAGATGGGGATCAGGCTGCAAGATACTTGCTGCAGAAATACACCAATAACGAGATTAACATCGACTTCACACACTTTCTAACAGACTAGCAAGAGCTGGTGAGGCTTTGTAAGCTTTATCCCCTGAATCAACCGAGCGCACCGCTAACTACTACAAGTCTATGTGGGAAACCCTTCCTCCAGCAGTTTGAGTTGGACGTCGAAGAGACAAGTCGCGCAGCGGGATGGACTCCGCTGTTGTCTAACGGGAGTGCCATATCGGTTCTGGAATTTCTGGAATGTGTTTCCTATTATTCCTCCCAGTGTGTTTTGTTTACGAGAAGTAGGGCAACTCCGACAACATAATGCTGGCAAATTTCTGATGGCACCTGCAGCAAGGGCTAGATGATATGCTTGGCGCATTCACTACACCATTCCATCGGGATCTACTCAAAGACCGAAATCTCGAGAATCAAATCCGAAATCATTGGACTTTGAGCCGGGATGCGGCAATATCCTTTTCCAATGGGACGCTTAGGCTCGAAAAGTTGAAAGGAACTGAGGTTCAGATCCATGCCCTCCTCGGTTTTATTGCCGCTGACTCTGCCCAGTACAAGATCCACTGTAACAAAATCGGCGGTAAGGCTCCACCGATTTGTACGCCCGGTCGGCGGTTCAACTGGAAATGCGATCTAGTTGATCACTCCAACTCTGGAATTGAGAGCCCGGACCAGGAACTTATTGAGATACGATCTCGATTCTCCAGCTCCTTGAAATGGACCAATATTGCCTCCGAGATAAAAAGTCGTCCATGCTTGCGCCGAAGCCAATACACAGCTAGCAGCCCTTTCACAAATACGATCACTACTGCTTTTCTCGCTCTTTGGTCCAATCTCCCTGAATTCCTTCGAATCCAAACATATAGAATGTTGAGAACAGCAGGATCATATCTATACGGGCCTTGCCCTATTACCAGAGGAGTGCAGAGATTACCATTTGGGATGTACCTCAAACATGGGCTATCTGAACACCATGCAGAACGACACGCTGGAGAATTCAACGCCCTCAAAGTTCTGCGAAGTAAAATACCCAACGCTCGTATTCCCATCCCGCTTCCTATCGATCTCTTGCTGTCGAGAACTGAGTCCTTCCTCGTCACATCTCGCGTCGAAGGCGAGCCAGCCGGTCTCAATATAAACGAATGCAGTGATGAGGAGATGGATCAGATGGCTCAGGAGTTGCGTGCCTGGTTCACTGAGTTACGTGGTATTAAGATAGACAGGGACCCGAAGTACAACATCGCCAATGCCATCGGGGGCCCTTGCCTCGATTATCGCATCGGTGGAGAGACAGTAGGACCATTCTGTACGGAGAAAGAATTCAGTGAATCCTTACGGCTGGGAGTACTTCCTGATTTGGTGCATCGTTCTGATCATGACATTGTTTTTACGCACGGAGACTTCAATTTAAGGAATGTTTTGATCAAGGATGGGAAGATTACTGGGGTTGTGGATTGGGAGAATGCGGGGTGGTTTCCTGAGTATTGGGAGTATACTAAGTGCCATTTTGGGGTCACGTTCTCGACCAGATGGCTAAAGATGATGAAAGCCGTGTTTGAGGACAAGTACGAAGAGGAGCTGGCGATTGAAAGGCAGCTCTTGGCATACCATTCATGGTTTTGAGGTCTCAGGTCTTGGGGTAAAAGCCTAGAGCGCCCCCTTTCCACATCCGAACCAATTACAAGCCAAGCTCATGAAACACATATTAGCTGAAAGCCAATCACAGACATCAGAGGCATTATCGGCACAACATGCATCCCTTCATAAAACTAGAGTCAAGCCTTATCACGACGTCGTGAACTACTATTTCAGATCAGACTCGAGCACAGCGATGTCGACATCATCAATGGTGATCAATAGATGGACTCAACATCACTCCTCAAAACCACCAGCCAAACCACAACCCTCGGATAAACGTCTACCTCACAATAATCACCTTCGTCGATACAGTCAAACACCAATAAGCCGGCTTTAAAGACATTTGTCTCGACTTCCTCTCAATATACCAAACCCTAAACTCTCTCTCAAACTTTCACAACTCCCAATTCTAGACACAATCGTTCTCTCGACAAGCGATCCAGAAATTGAACAAGATAATGGGCAAAACTGGGCAAAACCTATGAAGACTTTACGGATCTAAAAGCGTTGCTAGGCATGTTGATAGGTTATGAGAAACGTGATGTGACGAGAAGGGTCCCCGACTTTAGAGCGGATCCAGGCCCTAACACACAACACCACTGCACATAGATTGTAGACAGTATCGAGAAGCAGAGGCTTTATTGTTTTCCCAATGCGGCGTAGAACCAAACGTATAAGCCCCCACTTGGTTCACCATTGACATTTGCAATAGTTGAAGTGAATGGAGCGACGGAATAGTTGCTTGTGTGGTATGGCACTGATCCGAATTTGGCAATGAAAAGTAGGGAGCGTGCTTTACCTGATCTACGCTTCAGATGGAAACTATCCTCCCGATTCATTGAAGGATATGTCATTCTACAGCGCTAGTTGGACTTCAAAGATACCCCTGGGCTCTCTGCTTGACTCGTGCGTGTCGTCGAAAAGATAATCAACCCACCTCTTCTACAAAGTCTTTCAAGATTTGGGACTTGACGTCGGAGTTTTGTAGCACATAGTTAAAGAAACCTTTGGCAATGTCAACTGGATTTTGGACGTTGCTCATTTAGCACTTTTGTTGCATATCGCATACAATTTGGGGACGTTGTTAGGAGGATCTGGGACAATTCACAATTTGGGGAAGGTTCTGTTGCATGTCGCATACAATTTGGAGACGTTGTTAGGAGGATCTGGGACTTTTTTTACAATTTGGGGACGTTGTTAGGAGGATCTGGGACATTTTACAATTCGGGGAAGGTTCTGTTGCACGTTGAAGCTAAACGTTTCTTCGGCATTGTTAAATGGACTTGGGACATTCACAACTCGGCCATTTTGTGTCGAGATGCTCTTGGCTCAAGGTGCTGAACCGAATACGCCTGGACCTGTAGTGCATTTGGTAGATGCGACTCGGCATCCTCAATGTCTTCGATATTTGCTTGATGAAAAGGTATCATGGAGCTGGAGGCATATGACAATTGCACTGAATAAGTACTGATCTTGTTGAAGGCAGATGTTGATCTTAAAAAGGCCCGAATGGTTATACTCCATTGACGACCGCGATTCGCGCTAATCGTCCCGAGATTATGATATTACTACTTGCACGAGGCGTTGACCCTAATCTGAAAGGCCAGGATATGCCGATCTGGTTGGTGAATCGAAAGCCCAAGCCCTCAAGATATTCCTCGACAACGATGTAGCCCTGAAGAAGCGTCCAGGCGCTCTCGAAATGGCAGGCTATCACAAGCTAATTGATTCGATTTCGACGCTCCTTGATAAGAAGTATCACAATGTCTAGTCACCATTGATAATTGCCATCAGACATAATAGTCTCGATATCTTGAACCACTTACCTTCGAAAGGCGCAGACCCTAACGTACGCAGAGACGGACTTCCTATTCTCAACGCCAGGCGATTCAGGATGAGAAAAGGCTTATCCTGCTTTTGGATGCAGGCGTAGATGTGGACAAGGAATTCAAGGGAACGACCGCGCTGATGAAAACACGCCAGAAGAACTCGGTGGATATTGTGAAGCTGCTGCTCAAGGGAGGCGTGGATGCTGACTTGGTGGATGAGAAAGGATAGAGTGTGACGGATATTGCCGCAAACAAGGGGCATGATGACAATATTATGCTTTTGTAAGATGCCATGGGTTGGATTATGAACACCGGTATGGGATCCAAGAGGCAACTTCTTTATTCGCCATGGCAGCACTTTGTCAGATGAAAGGGTGAGAGAGGAGGCCTCGCCCCTTCTTCAGCTTTGTGTCCTAGACACCTGATAGGCAGGACGCATTCACTTGAAGGACTGATCTCCGGAGGGAATGATTCAAGGAGAGATCAGATAAGCCTGGCTCAACGATTCAATTGGAATGGAGAGACCGATGGCCACATGGGTAGCATGGAACCAAGGGTACACGTGCTGAGAAAACTTCAGTGCGCCCACTCCGCACCCGAAGCTTGTTTGCGGGTGGAGACTTTCCCAAGATCCCCTCCAGCTTCTCATCCCAAAAACCAGCTGAAAAATCCTTACAAACAGTAAGAAGTCCCACCCGAACTCCCACAACACGCCCATGAATCTGCCGATCGGCCCCCCTCGACCATCCGGCTCCCACCGCCACCGCCAACGTCCACATCCAGACCCAAGCTCTCGTCCCTCCTATCAGAACAAAGGTGGGGAGCCGGCAATCAACCGAAAGCAGCACGCCCTCCTGCAAGGCACAGGCCAAATCTTTCCCTTTCCACTCTCAAGAAGATGCACGGGTGTATATCTCACCTCAGATGCGTCTCCGGGCTTACACGCAACATGTCGTCGTTGTCCTTTTGCTTGGCGGCGGTTAGCTCTCTGGTCTAGATGCTTAGATTGGCCCCCCTTGCGTGCCCCTTGACGGTTAAGCGAAATGGAATGTTCTTCCTATGGCAGGTGTCCAAGCCAAGGGGACATGGCGATACCGAGATCCCTCGGATTCTGGGAATGCGATCTGAAGAATCGCGCCGAGCGGGTAAAGAGGAGGTAGGGGCTGGAAAGGAGCTGTGCAAGAAAGAGAGGCCGGCCACCGTCGGATGATAGGTGCAGGATTGGGGGTGTGCGAGTAGGTCACATTGTTACCTGTGATCCCTGGGGTTAGCGAAGAGATTATATCTCCGAACGGTGAGACTTGTGGGGATGCGACGGCGACACAGCTCTTCTGACCTTGTGAAGATGCCAAGAGGGCAAAGCAGGCGAAGCATATAGAGAAAGTGATGTCCGGAGGGATGGAGGGTATCTTTGCTCTCTAGTTTAGCAATACGTTTTTGAGTAGAGGCTTCAACTGGGTCTACATGTAAGGTCCAACCCCTAAGCTTTGCCGAGACTTTGCTGATGTTCTTGAACAGCATCAAGAGGTCAAAACAACCCTTGGCAATATGCAATTCTCAACTCTCCTCGCGGCTATCCCGCTAGTCTTCGCTGCTCTCTCCAAAGGTGCACCCTCTGAGCTCATGATGGTATGTCGATTGCTCGTTCAAATCTCGTCACCCTCGTCCACGTCTTCTGCCATGCCCACTTCCTTTCTCTCAACCTAAGCTCATCTCCTCCCGTTTGCTGATCTCATCGCTTCCTACAAATCCTTTCATGTACACCTCAAAATCCATGTACTCTCTCACTGACCACCATAGCGCCAATCTTCAACCGAACCTATCGATACCGCTCCCCTCATGATCGGCGCCTGCCTCGCCGTAGGTTCCTGCTATTATAGCGGCAACACTCTCGGCTGCTACACACACGGCTGCTCAAACATGACTGATCTTGGAGGAGTCTGTTCTTGCAACGCTGATGTACAAATTGCGATTGATACCCAGGTGACTAAGGGACAGAAGCAGTGGCCTGTGAAGTGTCCTTACTGAGGGATACTTCTCGGTTGTGAAGAGAGGATGTGAAGCTTATGAGATACGACGCGCATGATAGAGAAATGACCAATAAGAATTGTAATGTCTGACGGAGAAGCGTATAGGCAGGTGGAGGGCAAGATCTGTACATACTCTCAGCAAATAACTTCTCTTCCCAATGTAGGCACGATGCAGCACGCCAAACGCCTCGCTAACACCAAAAACCATCTTCTTACACATCCCTCTTTATTCCCATTCGACACTATCACCTTAGATAGTGAAGAACCAGCCAGCAGAATAAGAAGAAAATTACCACTCCCGCCCAGAAGATCCACTTATCCTGCTTCGCCCTGCGCTCAATCATCCGTATCGTGTCCCCACTAACTCCCAGCGTATTCGCCACGCTATAAAGCCTCTTCTGCGTGCCCTTCAACATCTCCCTCTGCTGGCCCAGATCTCCTAATACGGCTTGTCCGCGAGCAAGGTATTCGTCTAGTGCTGTGTGTGTATTCTGGAAGAAGTTCTGCTCCCGTAATGCATGAGATTCCCTCGTCACGTCTCCAGACCCCATCTGTAGACTCCCACTACCACCTTGCGGCGCCCACGGCGAATGGACAGCTGGCGCGCTCGAGACATTGGCGTTTGAATACGGATTGTCGGGCGTAGCAGTATTGTGCGGTCTCCTTCCAAGTAACTCTTGCCGGTTCACAGAAGATTGTGCATCTTCGTTTTGTAGTTTCAGTTCCTTAAATTCTTCGCGGAAGGATTGTAATTCGGAGCGGAATGTTTTGAGGCGTTCTTCGGCCTTTTCTTTTTTGGAGGGGTTGATTTCGGATTTTATGAGGTCGGAGTAGGAGTCGAGAGTTCGGGAGAATGATGTTAAGGAGGCAGAGATTTGGCCAAGGAAGGAGGGTGAAAGAGGTTGACCAGAGGGGGTGGATGAGAGATCGCGTTTGAGGGAGGTGGATTGTTTGAGAGCTGTGTTGAAGAGAGTATTCTAGCTGAATATTAGCAGATGGTATCTGGGGAGACACATGTTTACTTGCCATTGTGAATTAGAGAAACTCCTACAGAGCCTCGGTATGTGCTTTAATATGTGCAGAGAAAGGAAGAAATCGTAGCGGACACAATGTCCTTTCACGATGTTGTACCTCGACAAAAGATCTGGAGCCTTGTCCAGCCAGATACAAACGTGGCTAGATCTCTTCAGGGGTCGGCTCGGTATATGCCGATGTGGCTCGTGGATGTGAGCTGTGGCGGTGCAGTCGGCGTTGAACGAGACCCTGAACGTCCCTCACTTTGGTTCGGCCCTGATTCCCGCAGGTTACAGAACTCAGCTCAACTTGTTTTGCTGGTCCAGTCCAGGCACAGATGGTCAACTGTTTCCTCGTATCAGAACGACGTAGCACCTCGGTAGGGCACCGTCCGCCAAAACACATGTCAAAATGCTCAATGTCGACCGTCTGATTGGGGCGCAGCAGGCACTTGACTGGAACTTGGTACTGTAGCACGATCCAAATGGTTGCATGCATTGCCAACTTGGGAAGTAGCTGATTCCCACATTCCATTCCCACCTCCCACCATATCGTACCTTCCCGTTAAAGATTGGAAGCGATTCAATTCCACCTCAATTCGCTCTGTCTCCTCCTATTCATCCCAATCACACTATCGAGCATCTTCTACCTTGTCTCAGACTCTCATTGTCTCTTGCAAAACCGCCAGCCGCACACTGTCTGACGAGATCCCACAAACGTCACCGTCCAACAAGATCGCGCAGAGTCTGAAACTCTTCCAATCTAAGCCATAAATTGTTACACAAGCACAGATTATTGCACAACTTAGGCCTCAAAGTCCTCTGTCTTCTTATCATTGTTTGTGCAACCTCACAAAGCTCCCAGATAGGCACCCGTTTTCGGTACCACCAAGCTCTCTTTGATCTTTGCGACTTCGACCCTGCCAGCAATATCTATGAGTGGCCTCTTCTGAGAAAGAATCGCAAGAGGCACCAGTGGTTGTTGGTATACCTTGTGCGCAAACACTCTCCACTCTTCGACAATTCTTCCTAACATCAAATAGAAATCCCTCACCACCGCCAAGATGCCAGGCGCATTCAGCTCTACCTACCTGCTTCCAGCTATCTTGCTGAATCCAGCATTTATCCTTCACCTCATAAATACCTTCGTTTCTCATGCTTTCCCTCCTCCGCCGACAATCTCCCAATCACCGCACACTTTCATGGAAAGTCTTGGCCCGCTGCCTGGGTCAACCCTCTATATGGACATGCATGCCGACGATAGATTGTGCTGGGGCTATACTGGTGTGATGGTTGTACTTCAGATGCTTGCTATTGGAAGAGTACAGGATAACAGGGACAGAAGGCGAGAAGCCAGGGTTGCAGCGAAACTCGAGAAGGAAAAGAAGTCGAAAGCAAAAATAGACAATATGCCCTCGGGACAGGCTTTGGGAATCGACGGAGCAGAGGATACTCTCCCAGCCCTCGAGTACGAACGGATTGGAAATGGACAACAGGAGCACCCTTTTACAGGCCTGACCCGCAAAGGAGAGCTCGAACTTGTGGAGGAAAGCGACTTAGGAGAGAGAAGCAGCGGTAGCTACAGCGATACCAGTGTGACGGAGACAAGTGAAGAAGAGATGATGATGTGACGACTGGATGAACCGCTTGGTATTGAGCTAGACGAAAATGGCGTTATTGGAAGGCAGGACAAACTGTTACAGGAAACAGCATTGGTTTTGGCGTTCCGGTCCTGTCCTGAGATACTGATAGACAAAAGTATCGGCAATGGAACGAAGTTCACGTTCTCGAAGCTTGGAGTTGAGGGGTGAGACTGACTTATGAAGGCCGAGCTGACTCGTATAGAGCGAGCTGACTAACCGCCGATACGAAAACCTCGGCTTCAGAGTTTAAAATTATATGCAAGATACGGTCCTTATTCGTCCTTTCCTAGAGACCGTCTTTATGCGTTCTGACTTGATATTGTTGTACTGTTTCAGCGTGTGGTTTGCTCTACGCTGCAGTCCGCAAGCGCGGACGATATTGATGCTACTCGGCACCTTCATACTTACACGCTTTGGGTCACCATTGGAGACGCCGATAATACTTAGTGAATTGACAAGGCAACGCCACCAAATATGCACAATCAAAAGCGTGTGCAGATGTATTGAGTGGTTTGTTGGAAATGATCTCATTCTGGACACCAGAACACAGGCGGGCTTTCACACCAAGGTTCGTCCATAGCTCAAATTTCTCTCTTCATTTCTATCATCTTAAATCCAGGACACCTCAAGCCCACCCTCATCACCAAGCACAATGACCCCCATCAACCCTAAGATCAGCCCCAGTCATAAAACTACTCCCATCCCCCAGCAGAAACAAAATCGGCGCCCTATGTTCCTCCGGATGACTTAATCTCCCCAACATATTCCCTTCTTCCCACAACTTTCTCGTCTCGGGATCATTTGTATCGACAGCGGATATCGGGGTGAGGATGTATCCTGGACTGAGAGAGTTCACGCGGATAGGTGGGTGGTTGGGGGAGTTTCCCCATTCCATGGCGAGGGAGCGGGAAAGTTGGAGGACGGCGGATTTGGAAGCGTTGTATGCTGCTGTGTTGACTCCCTGGGCTATGTGTTAGCTTTGCTGAATAAATATGTGATCTGAGGATAGTGTTGATGGGATGAAATGTAGTAGGAGAAGCACTTACCTTATTCGCAACACTCCCACTCATAGAAGCAATCAACACCACACTTCCAGCAACCTTCTGCTCAATCATCACCTTCGCAGCAGCTTGTACAACTAAGAATGTTCCCAAGACATTCACATCTAGTATCTTGCGGAATGCATCAGCTGGGTACTCAACTGCATCGATTTTTCCTGATACCCCGGCTGTGGTGACGACACCTCGTAGTGGATGTCTTAAGGACTTTGTTGCTTCATTTATAACTTTGGAGACGGCCTTTTCGTCGGAGACATTCAAGGAGTGATATTGAAATTGAGTTCCATTGGCAGCAGCATGAGTATGGAAGTTGTCTGTGGTCATGTGATTAGTATGTGAGTTCAAGGTTGTCGAAGAGTGAGGGAGTCTGGACGGTGTACAGTACCTACCCAGATTCAGCGGAGAACTTGGGAGGTCGAGGCATATTACATCGGCTCCGGACTCGAGGAGGGAGTAGATGAGGGGTGTACCGACACCTCCAAGACCGCCCGTAACTGTGGGGTGTTAGTTTATGGTGTGGATGGCGGGGCAGTGGGGTATAGAGATACCTAGAATTGTGCGGTCTTGGAGCGTGAAGAGGTTTTTGGTTGGGATGTTATGAGGTGATGGATCCATTTTCAGATGGTTTAGGTTGATAGTTGTTATTTCAGAAGTTGAAGAGTAACATATGGTCAAGTTGAGTTTGTGATTGATATACTCGGTTCTAGTTGGCGATCTCCCGGGCCACGTCAAACCTTCCTTCCTGCTCGCAGGACATGCTTGTGCAAGATAATCACTGCAGGACAGTTCACCGTTCTGCTTCACATTCTTCATCCAATAACAAACATGTAGCTAGCTATCATACGTGACCTTACTTCTAATCCTGAGGTCCTCGAATCAAATTCTTGATACCTTCTCCTCGCTTCGTCTTCTCCCAAGCAAAAGTAGCTCTCTCAAACGGCTCTTCACTACTAATCAACTCCTTTACAGATATCTTCCCAGACTCCAAGAAGTACATCGCTAATTCATAGTCTCCAGCATTATACCGAAAACATCCTTTCATGTTGATCTCCTTCTCGGACAACGTCACAATGGGGAATTGAATCTTGAATTTCCCAAGTCCGGCCTGGATGAACGTCGCTCCTCTTTTTGCAACACAGATCCCAGTTTCGATACAGTTCTCGACACCAGTCGCTTCAAGAATAGTATCGGCGCCTTCATCCAACTCGAATTCTTCGATAATCTTTCGTGCTGACTCGGCAGCCGAGTCTTCTTTTGAGGGAAGAAATGCCCCTGTGCTAGCAAACTTCTTCGCAAACTCGAGTCGAGAAGGATTCACATCCACAGATATAATCTTCTTCGCACCCATAGCTTTACACACAGCCGCACACAATAACCCCACGGTTCCTGCCCCAAAGACTACAATATCCTGTCCAGCCCTGATATCCGCCAACCTGGCCACATGAACCGCAACGGACAACGGCTCGACCAGCACTCCCTCATCTAGACCCATAGATTCTGGTAATTTATAACAGAAATCCTCCGGCATCTTGAAGAATTTCCGAAGAGCTCCATGGGAGTACGGAGGATCGGCTGCGAATTTCATAGAAGAGCAGAGATTATAACGGCCGGCCTTGCAGGACTTGCAGCGCCGACATGGTTGTCCGGGTTCGATGGCTACTCTGTCGCCGAGTTTGAGAGAGGTTACTGAGGAGCCGATTTCGTGGACGATGCCGGATGCTTCGTGACCCATGATTATGGGGTTTTCTTGGCTTACTCTGGTGATTACTCCGCCGTGGTTCCAGAAGTGTACCTGGGGTTGTGTCAGTATAGACAGGGAGGAGAGATGGGAGACTCACATCGCTGCCGCATACACCGACGTATGCTATTCGAAGGACGACATCGTGAGGGTCTTGGATTGAAGGGTATGGACTATCTTGGAACTTTGCGTCTCCTGGTCCATAAAGGAAGCATGATGGATTGGTAGATTGGTTTGACATCTTGAAAGTTTTGTGTTTGATGGTGATTTCAAGATGCGACGAAATGACATTATATACCTAATGGAAAGTGTTTATTGACGACCAGAGGCTCGATCGTTACCACCGAGAGGTTGACATGTTGACCATGTTGACAATGAAAAGGCGTTCATGACCCAAGGGAGCGACTAGCTATGGCTATCCTTGAACACGTTGACACCTGGTATTCAATTCTAAGGTGCCAGCACTTGCATGCATTAATGGCAAGAGATAGACTGAGGTTGTGGCGAAGAGGGCGTGAGAGTGCACGTCTAGCGGGGAAGCTTGCATGACATGCGCCTTCCGAATCTTGAAAAGGGGGGTGGATTGGCGCTACCGGCTCACTCTGTCCCGAACACCTATTGAGAGGAAACTTAGCCGACGCTGATCATGCTCAGACATGCTAACATATAAATTCCACCCACGCCTTGAGATCGATGACATATCCCTCAGAGTCAAGTTAAGAAGGGAGAAGGCGCACATGCCAATTGCCATGCTATGCGTCAAAGGTGCAGCATGGTCGGTTCTGCCTGATTTAAGGGCGGGACTATGCCCAAGACTCTGGTGGAAGACGTCCTCTCCAGATGTTAAGAACTTCATGCGCTTGTTAGATCAAATTACTTCTCCAGATGTGGTGTCTTCTCCAATTAGAAATCGAAGCATCATTGAATCAGTTGCGAGCTTAGACTAACATACCACCATGAAGCTTCCACTACTCTCTTGCTAAGGCGTCCAAACGTACCGCCACTCGATGTCGTTGAGCAACTAATTTATAAGGTCAAAGTTGTCCTTATTTATGATACTATCTTCTGGGTCGCACTCCTACTGCTGCATGAGCACTACTCGTGAGGAGATAGATTGACATAGTTGGCATTAACTTGAGATGTCTGTACTATTCACCTAAGTCAAGGGTTCATGAGCGGAGACATCACTGCGCTTGAACGTCAATTCCGCGGTACCTAAGATCTCTCAGACCACCAAGGTCAACTCATGCTGTGTGCATAAATAAGGACCAACTTCATGTAGCGGGACAGTGGTCACTGGTTCCGAGACAAATACTGGAGCCTGGAACATGGAAGGACTTACCCTATGTTCTATGCTTTATGAGTACAAGCAATTGAGGAAGAGATACAGCAGAAAAGTGGTACGGCATTTGGTGATAGATAGTACTAGTAAAGAACGACAAGTTGCTAGAATGTGTCGGCCCTGAGGTCTCGTCCCTCAATGTGTCGCTTCGCAGTGTTGCATTTGTGGACTTTAGATAAAATTTGCCAGAGACATGTTGTTGAATAAACTTATTTCATCTAATATCGATGATACTCATCAGATAGAATGGATTTTAAGAACATACACGCTTATATGCTAGAAACAAAACTCCCGATTCGAGCTCGGACAAACTTCCAGGACATCGCAGTTACTCATGAAACTTTGTTCGTGACACGACAGCTTTACAGACACTCATACCACTATATCACGGTGGATCTTAGGCTTGACAGTTATAATCCCAATGGCAATCGAAATCAAAGTGATACAAGGAAATTCATGATGGATGAGCGAAAACAGATCTCGAAACCTCCTTGTATACCCCCTGAAAGGAAACGCTCCTACTAGCGGCCGCATGATGCATGCGACGACCAGGCTTCAAGCTCCAACAAAGCCGCACAAGATCCAGAGCACTCCAGATCACCGCGAAGCTCGAGAGATGCGTTTACCACGAAGAGGGCCATGAATTCTCGATCATCATCCATATCACTGCCAGCTCCTCGTATCCAGCATCGACCATCATTCGCCTCCCGACTGTCCTTCGCGGTATCAAATGCTGAGCAGGGCGAGGCTGACGCTGCTCCGAGTGCAGCAGAACACCAGATAGAGGAAGAAATTGATGAGATTAAGAGATATGAGGTGTGTGGATACTGTCAGCTGTTCAATTGTGAATATATACTAATCGGCGCATAGGACTTCACAACAATAGGTAGTTACCCAGCCTCGCCATGTCCACTACAACATACTGATAGCTATTGTCAGATTGGGTCCAAGATGCTGCGAAAGAACAATTGAGGCGGAAGGTCCGGCGGAGAGAAACTGCAGGATTCTTCGAACGAGGAGGCCATGCGGGATGGAGATACAAAATCTGGGAGTCGTATGAAGCCGCGCAAGGATGGATAGTGGTTACCTTGATTGGTGCTGCTATTGGAGTGAACGCTGCTTTCCTCAACATCATCACGGAATGGCTTTCGGATGTGAAGCTGGGATATTGTAAGACGGCGTTCTATCTGAATGAGAGCTTTTGTTGTTGGGGAGAAGACAATGGTAGGACGAACCTTTGCCAGACGACTTTTGGCTGACGATATATAGGATGTGATGATTGGCATAGGTGGAGTTCTCTCACCCTGGTCAATTATGTAATATATATACTATTTGCTGTATGTTCCTCTAAATCCTCAAGCATGCCTCAGCTAACCAGTATAGGCAATCTTTGCTTTGACTTCTGCCAGTTTAGTAAGAGCTTTCGCGCCATACGCAGCAGGATCTGGGATTTCCGAGATCAAATGTATCATCGCCGGGTTCGTCATGAAGGGTTTCCTAGGATTCTGGACCCTGGTCATCAAATCGATCGCCCTACCTCTGGCCATTGCCTCTGGCCTTTCAGTAGGCAAAGAAGGACCTAGTGTGCATTATGCTGTCTGCACAGGAAATGTCATCTCGAGGCTTTTTGAAAAGTACAAGCGAAATGCCTCGAAGACGAGAGAGATTCTCAGTGCTTGTGCGGCAGCAGGAGTCGCTGTAGCTTTTGGCAGTCCGATAGGAGGCGTACTTTTCTCACTTGAAGAGATGTCGTCTTACTTTCCACTCAAGACCATGTGGCGAAGCTACTTTTGCGCCTTGGTCGCAACGGCTGTGCTCGCAGCCATGAATCCGTTTCGGACAGGTCAGTTGGTCATGTTCCAGGTGCATTACGATCGATCGTGGCACTTTTTTGAGACCCTATTTTACATCATCATTGGTGTATTTGGAGGCCTTTACGGTGCGTTTGTGATCAAGTGGAACTTGAGAGCACAAGCATTTAGGAAGAAGTATCTCACGAAATATGCCGTTCTTGAAGCGACATTCCTGGCAACAGCAACAGCAATAATCTGCTACCCCAACATGTTTCTCAGAATAGACATGACAGAGAGCATGGAGATTCTCTTCCTCGAGTGCGAAGGAGCCGAAGATTACAACGGTCTCTGTGACAAAGAGAATAGATGGAGTATGGTCTTCTCACTAACCATAGCAACAGTCCTCAGGATATTTCTCGTCATCATCTCGTACGGCTGCAAAGTCCCAGCCGGAATATTTGTCCCATCCATGGCCATCGGAGCATCATTCGGCCGCACAGTCGGGATTCTCGTGCAAGCTCTCCATGAAGCGTACCCTGGCTCTGTATTCTTCTCAGCTTGCCAACCAGACGTTCCTTGCATTACTCCCGGCACCTACGCCTTTCTAGGCGCCGCAGCAGCACTGAGTGGTATCATGCATATCACTGTCTCTGTTGTGGTCATCATGTTCGAGCTCACAGGAGCGTTGACATACATCCTACCAACCATGATCGTCGTTGGCGTCACAAAAGCTGTCTCCGAACTTTTCGGAAAAGGTGGGATTGCGGATAGGATGATCTGGTTCAACGGCTTCCCATTTCTGGATAACAAAGAAGACCATACGTTTGGTGTTCCGGTCTCGAGAGTCATGACAGGAGACGTTGTCGCACTTCCTACTACCGGATTGAGCATGAGACATCTCGAAACTCTTCTTGCAGAAGACAAGTACCAGGGATTCCCGATAGTAGAAGACAGAGTGAGTAAAATCCTGATCGGATACATTGGACGAACAGAACTCAGATACGCAATCAACCGTGTGAAAAGAGATCGCTCTATCGCTTCTACAGCGAAATGTTATTTCTCCCCTTCAACCTCGACCACATCTCAACCCACCACTCCCGCCGTGGTATCATCAACATTCGACGGCATAGCATCTTCATCAGTCGATTTCTCGAGGTTTATAGATAGCACACCAGTCACCGTTCATCCCAGATTACCACTAGAAACAGTAATGGAACTCTTCCGCAAAATCGGACCCCGAGTCATCCTCATCGAATACCACGGTAAACTAGCAGGTCTGGTAACAGTCAAAGATTGTCTGAAATACCAGTTCAAAGTCGAAGCATCGGAGAATCCTAGGGATGATAGAGTTCTTGCTGAGAGTCAGGAGAAGTTGTGGGGGGTGTTGAGACAAGTTGGTACGTGGGTGGGAGAGAGGGTTACTGCTGTTAGTGGAGGGAGGATAAGGATTGGCGGTGAAGGAGAAAGGGAGAGGAATAGAGATAGGGATATGAGGCCGGAGAGGGGACATAGTGGACCGACGAGTTATGTTATGGATGGGACGGAGGAGGGGGAGGATGATGGGGTGGAGTTGGAGGATAGGATACGGTAGTCTTGGGGGTTTTGATCTGAATGAAATATACGTTGCCACATGAATTATGCTGATACCTTCAAGGGTCCACAGCCATGATGAACCAATATTCGAGGTTGAATTTCATCGTCTCGTTGTGTCCGCACTAATACAATCATCTTACTCGTAACTCAGCATCATACACCAACAAACCCCTTACTTCCCACCAGTAGTAGCAGCCTTCTCAGCATGTCCCTTCGTAATCCCCAACGCTCTCGCCTCGGACTCAATAATATCAGGTATCTCATCCTTCAAGCTCTTACCGTGAGGTGTCCAGCCTAAGTATTTTCTTGCTCGTTTGGCGTGGCCTCTGGAGTTTAGACCCCAGGAGAGGGCCTCGAAACCGGCTGCTTCTTTGGCTTGTTCTACGGTCATGGGCTGGGATGGGTGTTAGTTTGTTCTGGAGGGGTGGTGGGGGTGAGTGGGTAAAGGGTTGAAGGTGTTGGGATGATTTGAAGGGGGGTATTGGTTGACTTAGAACGAAAGGAAAGTCAAGAACTCACCTTAACGTCCTTTCCTTTGATATATCCCTTCTTATACGCAACCTCACCAACTTGCTTCGATACCTCTCCCCAAACATAGTGCCCATTCTCTGCCAAAAAGTAGCCCTCCTTGCCCCACAAATGAGCGTCAAGTTCCGGATCTTTCTTCAGGGCCGCATCAACAAGCAGAACGAAAAGATCGCTCAAATCATGCACATGCACATTATCCCACTCCGTCAACCCCTTCCCAAGCTGCGGCGCTTGTCCTTGCTGCAAAGTGATCTTAGTCATGTTATACACTTGCCTACTCCTCTTATTTCCAGGTCCTCTTCCAGGTCCATAAATAGTTGGAGGACAGACGATAGCTGTCTTGACACTATCAGACGCGGAGTTGAGGACGATGAGATCGACGTCACGGTGGAAGGCTTTGTCAGGAAGACCAGTCAGATCCGAGACATTCTCGAGGTCGTCATATGGTGGTTGAGAAGGAGGTTCGCCATATCTGTTGTCTTCGGTATCTTTCCATGTTAGGATTCCGGTACCTGAGGTATGGAGCCAGTAGCCTGGGTTCTCCTTGGTGTGGCCTTTTGCGAGACCGGCTGCGATGGCTTTTGCTGCTCCGGCGTGGTCCGATGAATCTGCTGCGTCTGTGGCTTTGCGTTAGAAGATGATGTTGGAAAGTGAGGCTCATTTACGAATGACAATATCCGCTTTGGCAGCTTCTTCCTCGATCAGTTCAGAATCATCGTTGTTTCCGTACACGAATTTGATTTTGGGATATTGGGCAGCTACTAGAGCAGCTTTGTCTGAGGTGCGGACGAGTGCTGCAATTTCATAGTCTGGGTGGGCTTTCTCAAGTGCATACAGAGCGTCACCACCGATGTAACCGGTGGCTCCTGTTCTTTTTGTAACCCACGTTAGCTGTAGCTTACTCCTAGGTGGTATAGACTACGTGAGTAGAATCGGTCAAATAGCTTACATGAAGATCTTTGGTGCCATATTCTTAGTTATAGGAGGGTATGGCAAGTAGGAAAGAGTTGTATTTGAAAATAGAGAAGAGAAAGAAGGTTGCAGGTAGTAACTAAGAGATGTAACACGAGGCTGAATGGGGGGGTACAAGCGGGGAGAAGACGATGATGTAATCAGACAGTTATCGAACGTGATGCAAAGTTACCTCAATATGCCATCATTTATTACTTAAAAGTGTACACAAATACATTACTACAAGCAGGGAAAGGTCTTACAGTACCGTTTTGCCATATTCGAGCCTGTGGTGTGGTCTATTGACACCTATCTGGAGCTCTTCTGATCATTCTTCCCACTCGGGCTTCACTAATCCATACAATAGGAACATGCTCACTGAACTCCTTCAACTATGCCCGATTAACTAAAGCTCACCAAGGGCAGTTCAATAACTTACTATTGACAAACAGCTCATCACATTGCGATGATGAGCTGCTTCGCCGAAGGTCCACCTTTGTCTTGATCAGCGATTGTTCAGTATCTGTGACGACGATAGATAGTTGGGATTGAAACTCCGGTTCATAAATCTGATTCTGGACCAGAATTCCCGGGAAAAAGAACAAGAACTCACCCAAGAGATTTCGATGGTGGTGTATAGTTTGCCTGGACCTGTATCCATTCCAAATAATTCTGCTCACGCCAAATCTTTAACAGCATATCCATAGTCTTCAACCAAGCAGCTCCAGATATCAGATTTTTCTCATGATTCAGGTCCATCGTTAAAACAAAGAACCTCACATTCTGTAATGTGTCTCTCGTAATGAATTGCGTAATTTCCATCGGAGCTGCTAGCTGTGGAACAAACGGAGATGGCGAGTCAAGAACCAGCGGCTTTCTGTACAAAATGTCAAGAGCCTCCGAGGTGATTTGTCGATTGAGAAGGAGTATTGAAGGGGTCCTCAAAGAAGCGACATAGGGCCGAGCGATCCTGCATAATGAAGTCCATTTCAAGCTCTCTTGCCCTTCAAGAAAGTCTTGGCGTTCGTGGATCTTAGCAAACAGCTTAGAAAGATCGGGCCAGTCGATGCTGTAGTCGTAGATCTCATTTCGGATTTCCGGTGGCAGTGATAATAGAGGGGAAGTAAACTTGGCAACAGACAGAGCGCTATCGGGATGATCCATCTTCAATTGTTCGGACCGACTTGGCATTGAGGATATGCGTATGCTCAATGCAAGATTGAAGGCGAAGCTATGTTGTAAGTGGAGAATTGTATTTGAATGAAAACAAGAGAGAGCCAGAAGATACATCATCGACGGCGATCATGCTGGAATAATGCTGTGTTACCGTATCACGAGATCCTCGCCGTCCTCCCCGAAAGAAGAACGCCGATAGCAATCTGATGGAAGGAGCAAATGACACCCTAGGCTAGAAATGGACTGGTCGATATGTAAAAGCTGGGGTAAAACAGGCCAAGCTCCCGAGGACCGTCATCAACCACCGGACCGGACTAGGTACCATCGAGGCGGCATTCGCACCTTAACAGCGACCGATGATTGGTTCCCGGTTCAAAATTAAAAAATTCTGTGCGCTTTTAATTAATATTATAATCTTAACGTCAAACATGAACTCTCGCCTATTTCGCCGTGCATCAGATTTGCTCTCATTTACCCCCAAAGAAGCCACGACTTAGACTTTACATCTGAGGATCCACACAGCCACGGAGCTCGATATTCCATCCCATTCACACCCCTCACGAATATTGCCTCATCCGTCCAAGCTTATTATTCACATTCCCATCTCACCTGGGATTAACTGCATTTAGATTATTCCGGGACTTGGCCCGCCGTGAGCAACGTTCCTTGCAGCCAAACTATATGTGGCAACTCCCCATCCTCAAGCTTCACCTGCTTCCCACCTTCCTACGCTCTTTTGGATATCCCTTGGCCTTCGTTGAACAGACGGACAACTTCCAAGCCAACATGCGTCTCTCACAGATCTCACTGGGTGGATTCCTCACCTCAGCCTTGGCTACGAACCTCTACATCTCTTCGTACGCCGGGAATATTACTTCGGTGCAATTAAACCAGTTGCCAAGCGGAGAATATTCACTGACAGCCGTTTCGACGAATGATGGATCGTTACCAAATCCCTCATTATTGACGAAAGACGAGTACAATGACGTTGTGTACTGCGTGGATGAAGGACTCTCTGTCCCTAATGGTTCCATAGCGTCGTACAAGACGGCGCCGTCAGGTGAACTCACCTTGATCGATCGTCACGAGACTATATCTGGTCCTGTGAGCTCAGTTGTGTACAACGGTGGAAAGGGGCTCGTCGCAGCTCATTAGTATGTTCCTGTCCTTCTCTCATATTCCGAAAAGCATGCTCACAAACCCTCAGTTCCGGTTCAGCTGTCACGTCTTGGGCAATCAACGCCAATGGCTCCCTCACCCCTCTTCAGGCATTCCCCTTCGTTCTCACAGCACCCGGAACCAATCCCTCAAGACAAGAGGCCCCTCATCCACATGAGGTCATCCTAGACCCTACAGACAGCTACATCGTCTCCCCAGATCTAGGCGCAGACCTCGTCCGAATCTTCCACATCGACCCAGCAACCTCTCTCCTAACAGCTCAAACCCCCTTCGCCGTCCCAGCCGGCTCCGGTCCCCGCCATGGAACCTTCTTAAAAGCTGCTTGTGGAAACACATACTTCTTCCTAATCTCCGAGTTGGCAAACACAATCGCCTCCTACAACGTCTCCTACACCGCAGCCGGACTCGAATTCACCCAAATCTCCATTCAAGGAACATACGGAAACATCTCCACCCCAGCGGGCGCCGCAGCAGCAGAAGCCCTCCTTAGCCCCGATAACAGATTCCTCCTAACCTCCTCCCGCAACGCCACTTTATTCAACATCACAAACTTCGATCCCGACAACTCGACCCTTATCCCCAGCGATACGCTACAAGTATGGGCCATCGACGAAGCTACTGGGGATCTGGTATTCAAACAGTTAGCTCCAGCCGGTGGATTTTACCCTCGCCAGTTTTCTGTGAATAAGAATGGGACCCTGGCTGCGGTGGGAATGCAGGAGGATGCGCGGGTCGTGATTGTGAGTCGGAATGTGACGACGGGGTTGTTTGGGGGCTTTGTGGCGAGTATTGATGTGCCAGGGGAGATTACTAGTGTTATTTGGGATGAGTAGATGGGTGGATGTGCATGAGAGATAGGAGGAGATGAGATGAGATGAGAGGATGTTTCTTGTACATAGTTTCGGATATCGAGACCACGCTGAGCTGCGTTGTTTTAGAGAAGAAAAAAATACATTTGGATGAGATGAATCCCTCCGAAAGACTTGGCATAGATGCAAGATCGTTCCTTGCTATGATTTCAACATCAAACCTCTACTCTCTGTTGCAGCAGAGAACATTCGTCTCCTAGTCAGGATGGTTGAGTCAATACGTGATTATGCATCTCTAGTCAAAGTTTCTGTACTCATCACTAGTATCTCATTGTTACAAGTATATACAGCATCACCATCCCTTCATTCAGACATCTTCTCCTCCCACCCAAACGCCGCACCCATGAATGTTCACCTTAGAGATCTACACACCTTAAATCCAAATGATTTAGAACATTCAGCATGTCCAAATGCCCACAATACCATCCCTTCTCCCCTCAGTAAGATAGCCATCCTTGATTCGAACCTTTTCTACAACCGCAGGGTGCCTGCCGTCCTCCTCCGCAGTAACGCCAGGACCGCAATCCCAGTGTCGGCCATCGGTCTTATCGTACACTTTTACTACATCTTCGCCTGCTGCCGAGACGATCCTTCGGTTGTCGAACATCAAGCTCGTGATTGGCGAGTCGTATGCATAAGCATCATAAATAGCGCCAGTTCTGAGATCCCAGATCTAGAGGTTGTCAGTATGTTGCTTAGGATCTAGGCTTGGAAACTTACCCGAACACTTCGGTCTAAACTACCTGTCACCAGATGGACGTCGTCAAACTGCAGACATGTGACTGGGCCGGTATGTCCAACCAAACTACGATGAACTTGTCCACTCCTCAAATCCCAAAGTCGAACCATGCCGTCGGCCGTCCCACAGGCCAGAGCCGCATCGAAGACCTGTAAAGCTCCTACAAAGTCTGCAGAAGCATCTGGTAACCTTCCAGTCTGCCTCCATGCACCTTCTTGAGACCCCATAGTCGCTGAAGCCTGCGCAGCAGCCCACATCACGTCAAGAGTCTGGACACAGCGTCCTTTTTCCAGATCCCATTGCCGTAATGTCTTGTCTGCAGACCCAGATATAAGAGTGTCTCCCCTGAAGTGTAACGCAGTGACTTCATCCACGTGAGCTTCCAGTGTGAACAGTGGACAATCGGCCATGCTGCCAGGCGGTGGTTCTGGTTCCCCGTCTTCTGGATTTCCAAATGCTAGAGGATCGTCGTCTTCATCTATGTCTTTGTTGATGCGATTGTCTTGAGGGTCGTAAAGAGCCCTGCTGAGATCCCAGAGTCTGATTGTCGCATCCATTGAGCCAGTGGCAACGATATTATCTTCGACCTGGAGAGTTCGTACAGATGCTGTATGACCTTCCAGAAATCCTATGCACCGTCCAACGTTCATGTCCCAGACTCGAACTGTGTCATCCAAAGCTGAAGTGACCATTGTACCAAAGGGGACATCGAAATCAAGAGCAGTGATCTGGTCGTGATGAGCATGTATCTCGCGAATCATGGACCCAGGCTCAAAATGTTCATGCAAGATTGGCATCGACTTCCTACGAATGGTCTTATGACGTTTGGGCTTTGTCGGCGTGTTATTTACTGATGGTAACTTTTCGTATATAGATTCGGACATGAAAGATGCGTCCATTGCTGGATCCTCGAGCGCTTCGTCCTCGGCTTTCAACGTTTTGGCCATAGCTTCTGCATCTTCTAACTGTTCTTGAGCATCTTCGAGCCTATTCTCAACATCCAGAACTATCCAAATATTAGCCAAGTCTTGTCACAGAGATATATTGGACGTACTATCATGCTCCAACAATGCCTCTTCCTGCTCCAACCCAGCTAGTCGGTCTAGGACGATCTTTCGCATGCTATTGAGATTCGCAATCTTATTGTCTATCTCGTGGATTTCACTGCTTGCCATGTTCTTCCTGATACTCATCATTTCCAATTGATGGTTCAGGGAGTTTTGCTCCCTCTTGAGCTTCCCTATTGTGGGAGGGGTCCCTAATTCCGACTTATCATCTTCTAAAAGCTTCCTCCCTCTAGATATCTTCCGTCTATGGCGTTTGGACTCGGGGCTACTTTCGGGTAATGTGGCTTGAAAGCCCTGAAATAGGGAGTAGGTATTTTCATCATCTGGGATATTCCTCAAAAGCTCATCGGGTAAATATGTCAGGGCTCGATATTGGATCTCGGAAGTTGAGAGCTTCGACCGAACTAGGTCCGTAGGGGATGTTTTGGCAAAGGAGAATACACTTCGTTGTAGGTTCGGCCTTCGTAATTGTTTGTGGAGGTCGCTCATCGCATTTTGATAGTGTGTACTCGCACTGGGATCTGCTATAGGTCCCATCAGATGTCCTGCCGTTGTAGTGACCTTCCTCCCAAATGCCTCGAGGCCTCTGGTCTATATCAAGTCAATGGATGTCTAGAAGTCTGCGTTAATAGACACGTACTGATATTATCGAGCTATCCTCATCCGCTGGACCTCGAAACGGAGAGGCATTGCGGCTGCGCGACCCAGCCATATGTCTTCTTTCACCGTATGTAGAGCATGGAATTTCGAAGATACCGATTGACTCTGTTGTGTTTTCAGAGAGTCCTGGTGCAGGTGGCCGGAGCGAATGTTGATTGATCTTGTTGATACCTTGGTTGTGTTAACCACGATGATGCTGGCTGTTCAGCCACATGTCTTGTGGCTTGTCATGTTCAAGCGGCCGCACCGGACCGATGCAAGGCACAGAATTGAATCCTTCGGATTTTAGAGTCTGCAATGAACAAAGAATTAGGTAGCATTGAAGGTTGTACAACGTGGTAACGTGTAGCATAAGTTATCGTGCCTTCGGTCATGACTTACTCCTGTACATAAAAAGTTCTCTTTCCTACATGAGTTCTCTTTGCTTTCTCACACTTCCTCCAACTTCAGCCCCTCATCAACCCCACTATCATAATCACGATGGACGCTGTAATCGACCTTTCGGATCGTTCTAAGGCTTTAGATCTGAATCACATTCGAGTACAGCTCATGTAAGTTTCGATCCTTTACTATAAAAATGAATTCTAACAAAGTTCACCAAGTCGAATGGAAGACTCGATCATCTTTCACTTGATCGAGCGCGTCCAGTTTCCATATAATAGCACTATCTATAAGGCTGGTGCCATTGACATACCAGATAGCAAGCTCAGCTTCCTGGACTGGCTGTTGTGCAAGCGTGAAGAGCTTGACTCAATGATTCGGCGCTTCGAATCCCCCGACGAGTATCCATTCTTTCCGGACGCCGTCAAGAAACCGATTCTCAAGCCCCTTCATTATCCCAACATTCTTCACAAGAATGATGTCAACGTCAACGAACAGATCAAGAAGACTTATATTGAGAACTTTCTTCCTGGAGCCTGTGCCAACTTTGGACGCCAAGATCGTGGAGAGACGGAAGAGAACTACGGATCGTCAGCAACGGCTGACATCAACTGCTTGCAAGCCATCTCTCGAAGAATCCACTTCGGCAAGTTTGTAGCTGAGTCGAAGTTCCAAACCGAGACAGAGAGGTTCACGAAGTTGATTCAGGAGAAGGATTCCAAGGGTATCGACGTTGCTATAACCAACGCGAAGGTTGAGCAACAAGTATTGGAGAGATTAAGGTTGAAGGCTACGACTTACGGGATGGATCCAGCAATAGGTGCTCAGGGCCCTGGAAAGATCAATGTGGACGCAGTAGTGACGATGTATCAAGACTTTGTCATTCCACTTACCAAGGTGGTCGAGGTGGATTATCTTCTTCAGAGATTGGAGGAAGGCCAGTGACGTGGAAGTTGTTTTGAGAACTGACTGCCAAATTCATTGTGGCGGACTGAGATACTCGCCGATGGCTTTGACAGCTCCCTCAAACCTAGCTGCCTCAATCAACAGCATAGAGCCTTGCGGCTTGATACCCATGTCTGAAAACGCTCTCTTGCTATCGGCCATTCCTTCGCCCTCGTCCTTAGTATACTCGTATGCTCCAAAAGCTTGTGCATGTTTCTTCAGAACTTCATCTTCCGCATGAAAATAGAAGATCTCCTTGCTCCCCTTGCTTGCTTTGTTCTTCTTCGATTTTGGTGCATCCTCTTGATCAAGGGTAGATGCAATCTCGTGATATGTCTTTGACAGAATGAGGTAATGCGTGAACTCGTATGGCTCTTTGTCTTCCACCGCGGCTTCGATCTCGTCGATCAAGCATGCGTACATTGGTGGTGCGATCTCGGCTGGTACATTGATCATTCGTTCTGCCAGCACGAGTCCAACCTCTGCGGATGAACTGAGGAGCTCGGCGATTGGCTTCAGTGTAGGTTCGGAGTTTGCTTTTGTGACAATATAGGAGGTCAAATCTTTGAGGGCCTTATGGTCTTTGTGCTCGCGAAGATTGAGGATCGTGAGGAAGGCATATGGATCTGTTTCTTCGCCGTCGACCTTGACGGTAGATCCGATTGTGGGTTGTGATAAAACGAGATCTGCCAGTGCTGAGATATCGAATATTTGCGCGTCCACATCCAGCAGCTGTCTAATCAGACTCTTCACGCCATGGAAGTCAATATCAGGCTTGAAGTTGAACCATTCGAATTCAACATTGACCATATCCACGTCCTATGCGGGGTTAGGAACGGCTCCGCGAGATGGCTTGTTGAACGTACATCTTCGCTACCACTGTCATTGGTAGCATTTGTAGGTGCCTCGGGGAGGACTTCTGGGTCTCGTATCCTTTTCCTGACCATTGTGAATGTGCTTTGCGATATTTTCTAATTTCTCGAACTGAAGTGCAACCTTATCGCTTATCGTCCATCACTAGCGCCCTTTGCCGTTCAAAAGTTTTTCACAACCCCACCATCTTGACCCCTCCTTCTTTCTCTCGAGAGTCAGAATCCCCAGATTTGACTTCTTCACTTCCTTTCCTTCTCTCTCTCCCAACAATCACTCAAGATGGCTACCAATGGCGATATCGTGGACGAACCACACAAGACATTCGACACCATCCTCACCTTGGACTTTGGGTTAGCCACTAAATTCTGTGACCTAAGGTGCGACACATTCTAACATATCTGACAGCTCTCAGTACACTCATTTAATTACAAGACGTCTTCGCGAGCTCAATGTCTATTCTGAAATGCTCCCATGTACCCAGAAGCTAGCCGATCTTTCCTGGAAGCCAAAAGGCATTATCCTCTCAGGAGGACCATACTCAGTGTACGAAGCAGACGCACCCCATGTCGACCCCGCGATTTTCGACCTTGGAGTACCGATTCTTGGAATATGTTATGGTCTGCAAGAGATTGCGTGGCACCATGGAAAGAACGTTGTTGCTGGGACTGAGCGCGAATATGGACACGCAGATTTGACTGCTAAGAGAGTGGATGGCCATGTCGACAAGCTGTTCAAGGACTTGGAGGATGATTTGAAAGTTTGGATGTCTCACGGCGACAAGCTGGGTGCTCTCCCACCAGGATTTCATATCATTGCTACGAGCAAGAACTCGCCGCAAGCAGGAATTGCGCACGAGACCAAGCCAATTTATGGCATCCAATTCCACCCCGAGGTCACACATACACCACGAGGTATCAAGCTTCTAGAGAACTTTGCCATTGGCATTTGCGGAGCAAAAAACAACTGGACCATGGAAAAATTTGTGGATAAGGAGATTGCCAGAATCAGAGCTTTCGTAGGAGAGAAAGGACAGGTTCTGGGAGCGGTCAGCGGAGGAGTCGACTCAACTGTAGCGGCAGCACTTATGAACAGAGCAATTGGTGATCGATTCCACGCGGTGCTCGTCGATAACGGCTGCATGCGCCTCCACGAATGCGAACAAGTAAAAGAAACCCTCACCAAAGCCCTCGGCATCAACCTCACAGTCGTCGACGCCTCAGACCTCTTCCTCGATGGCCTAAAAGGAATAACCGACAACCCAGAAGCAAAACGCAAATTCATCGGTGGAACATTCATCGACGTCTTCGAAGCCGAAGCCCTCAAGATCGAGAAAGAAGCCGAAAACTCCCCAAAAGCAGGCCCCATCAAATTCTTCCTCCAAGGAACTCTCTACCCGGACGTAATCGAATCCATCTCCTTCAAAGGCCCCTCCGCAACCATCAAAACGCACCACAACGTCGGCGGTCTCCCAGAACGAATGGTGAACGGCCAAGGCCTCTCCCTCATCGAACCCCTCCGCGAACTCTTCAAAGACGAAGTCCGCCAATTGGGCCGCCAACTCGGAATCCCAGAAGAACTCGTGATGCGCCACCCCTTCCCCGGCCCCGGAATCGCAATTCGCGTCCTCGGCGAAGTGACTCGAGAACAAGTCGCCATAGCTCGAAAAGCAGATTACATCTTCATCGAAGAAATCCGAAAAGCAGGTCTCTATAACCAGATCTCCCAAGCTTTCGCCGCCCTCCTTCCCGTGAAAGCAGTAGGAGTAATGGGTGACAAGAGAGTTCATCAACAAGTCATCTCTTTGAGAGCTGTTCAGACGACGGATTTCATGACGGCGAATATCTTTAGATTTGATTGGGACTTTTTGGAGAGGGTTAGTACGAGGATTTGTAATGAGGTGGATGGGGTTTGTAGGGTGGTTTATGATTTGACTACCAAGCCGCCGGGGACGATTGAGATGGAGTAGAGATGGATTGGAAGCTAGAGAGAGGAGATAAAGGGAGCGGTGAGTTGAGATGGGACAGACATCAACGTTTTGCCCAACATCATCCTCCCTTAGTTTGGATACCCTATTGTGCTTTAAGGCGTTAGTGTTGGGTGATATAGAACTTAGACTCGGCGGAGGCGGCAACTTGCCTTGCTTTTCGAAATGTACTTGCGTTGTTCTGACTATTGTCTGCATACGCCTTGATATTGATCGGCCTCACAAATGTCCACATGAAGGCCGGTGATTTTAATGTCTGTATTCCACCTCGATTCTTTAAACTCTCGAAGCCTACACATCAATTATCCTACTTCATCCCCACACTCAACCACTCAACCACGCCTCATCTTCCATCAATCACCCATATAAACATATACTTGTCATAAAATACCATCTCCAACTCCTCTCATCCAACTTCGTCCTCACACCCAAATATGCAACACGAGTAAAGTCTGCATCTTCATCCAACACAACTCAATACAAGAATTTGGGTATATAAAAAAGGAAAAATAGTTATTTAGTTTAGCGTGCAGTAAACTGCCGAATCCAATGGCGAACAAAGACATACGCTCAAAGACGCTGTTCATTGCCGTGATCTCTAATTAGGTTGCTCCACTGGCACATAAGCCAGAGAGAGCAAGTTATTGTATATGCAATGCGATGCCATGCAGAACGTAATCTTCTAGAACGTAACAGGCGTGAAAGCGGTTGTGATAAGGGGTGTGACGTGGTATGTTGAAACCTCGAAGAGCGGGTGCGAGTAGAGGTTGGCCGAGGAGCGCGTCTATGTGTGGTACGGAAGACATGTAAGAAAAACCGCCAGTCCAACGCCAAATCCAGAACACCATCGTGAGGCCGTAGAAACAGATAATAGAATGACATCAATCCGAGAGTCATGATCCAGTGCCGTGGGGAGCACTAGAGCCAGTCTCCGTCGATCCGTCCCCTTCTATAGTCTTCCTCCAGTGATCTGGCAGGCAAACGCAAACCAGTGGGAATGCTTTGATCTCACCACTTACTGCTGGCGATTCGTCTCTCCGGCCAGATGTGTTAGAGACACCACTATCCCGTTGAGCATTGCGTTTCGCGTCCCAGTCGTCGGCTTTTTCGTCAATCATCACACCTGTTGCCCAGCCGTCATCCCAGATGCCAACGACCTTGAGCATATCTCCTCGTTCGAGGTTGAACTCATCACCTGCTCTTGGATTATACGCCCAAAGTGTGGCAACCTTATCACCTGGATGGATCTCGTCCTGAGAGTAGTAATCCTTGAAGAACGGCAGCTGTTCCGACTGTTGGCTTGCCATGCCCTGAGGCGATGACATGTCTCCACCGCTGCCCGAGTTTGGCGATTGAGGGTCTTCCATACCTAGAGCTGAATTACTTGACAAGGATCCAGTTCGTCGTCCGGTTGGGGGAGGCCGCAGCACACCACCCTGTGAATTAGAGACCGGACTATACTCGTCGGAAGAGGACTGATCGTGATGTCTTCGTCGTCCAGCTGCATAGCCAGCTGCAGCACCGGCAGCAGCACCTCCACCTACTGCTCCCATCTCATTGCGAGGCGGTGAGTCTCCCGAATGGCCCTCCAATGCCGACATGCGTGCGATACGACCTCCTGGAAGTACTTCGTAACCTTCTGGCGTCGTAGTCGCCGCCACAGGATTGTAGGCCATCCCAGGCTGAGGACCTCGCCGTGCCGGCGATGGTTGGTTGAAAACGCTGCCATTCTGGCTTCCACGTCTGCGTCGAAGGCAGAGAATGAGGAGGACGATTAGTCCGGCAATTAGAGCAGCTCCGACTACAGACCCAATAACAATCCCGGCGATGGCACCTCCAGATAGTCCCTTGTTAGAGCTGGATGCACCGCCGGTTGACGAAGCTGATGGGGACGAAGTTGCTGATCCGGTAGGTGAGCTTGTCGTGAAGGTCATAAATGCAGTGATTGTTGGCAAAACGACACCAGCGCATCGTGACTGAGCGTTGGAATTGTAACAGCATGTGTCTGTACTGTTCTCACCTCCTGAGCCACAATACTGACACAAGCCAATCGTGCTGTTGCCGTATCCACAGTTATCAGGTTCGTTAGTGGCACCATCGATGCAGGTCCCGGTCAATGATTCTGCCGGCAGCGCGCAGTTCGTGAAATCAGCTCTGATCTGGGAGTCAGCATCGCTGCTTGGATTTGAGCATAGCGCACTGTTGGCGGTAATTATCGCTTCGCTCTCAGCTTGTTGAGCCTGGATTGTGTTAGCATGGTGACTATCTCATTTATATCGTATTGACGTACGCAAGTAGCCGCGCAGACTGGTCGAGAAGCTGCCGTCGACAAGCTGCAAGTTGTTATCGAGTTCTGTATTATAGCATTACATATTACGGTGGTGGTGAAGCGGGCATAGAGATTTGTCGTGTTGGTGAGAGAGATACTGTCGCAGCCGAGCAGTGTTTGGTACCTGCATCTGGGATTAGAGGAGGTGATAAGGGGAGTGTTCGCGATACGCACTTTTCTTGGACGTAGGATGTCGAAACGTACGATGCCAATTGCTCGTCGAATGTCTCGGTGCTGGAAACATATTGTAGGAATGGGCTGGAGGAATTGATGAGATTAGCGACTGATCCACATCCTGATAATCTCTGCGAAGATATACTTACAAAAATCCGACCAAGGTACTGTCAGTCGAGATTGATGCTGAGCTGAACGCAGAACACTGTGTTGATGAGGCGAGCGATATGCAATTCTGTGCAATTGCTCCTGGTGCTGCTGCCAGAAGTGACAACAGAGCGGTCTTAGTGTTCAGACCCATTGCCCTCTTCCGTTTGGTCGAGCGCCTGGGACTGCTGGAAGCCATTGTCGTGCTGCGAGGCGATCCGCACGCCTGTGCTACCTCGACGATACTGACATTGTCGGTGGTCGAGTGTTGTATCGTGCGCTCGTGGGCAGTTCCCGGATTTCCCACCCTCATATTTCGTTTTGGCTGTCCGGATCTAACTCATCCACGCCCACCGTCAACGACCAGTGTTCGCTCTGTTGATCTTCTCCCCGTTCAGCGACAGCGTCAACAAATATCCCGCCTTCTCCTCCTAAACCAAAAAGCCCGCACCCACGAAATCCGTGATGGCTGGGACGACGAATTGAAATCCAAACGAGTGACCTGGTGTTGTTGTTGTTGTTGAAGGAGCGTGGTGGTGTTGTGGACAAAGCGAGGAAAGAGAGAGCGGCTGGGCGGAGGCCACAGTGTGAGCAGCGACAGGCCTAAGGCGAGACGAGGTTGCTGGGCTGGGCTGCGGCAGGGACGAGGACGCGCGAGGACGAGATGAGGTTGGGGCGTCGCCTCTTGTTGCGAGCGCGGGCGAGAGTCTGACCAGCGCGGAAAGGGTTAAGGGTCGACCGCGGGCAGGGAGACGCTGGCAGGTGTAAATTATTAGCTGCGAATCCTTTTTGGAGGAGCGAGTCGAACGACACGACAGCCAGCTGGGACCGCGACCTGAGAGCCCGAACGCGGTTATTGGCTCCGCCAGATATCGTGTGGGACAAACAATTTCAATCCTGGAGCGCAAGATGGAGTTCACTGCAGTCGTGCGCACATCATGACTCTCGATCAGAGAGCGGACATTCGTCTGTTTTACACAGTACTGCTCGTATTCTTATGTCTGAATGTCTGCCCTTGGTGGCGGGTAAATGCCACAGAGCCCGTCTGAGCAGCTCTGAGACTCCTCGCTTTGATTTGACTGCGCGGGGGAGACTCTTTTTCTCTGGTTCACCGTTCGCCAGGCTCGTTCCCGTCCGCAACGACATCGACCGCCAAGGGCCCAGAATACCTCCGATACTCTATTTCCGCCTCCCTGATTGGCCTTTTCAGCTGTGGACGTTGCGAATCCGTCGTTTCCAGGCCGAAAGCTGCGACGCTGCTGCCCTCTGCAGTTTAGCACTAGGCCCGGGGAAATGAGGTTCTGGTGAGATGCAGAAACGATGCCCAGCGCCCGGGTGAATGCGGTTAGGTGGGAACTCTGTTAGAATTGAATCGAGGGCAACAGCGCGCCAATTGTCCAATGGAATGTCGTATCGCCTCTGCATAGCTTGCCCTGGAGCGTCAGTATCAGAGTTCAAATGGCTCATGATGGCAGCAATTGCATTTGCATTTCTATCTTTGGCATTGTGCATGGACTTCTGTCCGTCCCGACTACCGAACTTGAAAGATTGAGGATGACATGACGGCTTGGAAACCTTCAGGTTGCAAGCTGGACAGACCGGACTGAAGAAGTCCAATACTCGCTCCGAGTAAACTCAATTCGAATATTTAGTAAGATGGTGATACGGTAGTATGATACGATATGATTTTATAGAGAGAAATATAATTCCAAGTTCATCCAATGTTCTCGTGCCCCATAGATTGTTTTATTCAACAATACCATCTTCAAAGGAATTTCCTTGACGACCCTCATTGACCAAGGTCATGGTGTTGAAACTTCGAAACTCTGAGGGATCAGCCTTCTTGCCCCGCATTATATTATGCAGGGCCACTTCCACAATGCCATTTATACACCGCCGACCTGCCATGAACTTCTTCGCCGATCTGGTAACGAAAGGCAGACTGCATGTTCTGTTCATAGTGATGCTATTTAAGAACATAATTCGATCATTATGCGTGGTTATGCACTTGCTGATGATGCATGAATCTTCCCGAGACCCTGAAAGCTCCTCGGCTGACCAATTTTGCCGGACTATGTTTGGAGTCTCTGGTCTCCACGACAAGACTTCGTTTCGAACGTTGAATCAACAAGTCCCGCAACAACGGGGCCGGGCATGAGGGAATAATATTGACAGTCTGAACGCGCGTAAAACAAATGGCCTTCTTCTCCTAAAGGTTGCATCTTGAAAGATGAGGAAGTGCTTTTTGCACGGATTCGCCCACTTTTGTTCCTTGTCCCTGGTCGGCAAGGACATCTCGGAGATGAGCCAACGAGGTCCAAGTCAACACACGTGCCAGGCGAAGGGACCCTCGCTGATAATCCTTCCGATAGAGGTTTGAATCGGTTTGATCGCCGTCGCCTCGAGAATGCCTGTCTTTCACACACTGTTCTGAAGTTGAAATGCAACGGTTCCAATCTCAAGTGTCGAAAGCATTTGACACGAACAAGATCGCTCTCGACTCCAGATTTGATGTCAACTGATTTTTGGAAACTATCCAAGTCGAACCATAATTGCGGGTGGGACCGATATCAGATGTCGAAACGAAACGAAACATGGACAAGAAGACCCAAGGACGAGCAAGAACGAGTGGAAAAGTGTTCTATATCGTTGGTCCGAGCCTCGAAAGCGTTGCTACTTATTTATCCCATGGAAGTTCTCGGGATGAGAATTCTCTGAAATTATTTTGCATCTCGCAGCCGATTCCGTCTTCAACCTGCAGTTCTTGAGCCCACGACTGCTGCAACAGAAAATGGATTGGGGTAAGTGAGAGCTTCAAAATGTCATCCATACAATTGTTTCAAGGAACCTCAAATGCGACGTGTCGAGGTTTCGAGACTCTGTATTCGGATGGTAGGAAGTTTGTAGCGAGGCGGCTCTTCTTACGGTTGAAGGCAGAATCTTAGGTTATGACATCACAGCAAACCCATAGCGCAAGTCGTCACGCACACAAACAAGTACATACTCAGACTTTTTGTTTACCTATTACTTCTCCATTCCACTCCCTCTCAGACTTTTCAAATTCAGGTTCATCACGATCGATCAACAATCTTTCAATCCTCTATCAAAATGAGCGGAACATCAAACGTCGGACAGGCTTCGGTCTACGAGGCTGGGGATCAAAAGAACGTCCCAAAGGCCGAGCTTGAGCAGGAGAAGAAGGATGCTAGATTCCACGAGGGCAAGGAGCACAGCCACAAGGCTCTTGATTCCAGTAAGCATTTCTCCATCGCATATCCTGAGGCAGCTTCTGATGTACTTTCCAGAGGACGAAAGATCAATTGCCAACAAGTTGGCTAGAGAAGAGAAGGTCAGTCAATCGAGAACGACCGCAAGACTTACGAGCGAGTGTCTTGGGGACATGAACATTCTAACATATGTGCAGCGACTGAACGAGCCAGAGCCGGAAAGCGAGGAGACTAAGGCACTGAAGAAGGACCCCACTCTGCCAGTACGTTACCTATACTATACACCGCCTTCCCTCCCAAGAGGTTCAGGCGCCGCTTCCTGCTTCGAGTTCAACAGCCAAAAACAATGAAATAGAACGACTGAAGAAGACTAACATTGATCTAGGCTAAGCTGCACGGAAACGAGCCAAGCAAGGGGGCAAAAGTCGACGCTGAGATTCAGGCTGAGGAGGAAGCGGAGCTAAAGAGAAAGGGAAAGGCATAAAGGAAGATGCAGAACTCTGATGAAGACGCAGTGTCATGAACATGGAAAGGCAACACCTTAGACGAGCTATTGCACCACAAGAATGAAACCTTGCTATGACGAAAGCATGCAAGCTAAACCGTGATATATTGTCATTCCCTCAAAATGTTGTTATTAGTGAGTGTAAGTTCCTCAGCATTCCATTCCTGGATTGTGAATAGTCGAAAATTGTAGTTTACCTTGGGCTTCGCAATGTTCTTCTCAAGAAATCGTGCAAGGCTACCAAATAACTATCATGACTTGATTCGATCACCGTACACAACCTCCGCTGCAAGGCGGACAATCATAGGCAATCAGCAACACTTAGGTGAACAACAACACTTTATCTCGCTCACTCTTTCATCCTGCAAATTTTGATACTATATCTAATTTTGCAGCTAAAGGACACATCGAAATGTCCTAAGCTGCCTCAACTTTCCCTATGACCTCGCCCAGATGACATCCGGCCCACCACCAACATGGGACAAGGCTTCTCCCTCACAACGCTCAATGCGGGCTCGGCCGGCATCGACGTGCCAGAGCTCTCGGATCTGGTGTATGAAAAGTCTATGGGAACTACGCGGTTCATGAAGAGTATTCGAGCTCGGCATCAAGATGGGGTCGTCCTGGTCAAGGTATTCATCAAGCCTTATGCTATGAAGCTTGCGAAGTACCAGCGCAAGATCATTCGTAAGTGCCAAGGACCAAAGTTGAGTAGAAACATACTAATGTATTTACAGAGGAAAGAAAAGCTCTGGCAGATGTCCCAAATGCGCTGGCATACCAACGAATCGTCGAAAGCGAAACGAACGGCTATGTTGTCCGACAATACCTTTATAGCTCCCTATACGATCGCATGAGCACCAGACCATTCCTGGAGGATATCGAGAAGAAATGGCTTGCTTTCCAGTTGCTGTGTGCTATCCGCGACTGTCATGCACGGGATATCTTCCATGGCGACATTAAGACGGAGAATACTTTGGTCACTTCTTGGAACTGGTTATATCTGTCGGACTTCTCAGCATCTTTCAAACCTACGACTCTGCCAGAGGACAACCCAGCAGATTTCTCATACTTCTTCGATACTGCAGGACGACGGACATGCTATTTAGCACCAGAGCGCTTTTTAGCTGCTGGGGAGGAGTCAGATCCCAAAGCTCAGATCACCTGGGCCATGGATGTATTTAGTGCTGGTTGTGTGATTGCAGAGCTATTTCTGGAGACTCCAATATTCAACCTCAGTCAGCTCTTCAAGTACAGGACCGGGGACTATGACCCAGTCGCGACACACCTCAGTCGCATAGCAGATACAGACATACGGGACATGGTTGCAAGCATGATACAGTTGAACCCAGAATCCAGATATTCGGCTGAAGAGTACCTCGAATTCTGGAGGAAGAAGGTATTCCCGGACTACTTCTACAGCTTCTTACATCAGTACATGGGCTTGATTACAGATCCTTCTTCTGGAAGAAGGCCGATATCTGGAGCATCAGCAAATCTTGGAGAAGCCGATGAGCGGATAGACAGAATCTACTACGATTTTGACAAGATATCCTACTTCCTGGGCTACGAAAATGAGAGGCAAGAACCAAAGAAGACCCCATACACCTCGTCTGGTCTAGAGCTGTTTCCAGTTCACCTGAATATCCCTAACAATGAACATCCTGCGTCCATTCTGTCAAGAAGGCCGAATGATGATGGGACACTTATATTCTTGGCTTTAGTTGTGTCATCACTGCGAAATACTGCTCGAGCGACCGCCAAAATACGTGCTTGCGATCTTCTCTTAGCCTTCTCCGAACGATTGACCGATGAAGCGAAGCTTGACAGAGTTCTACCTTACCTGGTGGCGCTACTCAGTGACAAGGCGGACATCGTCAAAGTAGCTGCGGTACGAACGTTGACCCAACTCATGTCACTTGTGACTGTTGTGTCGCCTGTTAATGCCCACGTCTTCCCAGAATATATTCTGCCTCGCATGCAAACGTTCCTGCCAGGTTCGCCTTCCAATCCGAATCCATGGGTACGAGCGACATATGCCGCTTGTCTTGGTAGCTTAGCAACATCAGCTTCCAGATTCCTTGATATGGTTGCTACACTGAGGGCAGATGGCTCCTTGCCCACAGCGGACCCAGAGACCGAAGATGGTGGCCACGTCGATGCAGCATTACAAGGTCTTTTCGACAACTCACGAGCAGAGCTGATAGAAGTCTTCGCTAGCCACACAAAGGCTCTGATAACCGATAGCGACTCTGCTGTACGGAGAGCATTCCTAGGCTCTGTTCCTGATCTCTGCATGTTTTTTGGGACTGCCGATTCCAACGACATTATCTTGAGCCATCTGAATACGTATCTCAATGATCGGAACTGGATGCTCAAGTGCGCGTTCTTCGAGACCATTGTTGGCGTCGCTACCTTTCTTGGTGGAACCAGTCTGGAGGAGTTCATTTTACCATTGATGGTCCAGGCTTTGACTGATCCTGAAGAGTTTGTGGTAAGAAGTGTTCTACACTCACTCGCAAATATGGCACACCTTGGCCTTTTCCAAAGATCCAAAATATGGGAGCTAGTTGACGTGGTTGGTCGCTTCACGATGCACCCGAATATTTGGATCAAAGAAGCAGCAGCGATGTTTATATCGTCAGCTACTAACTTCCTGTCTATTGCCGATACTCAGTGTATTATTCAACCACTGGTCAGGCCATACCTGAAGACTTCGATAGAGGACTTCTCGGAGCTGGGCTTACTCGATAACCTGAAAAAGCCACTTTCACGGGCAGTGCTGGATTTGTCTATAACATGGGCCACAAAGGTCGATCGTGGACTATTTTGGAAGCCTGTTCATCAATTACGAACGTTCTCCTTTGACTCAAACTCACTTGTCATACCAACTATTTCTGGCAAGGACTTGGGTCACAATGCTCTCCAGAAGGTATCCAGGAACGAAGAAGACGAACAATGGCTGGCAAAGCTCAGAAACATGGGACTTTCACAAGAGGATGACTTTAAGTTGCTTGCTCTGAGGGAGTATATATGGCGACTTGCGCTGTCAAAAGCTCGAGAACCCTCGCAATCTCCTGCCTATCTCAACAATGTCATCCAGCTTCGCAGCATAGGCATCACTCCACAGACGGTCATGTTCGATGATCAGCAGGTCATGGATGAACCAATTCGACGAGCCAACACAACTGATACTGGCGACAAGACACCTCATACCATTGCTGACGCACTACTGGATGCCTCAATGACAATCGACGACTCCATATCAAGACGGCGTCGCTCAGCATACAATACCCATAAGGCCAGGCTGAATAGTCAAGTCGCCACACCTTCCAATGGCCGGAGGGAACGCTCTCCAGTATCTCCATCATCAGTGACCTCGACTTCGCCCAAGGACATAGATCCAGCGACTCGCCGCAATTCATCGCTCAGGGTTCCGAATGGCAACACCGATGACGATGAAGGAGGATCCGTACCAGGTTCCAGATCCAGCGTCGATTCCAAGGAAATCCATCACAGAATACGGCACAAGACTAGTGCCATGAACCTAATCAATAGGACGGATTCCATCAAGACAGTTGCTGAGACGGGAACCACCTCCACAAACGCCTTCGGCAAAGTCGAGGGGCCATTCTCACGACTGGGAGAACCTTCGGTGTTGGCAATGGCAAAAGATCAGGATCAAGGACAAGAGCAAATACGTTTCAGAGGAGCTCACACATACCAAGGAAATGACCCAAGCATTCTAAAGATGCTCGACGCAATGTATATCGACAACTACCCTAACGATATCGCAGACTTTGGGCCAATGATAGCTCCTTCGAGTCGGCGGAAGACAATCAATAAGAGCCAGAATCAAGCTGGCGACAGACCATGGAGGCCAGAGGGCGGTCTGGTTGCAACATTTTCAGAGCATACCGGACCCATACACCACATTGCCGTTGCTCCAGATCATCTGTTTTTCCTTACAGGTGGTGACGATGGTTGTGTTAAGGTCTGGGATACTGGAAGGCTTGAGCGCAACATAACCCACCGATCAAGGCAGACCCATAAGCAAGGCACTGATGCAAGCATCACAGCACTGTGCTTCGTCGAGCATACTCATTCATTTGTTAGCTGCGCTAGCGATGGCAGCATCAATGTTGTCCGGGTTGAGTGTGTGCCAGTCGCTGGTACAGTCAAGTACCTCAGACTTCGAGTACTACGCGACTATCAACTTCCTAAGGGCGAGATAGCAGTCTGGGCGGACCACTTCAAGGTAGAATCCAACTCCACACTTATCGTCGCGACAAATCGATCCCGTGTTCTTGCCATTGATCTGAGATCAATGACAACTATGTACGTGCTCGAAAATCCCGTTCATCATGGCACGCCGACCTGCTTTGTTGTGGACAAGAAAAGACATTGGCTGCTGCTCGGTACCAGTCACGGTGTTGTTGATCTCTGGGACTTGAGATTCAAGGTCCGTCTGAAGGCTTGGGGAATACCAGGAGCGACAGCTATCTACCGCATGTGTCTGCATCCTACGAAAGGTAGAAATAGATGGGTTTGCATTGCAGGTGGCAGTGGGCAAGGAGAAGTCACTGTGTGGGATATTGAGAAGACACAGTGTAGGGAGGTATATCGAGCTGGAGGCAGTAGAGATGGACCGAAAGGCTATGAACCTTGGCCGGTTGACGAAGATCGACCAGAGGGCATGCTTGGACGATTTGCTACAGCCTTGGAACCCAATGCTTCCACAAACGCTGATCGCGGCGTGCGCGCCATGATTGCTGGAACAGACAATCACGACGACAGTCGAGAGTCCAAGTATGGATTCATAATCACTGGAGGGTCGGACAAGAAGATTCGATTCTGGGACGTTTCGCGCATAGAGAACTCAATGGTTGTCAGTGGACTTGATGTAGAAGAGCAGAAGCCAACATTCACGACAGCACACCCGACAGCGTCTCTGACAATGAATGCTGAAAGGATACCACGGCCGGGTCCGACAGCTCCAAATGCAGGAGCTAGCTCACAACGATCAGCTTCCAGCAAAGCTTCGAGTGGAAGGCCACCGAGGTCTACTGTAATATCACTTCAACAGCAGCAATTATTGAAGTCCCACCTGGACTCAATCCTGAATATTGCTTTATTGGAGTCACCATATGGGATGATGGTTTCGGTGGACAGGTCTGGCGTTGTGTTTGTTTTCCAGTAAGAGAATATATTGCATATGCAAGGAGTTAGAGAATCAGGGCAGGCATAAGAAAGACGGCGTTTGATAGATGCAATTTTGATAGTCTGTGGTAATCATATAATCAAGACACGCAATGTTCAACCGTGGACACACATTTCCACAATTTGTCCAGTTACCAAGAATCCCCAACATCAACGTGGAGGCACACTGACATCCACTCTTCCTCGTGGTGAGAAGCCTATTCCGCACTAGCGCAATCTAGCATTTCAAAATTGTGTAGAGGGGAAACACTTCAGCCTCGTCGCCCTCTGTTTATTTCCCACCACCGCACCATCAACCATTCCTGCGCGCATGCAGCCCCGATAAACGATTCTTCCTCGACATTTCAACAACAGGTAAAGCAAAACAGGCACGATGCGTCTCACAGCCGAGCTCATCCAATCCTCCCTCTCCTACCTCAACCCGCTCAAAGAGCGAGAATTAGATCTGCGAGGTGCGTAACTGCTGAAAAGAACATGATACTACACTTTGATGAGCTGAGTTGATATCAATATTTTTGGATGAGCAGGACATAAGATTCCCGCGATTGAGAATTTGGGTGTCGCCGGGGTATGTTCTCATTCTTTTCTTTCTGCCCCAAATATCTTTCTAGGGGATGCTTTAATGTCAAATGCTGATAATATATGGATAGCCACATGATGCGATCGATTTCACAGACAACGATATCCAAGTCCTGGGTAACTTTCCCCTCTCGCCACGATTGCATACCCTACTTCTCGCGCGGAACCGCATCTCGAGTATACAGCCCTCGCTCGCGAATTCGCTGCCGAACCTGACGAATCTGGTGTTAATGAGTAACAATTTTGCCGAGTTGGCGGATCTGGATGTGCTGGGGAGCTTTCCAAGGTTAACGCATTTGGTGTTGAGTGAAAATCCGGTTGCGAGGAAAGAGGTGCGTACATATTCTTCTCCTCGGAGGCTTGAGAGGGTTCGGCTGGAAAGTGAGGGGCAGGAGCTAATTGAGGTATAGAATTACCGGTACTGGATCCTGTGGAGGTGTTCGGCGGTCAGGTTCCTGGATTATAAGAAGGTGAAGGACGTGGAGAGGCAGAAGGCCAAAGAGTTGTTTGGCACTGCTGCCGAGCCATCTGCACTTGCTTCAAAGGTTTGTTCTTCCAAATCGTCATTGTTTGTCATTATGCTGACTGGAAAAGATCATGGGTGTCAAATCTCGGACATTCGACATCCCAGCGGCGAATGGCACGTCAACAGTTTCTTCGGCCAAGAATTACAGAGTCAAACTTACGGACAAGGAACGCAAGAAGGTTGAGGAGCTCATCAGGAATGCAAAGAGTCTGCAGGATATCATTCGTCTCGAGAAAGAGCTGAACGAGGGACGAGTGCCGGCTGCTGCTCAAGGAGCGGATGATGAAATGGAGGAGTGAGTGATGGGTGAAACCAACGGGCTTGGAGTGGCATTCTTACATTCGAAAGCTTCAGCATAAGTGGCGTTATTGGAATGATGATTGAAAAAGTACAGGCGTTTCCTGGCTGTCGAGAATGTTAAATGTCGATGTTGAAAAATAGGCTCTTGCAGTTGACAAGACTAAGTAATCACATACAAAAGATTTCCGGCATTACAATTCAAGGTGTGTAATTAGACCAGACCAGACCAGATCATACCGACTGGCTATGCATCACTTTTCTACCTTATATAGTCACGAACGCCAGATCACCCTTCCCAGGTTATTTTTCTACCTCCTAATGCATCTCAACATCCTCATCTCCTTTTGCCACAGCACTTCCATTACTAACCCTCCTATTCTCCGCCTCCAACTGCGCGTTTGGATCCTCATCCTCCTCGTCATCATTATCCATGATCGTACCATGAGCATGACTCGCGAACCCGTTCGTGGCACTCCCGTTCAACATCGGCATCTTACCATCTAAAGTCGTTTGTCGGCTTTCGATGGACATGGCTAGGTTGGTGTCGGGGTTGATGACTGGACCGGCGGCGGCGCGTTTCTCTTTCACGACTTTGTACGGGACGGTCTGGGGAACGATGTCGGAGAGGAATTCGAGGTTGTCGTTGCGGGCTACGGCATTTGCTGGGGGTGTTGTTAGGGTCATGGGGATAGGGAGCTGGGCCAGAGTGACGATAACGAACTGAGAAAGGGAGAGCGGGGGAGAGTAACTTACCAACGTCTCGGTATTGAATGTTACGGCGTGGTTTCCGCTCGGATTTGACAACGTTGTGGGCTTGTTCGGCAAGGTATTGGACGAAGAGTTCCTACGTCTGTAAGTATGTGGAATTTCTAGGATCTGATTGGGACTTACTGCGGCAAGAGTAATGACAAAGGATGCAGCTGATGAGGAGTGATTGATATCTTGATCGATTTGCATCATCTTCTTTACTCGGGACACTATGAAATGTCAGTATACGAAGGTGTACACTTCAAGATAATACTTACACGGTAACTGTGTCGTTCCTGTAGGTTCCTTCTCACTCCGGCGAGGAATAGCAGTTGTATTGTACGGCATTGTGGAATATCGCAGCGGTTGAGGTGTCCGAGCTTGAGGTGGGAGAGATTGAGGTTCGAGTGACGTAGATGGAGAATTGAGGATCGCTGACAGCGAGAGTGGGTTAAATGATCTGGTATTCATCTTTAGTAGATGTATTTGTAACAATCGGACAATCGAAAGAGAAGTGTGCGGCAGCTCATTAGATGCTCCCTCAAATGTAAAATATCTAAGGAAGCTGCCACAAACAATTACGGAAAACAAGCGAAGCATTCTATTGTAAGTGCTGGAAGGCACGAAGGACATTAAACGAGAGAATATTTTGCAAAGCCATCGCTGTGTGAACACTTGTTCCAGAAGAAATACATGAATGGGTGAGCGTGCCCTACCTTTGCCACCCTTCGTTTGGAAAATGGTAGTCAGACTCCGAAAGGAGAACTCTTCAGGCAAGACCAGGGCCGTTTGATATAGGGGCTGGAAGATACTGTTAGTGCAATGCTTCAAAGGTTCACGCAATTTATCTCTCGTACCAAGAAGTTACACGTACCTGTTCGGTGGACACGTTGTTGGCGGTTGAATGGAGGTTGAGTTTGCCGATTTGTGGTGAGCAGGGAGACGAGCGCGTCGAGGTGCGCGAGAAGGTATACACGTGATTAGGCTCGAATCAGCCCTCCTTGGCCACTTTCTCGCTAAGCTCGCGTTCTCTCTTTCATCCCGATCGCTCCCACGCAAAGACGACTTTGTGCAAGTTATTCCTGCTCTCCCAGTACACTCAAGTCATCTCAATCATTCTTTGTTCTTTGTTCAGAAGACCGAGCATCAGCCACAAAGTCTAGCTGATCTTCCTTGGCTTAGAATGAGGCTTAGTAGCTTATGGCCATGGGCATTCCTTAGTGGGGGGCCCAGCATGAAACCAACTCCGATGATCTTTTGCTTGCGAAAACATGGAACTTCAACGTAATGAAACTTTTCCATCTTCCTTCAAAACGCTGTTGTTTTGACTTTTTCGAGATATGTCTCCTGCAAACGATAACCTGCACGAGCTTATGGCACGGGCATGGAAGGTGAGCACACGGTATCTCCCCTGGAAGCTTGGCGGTGCTAAAAGCCCCCCAGCTATATAAAGTACTTTCCAAAGGTCCAGCTCAACTTCAGCCATCATGCATAACTCTCCTCTCCATGATAGCAGAATTGCGAAGGATCGATGAGATTATTTTCGAGCACGAAATATCGGCAATTGATGAAGTCACGCTTCATGGCCTGACCGGCCAGTGCAAATCAGCTCTTTCGGCAGTAGACGGTACTCTGACCAGGTTCAAGTCAAGGCAAAGAGATTTGGAGACCTTTCTTGGACTACAATGTCGATTTGAGGAGCAAAGGAACCAGCTGACTTCTTTCATCGAAAATCTGCACGAGAAGTACGTCACTCCTATGTTCGAATCGTTCTTCCGCATTGTCTTTCGAAGCCCATCGGCATCTTCTCTAGATAACCCCCACGCGCACGAAGGTGTAATGCACTCGTTCCCACATACATTCATGATCTGCTTCTCGATTTATGGCTACACTCTAAACTTTGCCGTTATGAGGCACTGAGGTGCCAACCATATAATCAAACTACAACAGATTTCATAGCGAGTGCTACAGATGTGACTACCCTTGCCATGGTGGGAAATAATCAAGTCGCTTCGTCCAGAATGCTCAATATCTACTCAGCTGAACTATGCATATAGGTACTCGAGACAGCGTCTCATTGAAGGGCTCGAACTACTCGTGAACACATGTTCAAAGGAAACTCTTCGAAAGATCTCATCAGATTGGACCTTATCGGTCGCGGAACTATGTCGACTTGGGCTACCATCTGCTTTACTGGAGGAGGAGATTTTCTTCGTTCGTGCCTTTCTGGAAGAACGGTCTCTCAATGCTTCTAGGCGGACCGAAGAAGAGGTACTACCAAATTATGCTCCTAGCAGTCATATAGGATCTGTCACAGAAAAGGCAGCTATCACAGAGCTAGAACAAACGACGAGGTCGGTTGTGCTCGGCGGATCGACCGCGATGGTCCCAAGCTCCTCAACAGCGGCTCATGAAGCTCCTCCACCATATTCGTTCGACGATGCAGCCGTTGAGAACAGAGACGAAGAATTTACACAACATGTTCGTCGAGCGGTAGACAATGAAGCCAGTCGGCGCTTCCTCAATCGCGAACGATCTCCTCTTACAGGACCACAGCCAACGTCCTGGCTTCCTCCAGATATCCAAGCAAAGTTCAGCTCAACGAAGTATCTGATTCCTTCACTAAGTGCAGAATCATTCACGGTAATGGCATACGAGACTGCTCCACTATGTGCAGAACAAATAGAACATTTCACAGGTCTCATTCGAATCTCCTTCGAGCACATTTCTGCTGCACCAACAGAGACTGCGGTGGAGGAAGCACGTGCATTGCTTAAAGTCCTCTCAGTTGCGATCTCCAAATTCGTCTTGCTCGAGGACCAACTCGCATCAAGGATGTTTAGTGACCTCGATAGCCTAGATTTTGAGAACAGCACGGCATCAGCGCTTTGGCCACACAAGACGTCCAACGAATTTCCAGGAACACGACTAGAGTTGATTCGAAAGAGATACTACAGTCTTCTTACATACATTATGGGAATTCTCGAAATCTTCTCCACGATATTCCAAGGCAGAACATATCTTTCGCGTCCAAGAACCGAATTGGACATGCTATGGAAAGCAGAGAAGCTGCCTTCGCGTATAGCTTGGATCGAGAAGCAACTCGCGAATTGGGACGAAGTCGAAGATGCCGTTGCTCGTTGTCGAGACTACCGACGCTCCAACCCAGCCATACGAGAAAACGCCATAAAAGCGCTCAATGGTTGGAAGAGATCAGAAGCTATTCTCTCGGGCCATTTGAAGGACCATCCTGATCGTATACAGGTCACCATAGTTTCAGCTACCGGCCTACCCAAGTCAACTTTCAAGACACCGTCTGCTTTTGTCCGAGTGGTGCTTTTCAGTAATGATTCTTCGAAAGGGTCATTCTTTGAGGATAGGACGGATGTTTGCAGTAAGACGCAGAATCCAGTCTGGAATAAAAAGTAGGTTTCTTTTCCGCACTTCATCGACTGTTACTCTGCCATTAGCGATGAGCCGCTATCGAACGTCCAAGAATATGTTATGTCCTTCGCTCTTGCGAGACGATGGGCTACAAGTTCGAATGTGTTTCCACCAGTGTTTCCGAGTTTGATGACCACTATGTGGACTTTAATACTGTCTCAAGACTAGACATCTAGATATCTCATCTCTATTGTCTCCATATAATATGAATGTTCAGCCCAATTTCGACTTTCAAGATCACCTCTACGATTCAACTGGATCCATGCTAATCGAAAAACTAGATGCACCCTCTCCGCTCTGCAGAACTCCGGCTTTGTAGCCTTAGAAATCTACGAGAAAGGTCTTGTAGCTGGTCTAGACAGTTGGCTTGGAAGAAGGAGACTCGAGTTCATTTCGATCAGAGAGGAGGATTTTGTTCCTGGTGGACCCGTTGAGGCTACCTTTGCGAATAGAAGTTTGATGAGGAGTGTTGCCGGTGCGTTCCTTCCCTGTCCCAAATTTGTCGTTAAGCCGAGATGAGAGGCTTACGTGAAGTAGTGCAAGTCGAGTTTCCCCTCAAAATAGTAACAGACACTAAAGGCAAGGAGAGAGAAAGAGATCCCGCGATAATTACAGTGGGATTGAAGTGGAAGGGACGGTATGAGAGGGTGAAGGAGGCGGGACTCCCAACAAAGCCGCCAGGGAAGATGTTCAAGATTTTAGATTGAATTTCATTTGATACACGGCTCTCTTTAGTAGCAACGATACGGAAGTAACATCGCATTTCAGCACAGATTCTCGCAAAGCGACATATCCACTGGCAGGCTCCAGCTGTACGCAATTATCCGCACACCACACAAGCGAAAAGCGAGGAACACCAAAAGAGGCCCCTTTTCAATCGGACGGCCACATCTGCAATCTCCAATAGAAACCTTCGAAATCAAGGTCAAATTGCTTAGAGGAAGCTCTTCTAAGATCCATTAGTACAAATTATCTTAAAGTTATTATTTGTTGGCTTTGTTCGACGCAGGTAACGAACCCGACTTTTTGGGTGTGCGGATAATTACGTACAGCTGGAGGCAGGCCACTCAGCTCCTCAATCCGACAACCACGATCTCAAAGCATGGGAACTCGCATACGAACGCCTCACAAAATAAACGACCCCAGATCTCAAATGCTGTCCGCACGGCGAAGGTCACGAATTAATCCGAGCAGATGTGATTGGTGCGCAAATGAGGTCTATTTTCCGGGTCAAATTCCACAAGGTTCAAGGAACGTCATCCGTGATAAGTTCCTCCTCTCGGCTAAAAGTCCGACAGCGCAACCCAACCTCGGACTTCAATATATCAGCCTTGATATGCTTCTTTCTTAGCCCTGGCCTTGCAGTATGCAGTATTTTATAACATTGCACCGAGCATAGCTCCGGCACTACTTTCCTCCTTGCTCAACCTTGTTATCTTAACTCGCACGGCGGTAGGTCGCTGATCCCCGTACCCCGCAGTGTCGGTACCTCTCCTCATGCTCCCATCACACGTTTTCCCTTCGTACCTGAATGAGCTTCCGTGAGAGGTAAGGATTATCGTGAGCTTCCTAAAGTCCTGTCAAGCGGATGACATGAGCCCCGTTTTTCTTCCCTCTTTCCTCATTGCTCAATGGCATGTCTTCTTTAAGAGGGGTAATCTACGATTACCGTACCAAAAGTGCTGGATATAGCCGCAGCTCTGGCAAGGTAGATGTCGTATATAATGGAGCTCCCCCTGTTTCTTCGTTTTATTTCTGTGCTTTTGGTAAGGTAAGTGGCCAAATCTCGACAAGATGAGGTTCCTACGTGCTCTCACGGCCGCTGCGTTTGCGGCTCAGACTGCTGCTATGGCAATTGGAGGAAAGCAGATGGTGGTAGAGCGAGAAAGCGATGGGCTTCAAGATATTGTAAGCCAATTTTTCACCCTCGAGAAGAGCCCTACTAACTGATGTCTCTTCTAGGTGACCTACGACGAGCACTCACTCATCGTTTATGGGGAGCGCGTCTTTGTCTTCAGCGGAGAGTTCCACCCCTACCGACTACCTGTTCCCGATCTCTGGCTCGATGTTTTCCAGAAAGTCAAGGCATTAGGTTTCAATGTCGTGTCTTTTTACGTCCATTGGGCATTACTTGAGGGTGAACCGGGAGTGTATCTGGCAAACGACGTCTTCGCATTTGAGCCATTCTTTGCTGCAGCAAAGGAGGCTGGAATCTATCTCATTGCTCGACCAGGACCAGTAAGTATATTCTTCCGGTGTGATGTCTGGCCTAACTTATCCTACAGTACATCAATGCTGAATCAAGTGGAGGCGGATTTCCTGGTTGGCTCCAGCGTATCAAGGGCCAGTTGAGGACTCGAGCACCAGATTTCCTAGCTGCCACGGACAACTACATGGCAAACATTGGCGCTGCCATTGCAGATGCACAAATTACAAATGGAGGACCAGTCATCCTTGTGCAGCCCGAGAACGAGTATACAGGAAGCTATGGCCCAGTCGAAGGTGGATTTCCAGACCCAGTCTATTTCGCGTATGTGAAGAAGCAGCTTCGAGATGCTGGAATCGTTGTTCCCTTCATCAACAATGATGCTTGTAAGTTACTGGGTGCTTTCAAGTGATATAAGATTATTGACGATGTTCTAGCCGCATCAGGGACCTTTGCCCCCGGTTATGTCATTAATGGAACAACAGAAGGAGATGTGGACATTTACGGCCATGATTCTTACCCTCTAGGCTTTGATTGTGCCAACCCATACACATGGCCAGCTGGAAACTTGCCGACTTATTTTCACTCTAGACACGTGGAGCAAAGTCCTTCAACATTCTATTCATTGAACGAATTTCAGGGTGGTTCATTTGATCCGTGGGGAGGTCTTGGATTTGCTCAATGCTCTGTTCTTCTCAATATGGAGTTTGAACGTGTCTTCTACAAAAACGATTTCGCCTCTGGCGCTGCGTTGCTAAGTCTATACATGATATTTGGTGGGACAAACTGGGGCAACCTTGGACATCCAGGTGGATACACCTCTTACGACTACGGATCTTCCCTCACCGAGAACCGCGAGATTTACAGGGAGAAGTATAGCGAGCTGAAGCTGGAAGCCAACTTCCTGAAAGTGACTCCAGCATACCTTACAGCTTCAGTCCAGACCATCGAGAACGGAACATATACCGATAATGCTCTGATCTCCACCACACCTCTTTTTGGCAATGGATCCGCGACTAACTTCTATATTGTGAGGCACTCGGACTACCAGACTACGGCAGCGGCGAGTTATAAGTTGACTGTCTCTACAAGCAAAGGAGACGTGTCCGTTCCTCAATTGGGTGGCAGCTTGACTCTGAGTGGCAGAGATTCAAAGTGTAAGCTTTCTTATCCGATCTCTACCACAGTACTGACTTCTCTAGGGCATGTGACCGACTATGACCTAGGAGGGATAAATCTCCTCTACTCCTCAGCCGAGATATTCACCTGGAAACCTTTCGACAACAAGACAGTACTTGTCGTTTACGGCGGACCTGGAGAGCAACATGAGATTGCTGTCGTCTCCTCAAGCCAGGCAAACACTGTCGAAGGAGATGGAGTCACAACATCAAGCGCGAATGGAACGACAATCCTGAATTGGCAAACTTCAACTACTCGAAGAGTGGTGCAGGTCGGCAGCTTATTTGTCTACATCCTTGACAGAAACTCCGCGTATAATTACTGGGTTCCAGATTTCGTGAGGAGTGACGAATGGGGTGCATAGTAAGTACTCGCAATGCAATAGGCCAGATCCCAGATACTGATTTTACCTCAGCACGGCCAATATTGGCAACACAACCTCAGTGATTGTTGAAGCTGGCTACCTCGTCCGCTCGGTCTACATCGAAGGTACAGCGCTTCATATCGACGGAGACCTGAATGCCACTGTTCCAATCAAAGTGATTGGAGCACCAGCCAGCACTAAAGACCTCCACTTCAACAGCTTAAAGCTGGACTTCACCACAGACCCAGTGACAGGAGAATGGTCCTCAACTCTGCCATATACAGCTCCTACTATCAACTTGCCAGACCTATCAGCCTTGGACTGGAAATATGTCGACAACCTTCCCGAGATTCAATCCTCGTATGACGATTCTGCCTGGACAAATGCAGACCACACCTACTCCAACAACACCGTCTTCGCTCTTCAGACTCCAACATCTCTCTTCAGTAGTGATTATGGCTACCATACCGGAGTCCTTCTTTACCGAGGCCACTTCATCGCCACTGGCAACGAATCAACTCTCAAGATTCAAACCCAAGGCGGTTCTGCATTTGGCTCGTCCGTCTGGCTCAACTCTACATACATCGGCTCATGGGCCGGCATTGACGCAGCCACTAACTGGAACAGCACCTACACAATCCCCAACCTTATTGCTGGAAAGCCATACATCTTTACTGTTGTGATAGACAACAATGGACTCGATGAAAATTGGGTGGTGGGACCAGATCAGATGAAAAATCCTCGGGGCATTCTCTCCTATTCTCTAGATGGACATTCACAATCCGAAATCACCTGGAAACTCACCGGCAACCTGGGAGGAGAGCAATATATCGATAAAATTCGGGGTCCGCTTAACGAGGGCGGTCTGTATGCTGAGAGACAAGGATGGACACAACCCTATCCGCCAAACAATGATTGGGTTTCTGGAGCTCCTGAAGAAGGTATCAATACTGCTGGTATTGCTTTCTATCAGACGGACTTCGAGCTTAATTTGCCGAATAATTATGACATTCCGCTAACGTTCAACTTTGGTAATACCACCATTGATGGAGCGACGGCTGATTATAGAGCACAGCTCTGGGTTAATGGGTACCAGGTAAGCTTTTTTATACCTCACTACTTGGAGATAAATGCTAATGTCTGTGAAAATGCAGTTCGGCAAGTACACAAACAATGTCGGACCACAATCCGAATTTCCTGTCCCACAAGGCATCCTTAATTACCATGGACAGAACTGGCTTGCTATTGAACTATGGTCTCAGCAAGCAAGCGGTGCTCATTTGACAGACTTCAGTCTAGGAATTGGTACTGTAGCATGGACTTCGATGCCTCGACCCGCAATGGCTCCTACCCCAAGCTATAGCAAGAGATCTGGAGCATACTAAATTCCGACTCGTGTGAAATGGGTATTGTTTGTTATACAGTTCTATAAAATGTACATATCCGTCTATGCTTGACGGAAAATAATAGTGGCGATGATGGCGGCTATTGTTGCTCCAGTAGCTGCGCCTTCTAATGCAATCATTGTAAGATCTCGCTTCGGTAATTCCAAGAGCCTTTGGCTGAAAAGGTCCAGTATCGCAGCCTTTATGTTGCTCAGAGACCTCTGCATAGCTGCTGGCCAGGTCTTGGGCTGTCTGAGCTTCATCAGCTCTGTCGGAACGTGCATTTCTGCTGGATCAAGTGATGCCTCCTCCTGCTTCAATCCGTCGTTCCCTTCACCTTGTATACAAGCCACAACAGCATCGACTGCCGGCTCCAAAGTCTTGCTCCCATTGATCACCTCCTCTTGCAGCTCTTCAACACCAGCAGCCACAACAGCATCCAGATTGACAGGCTCAGCATCTCCTTTCTCCTGACCTCTAATCTGTGCAGCCTCTTTCTCCTTCTCCAACGCCTCCCTAACCTTCTCCTCAAATCCATGTACCAACCGCCTCCTCCTCCACGGTTCAAAACCCAACTGAAACACCAAAAACAACAACACATTCATACCCATCAACCCCCAAGTACCCCACGTACTCATCCTCCTGATCTTATCACTCCAAATCTGCTCTTCATGATATCTACTCAGTATACTACTACTCAGCTTACTAGCAGAATGCTCCGCCTCCCTCTCCGCATCCGCCAGCTTCGTAGCGGCTTCCTGCACCGCTTGCTCATTACTGTGATCCATCCTATACAATGCCGTGAACCTTTCCAGATCCCCTGGCGTCCAACTATCCTTCCTCGCAAGCAATGTCGTGACTTCTCTTTGCGTACTCGCTCGATCTGCTACCGTAGTTTTATACTTTTCCCTCGAGCTCCTCACAAGTTCCTGTGCGTCCGAGACCCGTTTTTCGAGACGTGTGATTCGTTCTTTGAGGGCTTCAATACCGGAGTATCCGGTCAAATCATTGATGCGTTGGGAGGCGACAAAGATGTTGCCTTGCATATGATCCATGAGTTTGGAGAAGCGTTTTGTGACGTCGAGACGGCGCCCTTCTTCTGCCGAGGGAAGCTCGCGGGACAATTCTTCGACCTCGCCATTTTGGTGGTGAGGTTCTTGTTTCGGGGCAGTAGCTGGATCAGAGCTCGGAGGCTGTGGAGGGGTGTTGATCGAGGAAGAAGGAGGAGGTTTTGGAGAGTCGGCGCTGAACAGTCGTCGCTGGGTTCGAATTCTACATTGTAGACAAATGGAAGGTCGTAGTAATGAGGGTCGGTCCGCGATTCGGATTGCTCTTTTCGCAGATGTACTAGCGATTGTATCGAAGAAGAGCCTTGGAGCAAACCGGGTTATTGGCTGCATGGCCGCCCTCCGTCGTCGCGTTGACTTGAGGATTGTTTGGGAAGCTTTTTCTACAGAAGACAATCCCGAAAGGACCCTCGATCGCCTCACCGCCTTTGGTGCCCACAGTGGACCCCACTTGGCACATCGGCCTCCCCCTCCATTTTTGTAGATACTCTCAACATTGTCTTGTATATAGAGTTGTAACATAGATTATTCTTGTTCATATCATCTCCAGAGCTCTTCACTTGGCAAGAATAATAGAAGCTTTCCTTATTTTGCATATATTTCTCTCGTGGTAAGTGCATACTTCCTGCCAGCATCTCCCACGTCATTCATGCCAAAAAATTATGTTAGTGTTTGAATGTCTGTCCAAAACTCGACGGGATATATTGACATCTCTCTGGCAGATAATTGTAGACGAGAAGTTAACATATATACAGACTTCCTTTCCCTTATAATACCCACGATGGCTGCCTCTACTCTCCCGGCGATGAAGACCAACCCAAAGTACATCTTCTTCACCGACTTCGACGGAACGATCACTCAGAAAGACTCCAATGATTACATGACAGACAATCTGGGCTATGGACAGCCTCTGCGGAAGCAAGGCAATAAAGCTGTCCTCGACGGAAAGATGACCTTTCGCGATTCATTTCGAGACATGCTTGACTCAGTCAAGACCCCTTTCGACAAGTGTATAGAGATCCTCTGCGAGAACATCAAGTTGGATCCATACTTCAAAGAGTTTTTTGACTACTCCCGGGCGAACAATATTCCCATTGTTGTGCTCAGCGGAGGCATGACACCCATTGTCCGTGGACTATTGGTACACCTTCTTGGAAACGATGCCTATGAGATGCAGATTGTCAGCAATGACGTTGAGCCAAGAGAAGGAAAGAGCATCAATGAGGAAGGAGGTTGGCAGATCAAGTATCATGATGATACCCATTTTGGACATGACAAGTCCCTCGAGATTAGACCATATGCTGCCCTCCCAGCGGACCAGCGACCTACCATGTTTTATGCTGGTGATGGAGTATCAGACTTCTCAGCTGCGACAGAGACAGATCTTCTCTTTGCCAAGAAGGGACACGGTAAGTTTGACTGATTAGAATTTATTCTTGGTTTGCTGACCAATAATAGATCTTATTACCTACTGTATAAGAGATGGAACTCCATTCACACAATTCGAAGACTGGTCTAGCATTCTAGCTACCGTCAAAGACATTGTAGATGGGAAGACTACTGTGCAAGAAGTTTCAGTTGCTGGTGCGAAGGAAGCCAAGGCACAAGGCATGAATGGTAAAGCATAGATATAAAGTAGAGCATGATACTTCATAGACTATAGACCGCTTGATACACCATAGAAGCTAAATATACCCGCATTTGATCTTTCATACCTTTAGAAACTAATGTCTGAAATGTGTCAATGGAAGCGGTATCAAACGGGCATGCAAGTACAGGACCACCACGGAAGCTTTATACGACAGAAACGATGGCCAGCCTGTCTGTTGGAAGTAGACTGTAGTTGTCCTTTGCTCGAGAAGCAAGAAGTTCACCTGCATTGCGTGCTAACTTGAGGATGATGGGCTTGGCCAAGTAGCCAACGACGACGATGATGAGCTGCCAACTAAAGGACACGTCCACTTTAATAGATCATGCCTGAACCCCCCAAGAGCTTCGGGCTGGTCACCATCTTCCAATTGTATGGCACTTTTCGACCTTCGCCTTAAATCCTTCTGCCCTCCCTATTTCCAAGGAACTTTTCCCTTCGTTTTGATTTATCCTGACTTGGAAATAGGGAGGGCAGAAGGATATAAGGCGAAGGTCGAAAAGCAGGTACTAGCTGGCAGGTAATTTCGTTGTGTTGAGAAGGAGCTGTGTGATTTGGGAAGGAGAGAGGTGTGCGAGGAAGGTATGCGCTTGGCAGTGCTTGCAAAATCACCACCTCTAGAAGGAACAGCCAAATCTTGATCATGTAGTGATGATGCAAAAATGTACGACTTTTTTATTAAAAGACAATCAGAACTGGAAAGACGGAGATTGCAAAGGAATATGGTGGTGATATAGGCTCGGGCATCATGATCTTCTTGGTGATCAACACTGACATTCTCTCGAAGAGCCTTTGAAAGTGCTCAAAGTAATGAAAATGAAGGGAATTGATTCCAAAATTGTGAACATAACGAGGTGGACTACGATAGTTGAGTTGAAGGTCCATACTCAACTTGAGACCTGGAGGTCAACTGAAAACCCGCTGTCATTCTAAACGTTCTCGAGCCCAAGATACTCCAAGGGATCTTGAGCTTTGGATCTCAAGTAAGTTTCAGTCCTTCCTTGTCGTCTGTTAATCTTCACAATCGTGTTGTGACCAGAATACAAGCTCAAGTCGCATATCTCGGATGTTGATACTGAGGACATGTGCTTGATTGATGAGGCTTGTTGTCTCTAAGACCCAATGATCCATGAAGTTATAGCATCTCTAGTATATGATTAAAAGTCGACAAATCTTAGAGCAGACAACTTTTGTTGCTCCTCGAAAAGTCGTTAGAGAACGACTCGAGAGACATGAGCTGGTGAGATAAAGTGTCATCGAAATTCCTGTAGCACGAGGTAGCGGAGGAAGTTAGAGGTTTGCTTCGCTCAATAGTACACAGTGTCTCGATCAAATATGTAAAAGGTTGTAGGTATGAAGATGCCGGCCTTAAGAATAATTGTTCGCTCATCATCATGCGATGCTGGTGTTGCGGTTCAAAGCTCCGTCCCGGTTTTCAGCGAAGTCAAGCTCCAGACTTGCCGACCAATCACATCACTGCTAATCAACCTCGATTCCGAACCTCAAAATTCCTCTCAACTCACCACTCGCTCATCGACCTCAATTGCCCACAACACTCTCCTCTCCACGATGGCCTCTCTCACCCACACCTCGCGCACGCTGATGCGGTCCCTACCGCGAGGCTCGATGCCCATCCGCGCCCTGTCCACCTCTGCAGCTCGTCGCGATACCAGCTCGTTCGATTCGCCATTCAAGGGCGTGGGCAATAGTCCCAGCACCAAGATCCCTGACTTCAGCAAGTACAGGAGCAGTTCGGGTAGCAACAAGAATCTGTTGTTCCAGTACTTCATGGTCGGCACGATGGGAGCATTGACTGCTGCTGGAGCGAAGGCTACTGTACAAGGTATGTGGTTGGATTGTCTGGGTGGCTTATGGTGGGAATCGTTGAGGAGGAACATATATGAGGAGGAGTAATAGGCTCAATTGGGATCGTGGACTGATTTCTTGTTCTTCCGCAGATTTCCTCGTCAACATGTCTGCTTCCGCAGATGTTTTGGCCATGGCCAAGGTCGAGGTCGACCTTTCAGCTATTCCAGAGGGCAAGAACGTATGTTCAGAGCCCCAATCAGAAGACATCAGAATACTAATGCGTATAGGTTATCATTAAATGGCGTGGAAAGCCAGTTTTCGTCCGCCACCGAACTGCAGATGAGATCAAGGAAGCCGAGAGCGTCAAGGTCGAGACATTGCGAGATCCTCAATCGGATGCGGATCGTGTCAAGAAGCCCGAATGGCTCGTCATGGTTGGTGTCTGCACACATCTGGGTTGTGTGCCTATTGGTGAAGCAGGTGATTACGGAGGATGGTTCTGCCCTTGCCACGGTTCCCACTACGATATCTCTGGACGTGTACGAAGAGGCCCAGCTCCATTGAACCTCGAGATTCCTGAATACGATTTCCCTGAGGATGGAGCTTTGGTCATTGGTTAAAGTGGAGGTGTATATTGAGGCATGCGGTTTCGTTTGTTCGGGAGAAAGGAATAAACTTGAAGGGGGAGCGGCTCTGTAGAAGGCGTAGCCGATGTGTACAAAAGATCGTCAAATACATTGCCAAAACGCTGCTTGATTCCGGTGCTTGTGACGCATATGTTGCTTGAGCTCGGGATTAAATCAACGGTTCTTACAACGTGCTCCCGCTGTCCGGAAGAAGCGACACCAACAACATCAAAGTCCCAGAAAGGTAGGACATTGGGTAGTATAGAGTTAAGCATAGGTCAAGCCAAAGAAGTATTGATTTATAATAGAGTCTACTATAGATCTTTCTGCGCATTTCCTCAAAGTCCCGAGAATGCAGGGACAATATTTAGTCAATCTTTATATCCTGTGTCGGTTAGTCTGGACAAGTACATTCTGACGCTCAGCAAATTTCTACAGCAAATGGGACACAATAGCGTTAGAGTTGAATGCTGGAATCTTATGATGCTTTAGACTGTAGCCGGAAACTTCATCTCTTTCCCGAAACCACACTTTACATATCTAGTCCATTATTACAAGCATTAGCTCGATGTATCTCATCAATGACCATGACCATCATTTTCGCCTCGCTGTTCGGGATCTAATTTTATGAGCGTGTCGATCCGCATAATCGAAATGCAAGCCTCTACAGCAGACTTTAACTGTCTGATCTTGCTCATACTCGGCTCCAAAACACCAGCCTTGATCTCATCAACCACCTTTCCTTTCGTCAAGTCCAGACCGTAATTCTTGTAGTTCTTCTTCTTGGCTATCGTCTTCTCATCCTCGTTGGCATCGCCGTCCTGGATACGCTGTGACAGGGCATGTCTGGAACGGAGTTGTGCTACGAGTTCGGAGGAGTCCTTGGCTGCATTGACAGCGAGAGTCTTGGGAATGACGAGAAGAGATTGAGCGAATTCGCCAATGGCGAGTTGTTCTCGGGAGCCAACTGTACCAGCAAATTCCTCGAGGTAGATGTGAAGAGCAGTCTCAACAGCTCCGCCACCTGGTACGATACTGCCACTCTCAAGAGTTCGCTTGACAGCACAGAGCGAGTCGTGTACTGATCTCTCCATCTCATCCAGTTGGTAGTCGTTGGGGCCTCGGAGAATGATTGAAGCTGATGTGTGAACCTTCGTCCCCTTGACCAAGATGCACTCATCATCTGATATTCTCTCTTGGACAACCTCCTCAGCATGACCAAGTGCCGAAACCTCAAACTTCTCATCACCGTTCAAGTCTGATAATGAGCTGATGAGAGTAGCACCAGTCGCCTTCGCAATTCTGCGTAGATCCTCTTTTTTGCATCTTCGTACCGCCATAGCTCCCTTTTCAATGAAGAGCTTGAGACACAGATCATCGATACCCTTTGTCGTCAGAACAACATTTGCTCCAGACTTCAGGATCATATCCACTCGATCCATCACAATACCGGCCTCTCGTTGTCTGATTTGCTCCAATTGTTGAGGATCATCGATCGTAATGTGAACTCCAAGCTTCATTCTCTCCTTCTGTAGGTTCAAGTCCAGAACGGCAATCTTAGCATCTGTAATTCTGGTTTTCATGGCTTGTGATGCTACTGTGCAATTTAGTGCATAGCCCTTAACCAAAACAGACTCCAATGCTCCCTTTCCGTGTGCCTTCAGGATGTTGACAGCCTTGACTGGATATTTGACTTCCTGTCTGTTGTTTGTCGACTTGACCGCTTGCATAGCATCCACAACCATGTTCGCAAAGAAATCCGAGTCTGATCCAATAATCTTGCTGGACATCGAGGTTTTCGCGATACTAATCAGAGACTCCCGACCAAGCTGGTCCACCTTGACACTGATGTTTTCGTGCATGTACTTCACAGCTTCTCGGAGAGCTAATCTGTAGCCGGTGATAATGGTTGTAGGGTGTATTCGGTTCTTCATGAGCTCATTTGCTCTTCTCAGAAGCTCTGCTGCAATAATGACCACGGATGTCGTTCCATCACCAACCTCCTTGTCTTGCTGTTGTGCCAGGTCGACCAAGATCTTTCCTGCCGGGTGTTCGACATCGAGTAAGCTGAGAATAGTTGCGCCATCGTTGGTTACTGTGACATCCTGTCATGGGTTAGCTTGGCCGGTATTTCCTCTGGAGCTTCAAACTGACTCCAATATCGTCCACCATCATCTTGTCCAGACCGCTAGGACCAAACGAGCTCTTGACAACATTTGCAATAGCCTGGGTAGCAAGGACTATTCAAAATAATCAGTCTCTATCCATTTGAAGCTCTTTTCGTAGGCCTACCATTTTGGTCACGAATATCTGAACCGCTGATTTTCTGGCCTCCAAGGACTAGATTTTGTCAGTCGCAGAAGCTTCAAAAGCTGCACATTAATCCTTACACAATGTCCCGGCATTCCTAGGTTGTTCAAAAAGTGATCCCATTTTGCTGTGGTTGTGTTGACTGCTTAGCTATTCAGACGCGCCTCTTCAGAAATTTGTCGCGATCCAATGCTCTTCCTGACGCTAGTGACCCCTGTCGGGACTACTCTCTCCTTAAGCTGCCATCAACGTCCGTCACCATCCTTCAACAACTACCACTCTATCCAAAGCATCCCAATTTCGTTTAGCAAGGCTCATTCTTCTATTCTGTATTCTTAATGGAAGATGATTGCCATATTCAATCCTCGATCTACCCCCCTTGAGCAGATCGCGCTTTACAGCCTTGAGCATGCGACGGCCACTGTTTTGTCTTGAAGTTCAAAACAATATATTCAGGATAACTTCTTCGAGGATACTACGAAGTCCAGGAGAACGTGCTATTTCCGAAGCCCTTGTGCCTTGTCTTCTCCGTGTGGACCTTCACCAAAGCTCCCGTCCATCTGCAGTCAACTGACTAGTGACCAAAGCGATACACGGAAGTCCCGAGCAGGTACACGATCTTGACTTTGGCCGGAAATCTAGATTGATGGCGGGACGAGATGAAAGACTGGCTGTGTCTTGAAAAATCGATGTCCAACAGGTTATATCAATGTACAGCGAGTTCAAGGTCATTCTCTGGTTCATGTCTGGCTTTCTGTCTTCTCCTTATTTCGAGGACCGGGACTCAACCAGACGGCTTGCTGTTGTGTATGATGTCCTTGATTCTGACTGGTAATATGGTTTCTCTGGTTTCTCTGGGACTCAATTCTCATCTGGATGCCGTGGGATCGCATGCCGAGTAGTTTATATCTCGCAAAAGGGTACTTGATCCGGGACTTAGTATGCTACAAGACATGCTTCTCGTAGCTGATATAGGTTTCAATCGTCACTGTCATAGAGACATTAAACTTTCAATGCGGTAGGTTCACATTGCTCAAGCAAGCACACAGATACACAAGTTCACCATCTCATGCAATGGCTAGGGAAGATGCATTTGGGCATATGCCGTGCAACAACTCCAGATATGATGACACTGTAGATGTGAGCCTACTTTCATGCATACATGATCGATTTGAGACTCAAAGAAATTATGCAAGCGTCACTGCGATTGAATATGAATACCTACTTCATGAACGAAGTCCAAAGACCACGAGGCTAAGACAAATATGAACTGACTCACATATCAACTTCTCTGGCGAGAAGTTTTACTTTCTGGAGCATGGCACTTATCATACACTAATATATTGTCTCTATAGTCTTCGGCATGTACTTGTTCTTGCATCATGCTGAGACCCATAGATCGCGGAGCGAGGCTGAATCCTCGCTTAAACCGCACGCGCCAGAATGGAGGGGTAGAGTCACATTTTGAGTCTACGCCGTGTTCGAGGTATAGAGTACCCATAAACAACAAGTGCGACAACCGTCAAAGATCATCAGCAATCATGGCGGACGCTCCAGCAGCAGAACCATCCAAGAGCGCCCTTAAAAAGGCAGAAAAGCAAGCAAAAATGGCCGCTGAAAAAGCTGCCAAAGCCGCCAAACAAGCAACAGTCGCAGTGGTCGGAGGAAAGAAAACGGACGATATCATTGGTATGACAGTCTCAAAGACGGAGAATTTCTCAGGATGGTACCAGGAAGTTGTATTGAAGGCTGAAATGATCGAGTATTACAACGAGATCTCCGGTTTCTTCATTCTGCGCCCTGCGTCCATGTTCATCTGGAACGTTATTCGCAAATGGTTTCAGGAGCGCATTGAAGCTATGGATGTGGAGGAGGCCAGTTTTCCTATGTTCTTGTCTGCAAAGTCTCTTGAGAAGGAGAAAGATCATGTAGAGGGATTTGCTCCTGAGCTTGCTTGGGTCACGAAGGCGTTTGTTTTACCCCTCCATCTCATTTGGAACCATACTGATATGATTTAGTGGTGATAAAGACCTCGAAGTTCCTGTCGCAGTCCGTCCTACATCCGAAGCTGTCATGTACCCATACTACTCGAAGTGGATTCGAAGTCACCGAGATCTTCCTCTCCGATTGAACCAATGGAACAGCGTCGTCCGGTGGGAGGCCAAGCAGACAACCCCTTTCTTGCGTGCTCGAGAATTTCTTTGGCAGGAAGGACATACCGCGCATTTGACCGAGGAGCTAGCTGGGGAGGAGGTTCTACAAATTTTGGAGTTGTACGCTGGCGTTTATGAGCAATTGCTTGCTGTCCCAGTCGTTCGAGGTCGCAAGACTGAGAAGGAAAAATTCGCTGGAGGATATTACACCACCACTGTCGAGGGTTATATTCCATCCAATGGACGTGGTATACAAGGTGCAACATCCCATTGCTTGGGTCAAAACTTCAGCAAAATGTTTGATATCACAGTTGAGGATCCAAATCCAAAGGGCGACGAGAAGTCTAAGCACATCCACGTCTGGCAAAACTCATGGGGTCTCTCAACTCGTGTGATTGGTGTCATGGTCATGATCCACGGCGACGACAAGGGACTGGTCCTTCCCCCAAGAATCGCCAGACTCCAGGTCATCATGATCCCAGTCGGCATCAACAAGAATACCACTCCAGAAGATAAAGCCAAGCACTACGACCAACTCCAAGAAATGAAGGCAACCCTCAAGAAGGCCGGAGTTCGAACCGACTACGACGTCCGCGACGGCTACACCCCAGCCTGGAAATTCAACGACTGGGAACTCAAAGGCGTTCCACTCCGTCTTGAATACGGACCAAAAGACGCCGCTAAATCAGTCGTATCATACGCCCGTCGCGACACCGGCGAGAAAGGCACTATCCCCGTCGCGGAGCTCTCAACCGCTATCCCCGCACTCCTCGAAACCATCCAAAGCGACCTATACAACAAGGCCGAAGCCTCCTTCCGGTCCCATCGCATCGAGATCACGAAATGGGATGAAGTCGTTCCAGCGTTGGATGCTAAGAACGTGGTTCTCATCCCTCACTGCTTGAAGGAGAAGTGCGAGGATAAGATTAAAGATCTGACGACGGGGAAGCAGGAGGAAGCTGAGGGACCACAGGAGGCGAAGGCTCCGTCTATGGGTATGAAGAGCTTGTGTATTCCCCATGAACAGCCAAAGGCTGGTATTGTAAAGGGGGAGACGAAGTGCTTGAATCCTGAGTGTGAGGCTTTTGCGGAAGCTTGGTGCATGTTCGGTAGGAGTTATTGAGGGAAAGAAGAGATGCTGGTGGTGGAGTGAATGATTGGAGTTGGGGGAAAGTCTTGCAGATCGAGCGGGAATTATATGAAATGATGATCGCGATGAATGTATGAGAGTCATCTTCTGACTGGATTTCGCGAGCTGCAAGCGATCATTTGGCAGAGCATTGCGAAATCACACGCGGAGGTGCAGCAGAGCGGACAAATCAAAAAGTTCACTTATACCCCACTTGCAATGTCGAAGTATCGTCAAAAGTCATCATGTCTATTAAGAGGGCCGCTGGCTAATGTGAAGTAGAGACGTCCGCCCAGCCCTTCCCTAAGATGCCAGTCCGTCTAGTAGAAGTAAACGAGAATCATGACTTTTGATCATCCCCAATGTTTAGCGAGAAATCATCCTCCACGTCTTCTTCGTATCTTCGTTCCATTTTCATAGCACCCGTCCTCCACTTGATATCTTTATTTGTGTCACGCATACTCCAAATCCATGCAGCGAGTGCTTTTGAGGGGAGGTATGGCAGAAATGAGGTGAACCCGCTCAAATGAAATCAGCCGAGTAAGAGAATCCACGGAACTCTTCTTGCATGGCTTGCGATAAAACTGTTCAAAGTTAGCTAAGATCAAATGTGCAACTGAATAGAGTAACTTACCAGACTGTACAGGAGTCAAGACTGGTGTAACACTCGTGAACTCCGAATCGAAATTGCTAGTATCCGTGGCGCTGGTAATTTGCGGTTGGAATGGAGGAGGGACTCTCTTGTGGTATACATCGTCCCAGTTGATGTTTCTGAAGAAGGGCTGGCTCATAATCTCCTGAGCATCCGTGGGTCCACTTCCTAGTCGTTGATCAGGCTCTCTTGTCAACAGTTTCTGCAATATCGAGACGGAATCGCGAGGCATATGGATCGGGTATAATGGTTCATCGGCTAGAATTGCATCGTAGATTTCGTCTTCGTCCTCACCTCTGAAAGGCGACTGCTGAAGGAGCATCTGGTAGATCAGGACACCAAATGCCCACCAATCAACGGCTCTTCCATATTTCTTGTCCAACAAGATCTATACCCGTTAGCAAAGCTTTTTAGAGATTGAATGATGCTTACCTCGGGTGCCATAAATTCAGGCGTACCGCAGAAAGTGCTGGTGGTTGATCCGTACCACATATCTTCTTTACAAAGACCATAATCAGCAATCTTGATGTGACCATCGAGTGTCAACAAGATGTTGTCCAACTTCAGATCGCGATAGATAACGCCATTTTCATGGAAATACTTCAATGCTAAGCAAACCTCCGCCGCGTAGAATCTGGAAAGGTTAGTATCATCAGAGAAAAAATAATAGATCACTTACTGAGCTCGCTTGGTGCCGAATTGCCCTCGCTGAATGTGCAACATAAGATCACCACCACTGATATACTCCATCACGAAGTAGACTCTCGTCTCGGTCTGGAAACAAGCATGCAAGTTCAGGAGGAAAGGGTGGCGCTCCTTGTTTGCAATCAAGAACACTCTCTTCTCGGATCTTGTGCTCTCGACTTCATCATTCTCAATGATGAATTCTTTCTTCAACACCTTGATGGCGTAAAGCTGCTTCGATGCCTTGGTCTCCGCCAGCATGACCTTACCAAAGTTACCCTTTCCAAGAACAGCCAAGAAGTTGAAATGATCCAGACCAATTCGTTTGCCAGTGCCTGGTGTATCGGCGGGTGGCGCAGCTGGTTTGCGTGTAATGACAGCTGTAGCAGGCGCTGCTGGCTCTGGTACAGGAGCTGGTGGTTGCATCTGCTGAGCACCATACATTGCTTGTGTAGGAGAGATTTGGGGTTGTTGTTGTACTTGTTGATGAGCGACAGGCTGTTGTGCGTACCCACCACTTACTTGAGCATAAGCTGCAGGATTGTAGGTTGGCTGCGAGGGTTGTTGAGGTTTGGGTGGTGAGCCATACGGAGAATCTTCAGCATGGCTATCAAGACGAGGTGCGCCATATGCAGGATTAGCTTGAGTGCGTCCACCAGGATAGTCGCCGGATTGTCGTTGATATGGGTTTCTTGGATCTTGCTGAGTTGGGCTTCGCGGGCCAGCCATAGCAGCGGCAGCGGCAGCAGCAGCGGATGATGTTCGATCTGGTCCTGGTGGTCTTTGGCTCTGAGGCGAAGTTTGCCCTTGAGAATACATGGTTTTTGCAGCTTCAGTAGCCTCCATGGACGAAGTTGACGCGCCACCGTAAGATTGAGTTCTGGGAGGTCGATTTGGATCTTGGCCGTATGCTGAAGTAGGAGTGGTGGACTCTGAAGGAATTGATGAGGTCTTGGATTGAGGTCGCAAGGTTCGCCCACTCATGTTGCCGGTTTGAGATGTTTGTCGACGTTTTTGAGTACGAATGCCGTCAAGAATCACATTTGCTACCGCCATGGACATGCCACAAAAGTCGGGCACTAGGTGAACGCAGGAAGAATGAGACGTAAGACCACATTCTGTAGAGCTTAGCAGCGTTCACTAATGTACACATCAAGATTGACTTACCTGAGCATTTCCTGCAGTTCTTCTTGCCAAATGGCAAGATATAACCGCAGTGGCAGCACCAATTTGCACTCATATTTGCGAACTTCTCGAAACGATGCGGAATACGGTGGTTGATCTTCTCCTCGTCTGGGTCGGTCTCTGCATTAGACTTGCTGATACACTTCGTGACTACACTCTGATAGCACTTAGTGTGGCAAGTGTATTTGCAGTCTTCACACTGCATGCCAGCAGAGTACTTCAGAAAATCTCCGCACAGAGCACAACGCATGACGTTGTAAAACTGCTGTTGGACGAACTTGTGGCCGTACATCTCGTGAACTTCTTCCTTCCGCTGTCTAACAGCTCCCTTACGGTTCAAACCTGTCTCAGCAAAACGTCCTTGTCCTTCTTGTCTGTTCTGCTTTGTGAAGCTAACAGTCAGGTGAATGGCGCCAGAGGGCTCAAGAGCAAACCAAGCATCAATAGGCTGTGGTGGAATGATTCCTGCGCCAGGCAGAGGGGCACCTCCAGGTTGGGCTCCAGTTCCTGCACTTCCAGGAGGTGGCCCAAATTGAGACTGTTGAGACTGTGTAGGGTTCATGTTGAATTGTGGGGGAGGCTGAGAAGCGTTGCTTCCACTAGCCATGCGGTCTGCAGATACCCAGCCAGAATTGTTGATCTCGGCCTCGATTTTCTTTCGTCGCATTTCCTCCACGATATCTGATATGCGGATCCATAATAAACCGATTGGGGCAGAATGGTCAGAAAGCTTGTCATACACAGTGAGCTCGACCTCGTTCGCCTTGTCCACATTCAAATTATGGTATTCGCCCTCCCACTTGTCTGTCCGCGAATTCTTCGTCCGAGCCACTATATTGTCCTCGACCTTGACAGCCACGTATGTTTCCGGAGTGCGAGAGAACCGACTCGTCGCTGCATGATCCACATCACGAACAGCGTGTACGCGAATATTAAGTTGACCAGTGAGAGGCTTCCGCATGTTTGGAGTATTTATGCTATCATCTGCAAAGTGAATGTCAGTACAATAGCGTCAACAATAGACCAGACAGATACAAACCATCAGGGGCATCAGCTGCACTCTCCATATCAATATGCAGATCCTCGTATCTCTTCAGCGCCTGCTTCAGAAGCTGAATCTTCTGCGTGCTTTCCGTTCTACGTGAAGCAGCATCGGCACGACTTCTCTTGTCTCCCTCCATCTGATATAGCTGGACCATCTTCTCAATCCCCTTGAGGTATTGCTTCTCAACATTGAGCTTGAATTCCAACTGCGAAAGCATGAGTTGGATGCGGGGTCCAAGGTGCGGGGTATCATATTTGATGAGATCTATGTCCTATTGTCAGCGGCTGGTCTATATGAAAATGGGAGGGAAACTGACCAAGCTTTGTAAAATTAGGTCTTGATTTCGGCACACCTTGTCCTGGTCCCGGTGGTGCGTATGGATGTCTGGGAGGCATAATGTCACCATGGCCTCCGATATTGCTGTACTGTGCCGAGCCATAACCACCATGCTCAGGACCAGCTTCCATATAACCTCCTCTAGGATCCTTTGGTGGCGGGGTAGGAGGGACACTAGAACTCTGTGGTCTGTTTGAAGCTCCGCCAGATCCTAGATTCATATCGCTCATGCCGGTTCCCATCCTCCGCACCTGCAGTTCGTTGAGGCGCTCTTCCAGGTATTGTATGTTTCGACGACCTTCGCGGATCTGGGTATCTATCCTCGACCGAACAGTCTCGTTCTGAGTCTGCTGCCGCATCGCATTTGCAGCATTGAGCAGCGCCTTCTCGCGCTCGATCTTTTTGTAGACCGAGCTGAGGGCATCTTCGTCGTTGTTCATGATGGCGGTCACCGGCGCGTCTCTCACGCCACGAGGTGTTGATGGGCGATGTTATGAACGCAGCGTCGTAGGTCCTTGGTTTGAATGTTGCGAAGTGGGGTTGTTGATTGCTTTCGAGAGCTGCTCCGGCGACGTCCTTTCCTGCGGCCTCGCGACAACACCAGATTATGCGCGACTTCCTGGCAGGTAATCGATCCGAAGATCACACTCGTGTTGTGTTTCGAATATTTCTGAGTTTGCACCCACACGTGAGAATGATGCGCAGAATAATATGGCCGGAACACCACTCAGCCACGCTCACTAACTAGGTATCCTTAGCTGTTGCTCAAGCGGCTGTGTGGAATAGCGGCGTTTAACGAGGTGAAGTAACGTCCGCACAGCGGGAGAAGAGCATGGAAAGGGGTGACAAATTGTGAAGAGGAGGAAGGCAGGAAGATTTGTATTCCGATGCAGAGGAGTTTGTACCTCTTTCTTGGCCCGACAAGCGTTGGGCTGGCTGGTGGCTCGGAATCTTGCTGCGAGCGATACCTTTGAGGGGTCCTCGAACAATACCACATCAAATAATGCGCGTCCTTATTCGGCAGTCTGTGCCCAAAGCCAACGATGTCATTCCCAGACAGGGGGTTCCCTTATCACTGATGATCGCGATGCGATACTGCTTTCTGTATCACGGTCATGTATCCCAACTTCTTTGTGCAGTTCGCTACGGCAGTTTCATTTTCAGGAATTCAGGACTACTGAGTGGTCGTGTGACATCGTCAGCAATATGATGAGGCTGATCAGTATTGCCACTTATGGAATATGTTTCAACCTCGTACATTATCTGCGATCAACTTCTTTATCTTGATGAATGCATGTTCCATCGACCGTTTGTAACTCACCGTCTCGGAATGACTCAGATTATCGGGACATCCGGATGATGTACATCTCTTCTTTGCGTTCGTCATAATGTTCCACTTCCCTATGAAGTGTACTTGCTCTTGAGCAACTTCGCAATAGTCTGCAACTGAATGTTGCTTGTTCCCTCATAGATAGCTCCAATCTTGCTGTCCCTCCACATCTTCTCCGCAATACCTTCTCTTACAAATCCCATACCTCCCATCCACTCAATCGCCAATCCGCTCACTCTCTGAGCAACTTGTGACGAGTATAGCTTCGCCATGGCAGCGTCTTGCACGAAATCCTCGCCAGCTTCCTTCTTTCTGGCGGCGTTGAACACCAATGCTCTCGCTGCAGCAATTTCCGTGTATGATTGGGCAATTTGATGTTGCATACCCTGGAAGTCTCCTACTAGTTGTCCGAATTGCTTTCGGTCATTCCACACATATCTATTGTCTGTTAGTGGATACTTCATGTCATCAGTAGTAAGACTCACTTGGCGGCGTTCTCGAAAGCTCCAAGAGCAAGTCCAGTCATCTGGGCTGCAATGCCAATTCGTCCTTCGTTGAGTAGACCAATAGCGTACTTGTAACCATCTCCCTCCTTGCCCAGCAGACTCTCGTGAGGGACTTCAACATCGTCAAAGTTCAGCACACATGTACTACTTGCCTTGATACCAAGCTTCTTCTCTTTCTTTGCTATGGAGAATCCCTTCATGCCTTTCTCAACGATGAATGCTGTGATACCCTTGTAGCCCTTGCTCGGGTCCAGGTTTGCGAACACGATGAAGAATTCGGCTTCCATCGAGTTTGTGATCCACATCTTGCTTCCAGAAATCTTGTAGCCATGATCCGTCTTAACAGCCTTGGTGGACAGAGCAAAGGCATCTGACCCCGAAATGGGTTCAGAGAGACAGAAAGATCCAACAGTATTCGTAGCCAACTTCGGCAACCACTTCTTCTTCAGCTCCGTACTTCCCCACTTCAACACTGCCGTATTGACCAAAGTATTGTGCACATCCACCATTACACTGACACTCGGGTCCACTCTAGCCAGCTCTTCAATTCCGACAATAGCAGCTGTGAAGTTCATGCCCGCGCCACCGTATTCCTCCGGAATCTCAACGCCCATCAGTCCTTGCTCAAACAGCTGCTCCACGACAGTAGGATCCATAGCTTCGTTCTCGTCCATCTCGCGGACTTTGGGGGCAATTATGTCGTTGGCAAATTTGGAGACGGAGTCTGCCATCGCGGCCTCGATTTCTGACATGTGGGAGATTGGCGTGGGAGGAATGTCGGTGATGTCAACAGAGTCATTGCGCCGTCTGGCTGTGGCAGAGAGAGGCCGGACACTGTAGAATGTATTAGCAGGGTGTGGTATTGAGGATGTAAACAATTACTGTTGATATATTCTGCTCGGTCTGACGGGTCTGACAGCTGGTCGTGAGCTTGATGCTGCCCCTCTCACAGCAGGACGTAAAACTTTGGCAATTGAAGCCATTTCAGGTATTCTAGGAGGGGTTGAATTAGAATTAGAGGAGAGGTTAGGAAGATCGGGATCTCAGAAGGAGGGAAAAGTCAGAGTCCAAACGATGCACTAAACGTTGCCTCGCGGACTCGTGACAGAGAAGCCGACTGAAAGCGAATAAGGTGACGACCTCGGCTCGGATGTTCCTCCGCACCGGAGCCGGATCCGGGGTTCTGGGGAAAGGATTGATTCTTTGCAACAGGGTCACAGCTTGTTCAGAATCAAGTATTTTACTATTGTATTTGTTTTTGGCCATATTGAGTTGGGTTATGGCCTTTTGCTTCCTACAGCGATGTTGCTTGGAACCCTTATTTGCGTAATGCCATGTTCTAAGTTTCTCGTTTTGGTTGATTATCACATGTAAACTAAGTCAGACTAGGTAGGTTGGAAGGGACCATTATAAGCGTTTCGAACATGACGTTCCCAGCAGGTATAATCTCTCCTCGTGTTCTGACGCTACTGAATAATCTTTAGCTCTACCTTTAGGGACTCTTCACAAGCCTCAAAGTAATTCAATAACCTAGGTGGCTGAGCAAACTGTCTTGTATGTGGAAGAGTGACTATTATAAGCTGTATATTATCCTTTGACAATTCAATGTCATATGCTTTTATGTTCCTCCTATACTCCAGATCCGATTGCAATTTTGTAATTCATGTCCTAACGTCAGAGGGTATCGAACGCCATGATGCTTCCACAATAACTCCATCAGCCATGTCCCAACGTTTTGTACCTCAAATACCAAACGCCACAGCACCTCCGCTCTTTTAAATACTCGCAAAATCCACAAAAGGAACACTTTTCTGATCGATCCATTACCACTACCATAATCTCGTCTCCTCATACTGTCCTCTCCCAAGACTGCCTCTTTATCCTGTGATCAATTCTACTCTGTCCTCTTCCTAGGTGGTGTCGGTAAAGCGAACCAACAACCCAGCATCACAGCAAAGAGCCCAATGGCGATAGGATGCAAAACAAAAGTCCCGGCAGCTTGAGCCAGTATACCGGTCGTGAACGGCGCCACAGCACCGCCCGAACTTCCAAACGCGCTGATAACACTCAAACTGCTCACTTGATCCTTCCTAGCAATCAATCTAGAGAAGATCGTCGTGGCACAAGGATAAACGGGTCCCAAAAGAAGTCCAACAATAGCCACAGCCACGGCATCTCCAATAATGTTTGGAACGAACCAGACCAGGAGCTCGAAGACGGCAGACCCTATGACGATACAATATACGAAAAGCTTCTCTCCGACCTTGTGAGCAGGATGAGAAAGCAAGAATCGTCCCAACGTAACTCCTCCCCAGAATCCAGAAGTGACATATCCAACAGCAGATGGGTCACCATGTCTTGTGGTGATCAAGAACGAAATAACCCATCCAGAAATCGAGACTTCTGCTCCTTGGTACGCAAAAATGAAGAGAGCTCCCAAGATGACAGTCTTGGATTTGAATGCTTTAAGCATGCTAGCCATCTGCTCCTTGATATGGCTTGTTGCTTGTGCAGTCGACTCGTGAGTTCGTGTTCGTGTAGCAACTCCTTCAGCTGTAGTGATGAGCGTTGGAGCAAGTTCGTCTTCGAAGTGCCAGAAGGACCAGCCTGCGAAGACAAGGTTGAAGGCTGCCACAGAAAGAGGTATGAAGTAGTATCGACTCCATAGCAGTCCTCCGGTTGATGCCATAGCAGTAGCCATCACTGAACATCGGAAGTCAGCACATGGTTTTCATGAGCCCGAAAAGGGCGAGCAAGATTCTCGTCAAGGTGACGGTAGTATTATAGGCGAAGGGCAGGAAAACCTCTCGAGATTGAATTATACTTACATGGCCCAATCGTACCACCAATCCCATACGATCCATGCATCGCGCCCAGCATCTTCGTTCCATTATGAAGGTTTACTGCGAAGGTGTTGCCCATGGCAAGGTTGATAGCCATCCCAAGCCCAAGGAAGAAGAAACAGACGACCACAAGCGGGAACGGAGGTGTGCACACGATTGGGACGAAACCAACGAGCATCAAGATCTGCGCTACTATCAAAGTTCTGGCGCGACCAAGCCGTGCACGGAGAGCATCAACGAAGAAGGCCGCGGAGATAAAGCCTATTGCATTCGTAATGAAGATCAAGGAGACGATGGCATAGCCAATGTCATAATACCTGTACTCACGTCAATATAACAGGGTCCGACCTCGAGCCATCTGGACGTACTTCTCCATATAGGGGATCAAAGCACCCGGTGCTGAATCATTGAGGCCATTTCCAAAGTTCATCAGACAGACTGAAAGCATTCTGAAGCGATTCATTGGCGGATTTGAGAAAGTCTGCAGAGCCTCGACACCGTCGTGCTCTGCGTGCGAGGAATCAGGTCTGCTCTCAATATCTGTACCACGAGGGGTCTGGAAGCCGGAAGGAGTGCTAGTACCTGAGCCACTCGTGGGTCCATTGAGCTTTGCACCCCATTGTATATTGTCGAGCTCAATTGGATCGGGCACGGAGTGGTAGACTCGAGGGAGAGCTTTCTCCGGAGCACTTGGAATTGGTGGGTGTCTGTCGTTTATTGAGGATGGCTCGACATTTATGAAGGAACCAAATGATGAGAGGCTTGTCATGAAGGGCAATATTTATGATTGTGCGGAGATTTTCCAGCAGAGTTCAAAGAAAATGTAAATTTTTAACCAGTGTCTCTGTGGGACAATACTGAGTGTGTCGAACGAAATGCAGACGGGAGATAGTTCTGTATGAATGAGAACAAGATAGAGGAGGAGGAAAAGTGGGAGTGGAAGGCAAGGATGGGAAGCTCTTTTTTTTTATTTTAAAGAACGGTAGTCAGGTACTACCTCAAGACGAACCACAACTAGAGTTCTGGGCCCACCAATAGGTATTTTAGTGGGTAGATAAAGACCCTACGGAGAGCTATCAGCAGGAAGGCGTGGTTGCTGTGAATTGGGTAGATACGTAGCCGGCGAAAGACCCCTCGCTGCTCCGCGTAACTTCGTGCGAAGATAATCCTGTCAAAGACACATGTGGCTCAAGCTTTGCTGAAAAATCAAGCCCAACATCGGGAGCTTACTCGACAACTTGAGTCATAGATCGGCAAACCTTCTTCCCCACCGGCGGAACGATTCTCCTAGCTCCCGCTTCCAGACAAAATTCCCTTGCCTCCAGAACAATTTTTGGGACAAGAGCGCATAACTCTCGTCACCGCTTGCTCTGTTTTCCCCCCTAAATTTAAACCTACTGCGCATACGGGAACCACACTTGGTTCCTCCTAGAAAGGAAGATGGGCCGACCCAAGAGAAATGTTTCTGCAGCTGCAGAAGAAACTTCTACCCCACCTCCTACTCTTACCGCTACACAAAGCATTGCCAAAGTCATCAAAGCTGAAGGAAACAGCTTGTATTCCTGCACACTACCCAACCAGAAAACCGTCCTCGTCGAGCTTCCGTCGCGGTTCCGCAATACTATCTGGATCAAGCGTGGAGGATATGTCCTGATTGACACCAAGGAGGCGGATGTCAGGCAGAACAAAATCGATGGCGAGATCCTGAACGTTGTTCGTGATGAGCATTTGTGGAGGAAAGAGGCTTATTGGTGAGAATTTCCTGTTCGTGTACCGACACTATCCTAACGTTGTGTAACTCCTAGGCCGAAAGTGTTCGCAAAGACATCTGCATATCCCGAAGACTCGGACGAGGAGGAATCGACCGTAGGCAAGATGCCACCTTCTGACTCGGAAGACGAATACGAATAAGTAAGACTCCTTCGATACCAACAACATTGCTCAGGTGAGCTTCTTGCTGGCTCCTCCCTCACCTTTTGGATTGACGAAATCCTTCCGAGTACCCCACCATACTGCTGCGACCTGGATGAACAGAGCACCAACAACCACCTCCGAGCTTAGGTTAGTGCTGGGATACACATTCCAGGCCCACTCCTGCGCCGCCCATATGCCGTACTGTAGAATGGGGTGCATACCACTGCGCCAGAGGAGGAAAGGTGTCGCTAGCGCGATATATGCATAGAACTGGTAGTGCAGAGATCGTGCAAAGAGCATGCCGACAGCGTTGGCTGTGAGGATAGTCGTCAAAACGTAGTTTGGCGAAACTCGAATAGAAATGGCATGCTGCATCTTCCCACAGGGTTCCTGGAAACTCAGCGCAGTTCCCAGCAGCTCCATAAGTGGCTTTTCCGTCATCCTGAGCCACCTTGTCGTTGCGAAAAGAGCCAAGGCACTGATATGTCCAACAAGCAACGTGATTGAGAACTCCCTGCTCAAGAAGATCTCTTCGCCAACAAATCTCCAATTGACCGTCCATACGAATAGGAACTGCCTCGAGAATTCAAAAGCTCGACTCAGATAACCCAATGCGTTGGTCGGGAAGAACGGCATAGCAATGACAATCTGCAATTGCAGCATAAGCCAAGCTTGCTTTAGACTGCCCTGAACACCTCTCGCAAGAAATAACACGACCCCGATTGCTGGTAAAGCCAATAATAGCGACATCTTGATTCCCAATCCCAAACTATACGCCATACTGCCGAGTGTCCATATGCGTCGTTGGAATATGTAGATAGCCACCCAGAGGAAGAAGACGGCGAAACAATCGTTGAAAAGTCGAAGGACAAATATACTGTGTAGTCGTTTCGAAAGTATGAGCATAGGGAGGATGTAGTGAGGTGCCTTATTGCCAATGAATTAGTTGACGCTTCAATCTATGACAGGAGCATACTTTACCTTAGCTCTCCTGTAGCATGCCATGACGATAGCAATAGTGCCCAAATATAATACACCAAAGATCCTCTGGGCAAGCAAAATGTTGGTCCCCTTTGATGTGACATGATACAATATCCAATAAATAATAACATGTGCAGCCGGGTACACAAGAGGTCCCGTTCCTCCTTTGATCTTGGTATAATCTCGTTCGCCCTCGATGTATTGTTCTACTTGCTCCATGTAGGCTTTCCAGTCGATCTCGGTATCTGCATCCTCAATAAGCTGCGAGAATAATGAGTGAAAAAGGAAATTGCTTACAAGAAATCTTGAATATTATAGCACTCGTCAATAATGCATCTGCCAACAGTAGCAGAGGAGGCACATATTTCGACAACGGATGCTCGCCCATTGCTAGATCTTTCAACTGTCGCAAGTACGATAGATCAACCTGTACTGCAGGCTCATCCTCTTTCTTAGTTTTAGATTTCGACATAATGCCAGATGTTTCAATGTTAAAATATGAACAAGAAATGAATAGGTTTTAATGTTAGAGAGAACAAAAGAAGCTGACGCGGATCTCGGGACAAGCATAAGAAGCTCAGGAGCTGGAGTGGAGACAAGGCTGCGGAGATGAAGCGAGGCAACGGCATTTCCCTTTCCTCCGTCATCTTTTGACCTCAAAAGATCCAGAGCTTCCAAAACATCACAACGATTCTTCACAACTTTCACGGTAGCCAAGATGTACGCATTAAGATCTACCACAGCTCGGGCAGCCCGGTCTACCATTACCTCTCAATGTCTCCGCCAATCCACTTCCATCAAATCACGAGCCTATTCTCTCCTCTCGCGACCAACATCCAGAACCGCTCGCCATCTCCCAAGAACATCTTTCTTCCCTAAAGTCGTTGCACCGCGCCCATACTCTACCAAATCAACCGCCGACTCCCTCATAGAAGATATCCAAGATCAATACGCCACCGCGCGAGATGAGTTCGAAATCGCCGCTGAGGAAACAGAAAAGAAATCCGTCTACGCTGCAGACGACAGAGCAGCTGCAAGAGAGGAGCTAAATAAATTGAAAGAGATGTTTGAGGCGGCGTTGGATGGAAGTGATGGAGATGAGATCAGGAATAGGATCGGAGGAAGGATTAGGGAATTGGATAATGCTGTTGAGGCTATGGAGAAGAGCGCACTGGAGGACTAGACCTTTCACTGTAAAGGGACGGAGTAAAAGAGGTTGAGGTGTGGGATTTGGAAAAGGAGCTATGTATTATGATATGATGGATATTGCATTGAGAGGCGTTGACATGGGAATATCCAACGAAAATGGTACTTAATGGAGCTGGTTTCAAATCTGTACGATGTTGAATTTAATTTGTATGGCCTGGGAGCCTGTATTGACAAATACGTGTAATCATAACATAGAAGTCGTGCAGTTTGTGCTCAGTTGCGCTTGTAGCTGCAACAGAAAGGGGTATCTCCATTTCATCAACAAATGAGATGCGTTGCTGCAATAAACCTCCGAACTCCAAGTCGAAATATAAAACCAGGTGTAAGTCCACCACACCGGTTGGGACACCGATGTGGTAGTTGCCTTGCTCAACAGAGCATGCAGGGGTTGACAATCCTCAAAGATCGGGGTCAGAGCTATCACTCTCCGGCTCCAACTCATCTTTGATGGACATAATGTAATTCCTTGCCATAATGACCATATATGCAATTGCAAATCCATTCCAGACATCCATAGGCTTATCTTTGAAGTCGAAGTGGGTCAAATGCTTGACTCTTCCCTCTGTATCAGCAGAGTCCATGGTGACGAATATGACCATCGTTCTAGCGACAATCATTCCATAGAGAAGTGGTGGTTGCCGGGTGTATTTCTCGATTTCGCCAAGCTCATTGACATGATCATTTGGCAAAGCTAAATACTCTCGGTGCCTCTGAGCCAGAAATTTCATCTGGTCCTCGATAGATGCACTGAGCGAGCTGGTAGTTTGGTTTGGTTTCGCGGCAACCACAACTAAGACCGGGAGGTAGCGTAGCTTTTGATAGCCTCCGTCTCTTTCGGACCACTTGATATAATCCTGGATGCTTTTGGCAATAACTTTTTCGGCAGAACCAGTAGCCTCCAACTTGATTCTTGTATTCACGCCTAGCCGGAAAAGACCTTGTAATGCCCGAATAGCATATCCATGACCACGACAATTATTATTGATGAACGTCTCCACATTATTCGGTGCGAATATATCCTCTGGAAGTGTCTTGAAATCGATCTGATACTCCTTGGGAAGAATCTGTTCGAAGCTTCTCAAAGCAAGTCTCTCGAACAGAATCAATGCATCTGGATGCCAGTCTCCCTGGGCTTTCGCTTTCTCAATATCGTCTCTTCGTAATGCAAGTTCTGCTTGTTGTGCAAGATATTCCTTGACTTTTGCATCGGCTATTGCCGCCTCTTGGGCTTGAACATCCGCCTCGTCCTCCTCGTTATCCTCATCGTCTTCAATAGGTGCGTCAGAGTCTTCGTCGTCAGCTTCCGCTTCATCGCTACCGATCTCTGCCGAGATATCTTCTGCAGAATCCAACTCGTCAAAATAAGCCCCTACTTCGTCATCGCTCTGTGTCTCGAGCGAGAGGTCCAGCTGCTCATTGTCGTCACCCTCATCGCCACCTTTCTCGTCGTCCTCGGCCTCCACGTCGCTGTCCCCATTTTCCTCCTCCACATCACTGCCTTCTTCTCCTGAACCCTCGTCTCCAGGATCATCGCTGCCGAGCTCCTCTTCCTCTTCTTCTTCCCCCACCTCCTCACTTGGGCCTGCTACTCCAACTTGCGAGACCGAGTCCTCTGGCTTGATCGTAACAGCGGTATCCGCTTCATCTTCCTCATATGCTCGCTTTCGTGGATTTCGAATGTAGGTCTTGCTGATAGTCGTCCTCGAAATCACGATAGCTTGCTTCTTGCTGCTTTGCGGATCTGCAGTAGGAGTCTGGAACATAGCCTCTCCTTCATCTTGTGCTGCAGTCGTAAGAGGACCCTCTGTGCGCCGGCGTTTCGCTCTCGGAGAGAGGTACTCGGCGACCGAGTCTCGAAATCGGTAGACCATATCCATTGTGGCGTTTTGTTGCAAGTTGTTCGTGAACGTAAGCAACTTGAGGCAGAGAAAAAAAAAGGAATCGTTCGAGTCGCCGAATAGGCAAGATCGATCTAAGCTGTGTACCCTGGTAAATGCAAGCGGTGAATCTCGCGATGGGAAATTGTCGTTTAAAGCTCGAAGGTGGAGTGTTGATATTGAGACTCGGCTTCAATCGCGCGATGTTGGCCAGGGCGTTTGTTGGCTAATATTGTGCCCTTGTCCATTATTTGGATGAGCTGCGAGAGCTCCAATGAGCTCGTTTTCACCGGGTGTTCGTTACACCCAGCAGACATCCACAGCCTTGTTGTTGCCGCCTGAGTTGTGATACGCGCTAGTAATTTATCCCTGAGCGAACAGGGGTATTGGATCAAAGTAGACACAGACTCGAATATATTCTGCACTTTCTTCTACATACCATTACAAGAAAAGAATCGAGACTTCGATTCTACCTTTGATATTGGTATTTGTTGCTCGTATATTCCCACACCTGATCGACTTGGACGAAACAACTACGTGCCTACCATCTCGTCTTGCTTGGCTATGTCTCACTTTTTGCTGCTGAGATCCCTCATCCTCGCGACATGTGGCTTTGTCTGTAACACATCAGGATTCGTACACCTGGGTGAGATCATGTTGACTTACCTCGATACCGTGATCGCCCACAATTTGGTGTGCATTGAAGCATCTCACCTCCAATAGGCCTCGATGGGCAAGTTGGAGCTGCCCTAGCAGCAGACGTGTCGAAGAGTGCTTGCAATTTTGTGCTATTGTTCTAAGCTGCTGAAGTGCCTCTATTCAGAAGTCGAGTAGGTATCGAATGACGGTTATGGATAATATGTTATGATTATTCTATTTTTAGTTTCGTCTAGTACCTATCATTAGCAAGCCAAGACCCCCATGTTTCCCTTTCCCAACAAACGCCAAAAGACCTGTCTCTTCCTCTGCAGCTCAGTTCGTTTGGCTAAACATGACCGGCGTCAACACGCTATCTTTGACATTTCCAGTACAGTTTTCAAAATTTGGTTTTCGCAAAAAATGCGCATTCTCAAACAACTCGGCCCCGCGAATATAGCTGGCTTACACGTATAGCCAGTAGCAGGTGTAAGTGCGCCAAGTATCGTCTCTGTTGGAGTACAGCACATGGAGGATTGTGGAGAGACGCACTTCATTACTATCAGTACTTAGTTTATGGCCGAGTCTTTAAGGAAGAATAGGGTTATCATCTTACTTGAAGGTCTTCGGGTGCCACGGATTCTCCATGTATGCCAGTTGGTGCATGGTGAGTGGATGTTGATGTTGCATTTATGCCCATGCCGTTTATTGATGCTGTACTATTCTGCAAGGAAATTGTAGAATTCGAATTCGGAGCAGACAGAAGTCCTGCTGTTGTAGAGAGCGATATTTCTGGGCTTGGCGATGAGAGCTGGGCCTGCATTGTCGATGTTTTGGCATTGTCTTCGACTGAGGACTGAGGCGGCGTGACCGTGACTGCAACTGAGGACGCACGGGGTATGGGTTCAGAAAGCTGGGTTGAGGACGGGACGGTAGCTTCCACTGATGTAGACGTGGCTGTTCCATCATCCTGGTTCTGCGAAGCTGTCGGCTCACTGGCTTCAGCAACAGACGAAGTCGCCGCTTCAACTTCTTCAACACTCGAAGATGCGACTCCAACATTCGAGGTCAGCACCGAAGCAGGCGTATACGCCGCTGCCGCACTGGACGCGACGGAAGTGACTGAAGTCGACAATTTCACTGAACTCAATGCCTGCGCAAGAGCTGTGGTCGTAACATCAACCTCTTTAGTGCTGGTTGAAGACAGCTTCTCTATCGAAGAAGAGCCGGTTGCTGGCGAGCTTGGAGGAGGGTGTGGGTGTGGATGTGGATGGCCCTTGCCTGGTGGAGTTCCGGAAGGATCACATGGTGGAAGGTGGTTTATCGGGTTCACCCCTGGCCCGACTTTATTGTTGGAGCCGGGCCAGCTGAGGAAGGAGGGCCACCAGGAGGCGGAGATGGTCACTTTGAAGGGTCAGGATTATGCGTTATGGAGAGGAATTGTGGTAAAGGGGATGAAAGGAGTATCCATTGAATCGAGCAAAAAACATTATAATTTGGTGCTAACAGAAGGAATTCGCTTACTTGTGAAGATGCTCAAGATGTAGATGCTAGTAATTCTGATATTGTAGAAACGCAACAAAGCTTTGGATATCGCAGCGCGCTGGAAATATTGAATGCCAGAGAAGGGCTTGTGACAATTAGCTGGAACTCGCACTCCTATTTCGGTCGGCGCGATGTGCATTCTCGAGAATGGACAAGCAACACGCAAAGTGATTAGCCACTCGCCATGGTGAAATCTTGCATTCCTCCCTATAATATCGAAACTTTGCAAATTGTTGCTTGACAGAACAAGAGAGGCGCTACGGCAAAACCTCGAGTCCTCAAAGCAAGCAAAAGAACAAAAAAGAACAAAAAAGGACAGCAAAAAGAAATTGTATCGCTGCAGATGGGTTACTTACAGACCAACGTTAAATTAGAGCCAGCAGTGGTTAGCAGTTGAGATAGCTTGATACCAAATAATTGTGTAATTAATATCGCATGTGGCGGCAATGAGGCTGCGAGCTTCAAAGCTTAATTTCAAGGCTAGCAGGCTTGCCTGCTGTAGAGTGATAGGTGATGGCCGAGTACAGTGAGAGGTGAGGCATGAACTTGAAGGCATGTTCAAGGGAATAACAAGTCTATTGTGTTATGTACTAAGATGAAGCTATTTAAAAACAAATGAGAGAAATCAAGACGATATCCAACTAAATGATAGACCCAAGTTCAAATTCGTATTCACGTCCCAGCAGCAAGAGAACTACTGATTCTCATAGACGATTTTGTATATCTGTCCCGTTATCTCCAATTTCCCTCTCTTGTTCAGTCGTTTTGATATCAGACAGGTGACGTGGAAGTTGGAAGCCATTGTCTAGTCAATGAGCCATCGCAGTGTTTGTTCAGTAGATGACATTTAACTTCCATCCGACCTTCATTACTCTAGCAGCGATGAGACAGAGGCATGCTGCAACATAAGACAGTCCTGCAAAGATGATCAAGCCATAGTATTGGCCATCACAGACCTCGAGGATCTGTCCTGCGATTGGAAGTCCAGTCAAAGTACCAAAGGCAACGAACATCCAACATGTAGCAAAGTAGCGTCCATAATTTTCTGTCTTGCACATCTGGCCGACGCAGACTGGGCTTAATGACAGGTTACTCCCACTCACAAATCCAAAGATAGCTGCAAAGACAACGAGCATAGCAGTAGATTGCCCAGCTGGGAGCCAAAGCGCAAAGCATGAGATGACACACAATGCAATGCTGAGGATCAAGGTGTTGACTCTTCCGATCATGTCTGCGACAATGCCAGCAAAGAGACGGCCGAAAACGGAGCCAGCATTCAGTATAGCGATGATTTGGAAGCCAAAAGAGTCGCTGTGGCCATGGGACGTGGCATAAGAGGTGATGTATGTCAGAGGAACGAAGATGCCCCATTCCATTAGGAAGATGCCCAATGAAATAAAGGCAAATGGCAAGTCCTTGAAGACGGTGAGATCCGGCGTGACACTCTTCAGACTTCCCATTGGCTTGCGAGGCAGACGACTTTTGACAAAGAGGTTCATAAGGACCAATAATAATAACAGGATGAAGCCTAAAATTCTGGTTGCCCAAGCGAAGCCGACCGAGGGGAAGAGCTTCTGAAGCATCAAGGGGAATATGATGCCTCCAAGTGAGCCTGCGGTCATTGCGACACCGGTTGCATTGCCTCTCTTGGCAAGGAACCAATGCCCAATGGATGCGATGCAGGGTGTATTGATGAGACAGCCACCTATGCCATTGAGTACACTGTAGACAATGATGAAGTGCCAGTATTCTAGTCACAGGTTAGCAATGCCTTAGCGAGCTGGCGGCGTAGGACTTACGTGTACACAATCCCAAGAGGAACATTGAAGCCAGCAGAAATACCGAGCCAAGCAGCATTGGTATCTGTGGCCCATAGGCGTCGAATATGGGACCAACTGGAGCCCCACAAAAGAACGTTAAGAACAGAGCGAGTCCAAAAATCCATCCTATCTGACTAGGACTCTTGTCTTGTAGCTGGTGAGTGCTGAAGTATTCTAGGAGGATAGCGGTACTGTTGATGATTCCAAAGACCGAGAAGGACCCTGAGAAAGCTCCAAGGACAACAAGCCATGCTCGTAGACCACCTTCTGGAAAGTCGTCCTTGTCGTCGAGGGCCTCCAGGGTTGACTTATTAGAGTCTGAACCATTGTTCAGCCCAGGTGTACCGTTCGTATTGGTGTTGGAAGCTGCAGCCCCGACTACTGATTTCCCATGAGCCGGGGTAATCGTTGGCATCACTTCCGCTTTTTCGACATCGTGCGGACGAGAAGTGTCACTGGTGACGGTGACATCGTGTTGTGGGTGGATTTTGTTCGACCAGCCTGCCTCTGGTTGATTGGTTCTCTCTCTGCTCATAGGCCACACCAAAATAGTTCAAGTAGTTGACAGCAATGCGTTTGTGCGCAATGAGAGCAACAAAAATTGTTTTATATAGAGAAGAAGAAGTTGAGGGGCGGTGGAAAAGAAGAAACATGAAAAATTCCCCACTCTACTAACGGCCGGCTCCGCTATTTAGCACCCACGTGATCTTCAAGTTGGCACAGAATGTTTCAATGACACGAATATATCTCGTAAAATATGCATGATGATGGCATTTGTGAAGCGTCCAACAAAAATGTGATCCGCGAGCTAGAAATATAAATCAGTTGGCGAGGTCTAACATTTGTTTTTCGGCAAATTCTGGTCTAGAGAATAATTATGTGGAGAACCCTGCTTAGTGTAAGGGGCAGAGGGGATCGATTCTGGATTGTAGACGTTGTTAAGATCGAGTTCCAAGGAGAGTATTTTGTCCGTCTCAAGCAAGATATGTGCCGAATCTAGACACCACAGCAGGTCCCCCCAAAACCAAAATACCTAGGTAATCGATGACATTATAGGGGGACTCCTCAGTAGAGGAAGTTGTTGGCAGACTCCAGCGTACAAACTCTCGAATTGAGACATGCCTGACTCGCGATGAAGAAATTATGAAGTAGCATGGAACTTGCTCTGTCCATAAGCAAGGAAGTGAAGAATGACAAGCACTATTCGACGACGGCCAGGATACTCGTGTAGAGTAGGCTTTCCACCCAAGCACTTCTTGATCTATAGTTGACCGTTCGTGAAGACAAGATGAAACTGAACGGAGTTTGTAAAATGATCGTCAGAGGTCCGCTGTTACTTGAACAATACTCAGACCCACAGACATATAAATTCTCGTATGTATGATAGCAGCGTCAGCAAGAAGGCATCTCTCAACATCTAAATGACAAGTCAGTGAGAATACGAAGTGTACTGTGGTAGCTCAAGACTACAAGCCGAGAAGCTTCTTGAGGTCGGACCAGACATGTCCCGAACTGATGGATTGTTCACTGCGGTATGTTGTCGGATTGGCCTCTTCGGCGGCAGTTCAGCCAGAACTCCCGGTGCAGCAATGTTCTGACTTTGACCTTTCTCTCAAGGACGAGCACGTCAGAGACATGTTAGCACCTTAAATCCACCTCTAGTGTGCGGTCTGTCGTATGACGGTCTTGGCGCCATGCTGAGCACTGACGTTGCATGGAACCCCGCGTCTCGCTCTCTTCAGGTGGATTATGGATATTGCTCTTTCCAGACAAGCTCACCCCCTCTCTCTGAACGCATGTTCTCATTACAGAGCCCCGACCCCGATGTCGATGAAAAACGGAGTTAAGCTCAATTGACGTGCTAGCTGCCGTCGCTGCATGAACTCTTGGATCCTCGCCCATAGCCCCTCGACAGCAGAATTGCTTAACGCCGAAAAACGTCCATGGGAAATGCCCCTCCATGCCAGCTCCCGCAGGCCGCTCTCGAGCCGCTGCAATGGTAATATGCTTTGCTGGGATAGAAGCAGGTGGGGTCGATCGGACTTAACTTTTGCGCCACCTAGTTGGGCTTCGGAGATGTAGCTCCTCATGATATCATGCTATGATATATATGCAGCTTCCTCTTGCTGTTCACTTTCTTCCTTCCAGACTAACAACCTCAATTGACATATCGCTCTAGAAATTGTATCCAGCTTCTTCCTCCCTTTCAATTGCACTTCTAGACGACCCTTCAGCAAGTCACTATGCCTTTCCCACCTACCCCTCCGAAGGTCAAGTCTGCCTTGGGCAACTACAGACTGCTTGCACCTACAGCTTCTGTTCGTGTCAGTCCATTGTGTCTGGGTGCTATGAACTTTGGTGACGCCTGGAAGGTTGTGCCCCTCTCTCCTCGTCATTACCCCGCTAATCATCTATAGGAATTCATGGGCGAATGCAACAAGAAAACTACCTTCGAGATCCTGGACTACTTCTATGAGAACGGTGGAAACTTCATCGATACCGCGAACAATTACCAAGACGAGGAGTCCGAGCAATGGATTGGGGAGTGGATGAAGGAGCGCGGGATCAGAGACCAGATGGTCATCGCTACAAAGTTCACAACTTGTTTCCGAAGCGCACAAGCAGACAAGGAGATTATCATCAATACGACCGGTAATGGAGTTAAATCTCTACGTCTGTCACTGGAGAACTCTCTGAAGAAGCTACAAACAAGCTACATTGACTTGGTGAGTACTTTCGTCTGCGTAGTCCCTGAACGTTGAAAATAATTGCTGTAGCTTTACGTTCACTGGTGGGACTTTACCTGCTCCATCCCGGAGCTCATGCAATCCCTCAACACAATGGTCACACAAGGCAAGGTGTTGTATCTGGGTATCTCAGATACGCCCGCATATATCGTCTCGAAAGCCAATGAATACGCTCGCCAGAACGGCCTCCGTCAATTCTCGGTGTACCAAGGACGATGGAGCGCTGAACACCGTGATTTCGAACGAGAGATTATTCACATGGCCAAAGATGAAGGAATGGGTCTTTGCCCGTGGGGCGTTCTCGGCGGAGGAAACTTCAAGACCGAAGAGCAACGAAAGAGCCAAGAAGGCCGTAAGATGGGTGGAGCTTCTGACGCCGCAATCAAGATCTCCAAAGTCCTTGAGAAGACTGGAAAGGCTAAGAGTGCCGAGATCACCAGTGTAGCTCTCGCTTATGTCATGAAGAAGACTCCATATGTTTTCCCGATTGTTGGAGGACGAAAGATTGATCATCTGAAGGGCAATATTGCTGGATTGTCATTGGAGCTGAGTGATGAGGATATGGAGGAGATTGATGGTGCCTATCCGTTCGACATTGGCTTCCCCCTTAACTTCCTTGGTGGACCAAAGGGTGTGTTGAGTCCTAGTGATGTTTGGCTTATGAATATGGCAGGAAGTCAACAGCATGTTGCGTTCCCGAAGCCAATTGGTCCAGTCAAAGAGGCGCCAGCGATGTCGAGTTAAGAGATGATCGGAGCCTGAGTATGGAAGAGATGAATTCGTTTTACGAACCTTGGAAGTTCGCCGCGTATGCATGCTATTCTCTCAAGGAGTTTTGATATGATAAGTGTACCCAGAATATCAACATAAGCGAGTATATGTGTCATGCTCTGAGTTTCACTGTACCTCGGGAACTTCTCATTCTCATTAATTACGCATATATTATTAGCGTCATCAGCCAATACCTATATAGCTCTTGACTAAAAAAACTCAGTTCTCAAGTGATATTTTGGATAACCATAATACCTTATCCTCCTAGCAACAGTCCTCCACGCCAGCACAAATACTCGGGGCCCTCTGCAATTCAACTCCCTCACAATATCGAGACCTTTCTTCATTGCCACCTTCTAGGTGTGGCTGCATCTCATTCATCGCATAAGCAAACCAGCAACACAGTAATTGAGGCGTTGGGGTAAAGCGAAGCGAGAGCGGAGCACGAGTGCATTGCTCCTTCCTTCCTTCTTCCGTTCCTTCCTCACCAGCCTCCCTTCCCAACAGCCCCAAACTTCCCCATATAGAAACCAATAACCACTTTCTCCTCTTATCAAGCTATCTCAACCACTAACCATTTTCTTTCTCTTAACATTTTGAGGCTGTAACTAACATTTTCCAGGCATGCGTCAAAACCACGCTAGCCACTCACAACTGCTTGGTTGTTGAGATGATTGATCTTCAACCGATCAAACAGAGATGCTTTTCTCTGCTCGAAAAATAAAAAAGTCGCACGGGGTCACAGCCGGACGCAATGGAGGATCAGAAGATCAATTATGAATTGGTTTAGTAAGTACAACTCCCTTCTCTTCTGCATGTGAAAAGGTAGTGGTTGAGATAGCTTGATACATTAAGTTGTTCGGAGATGAAGCGTGATGCGAGTGTACTATTCCACAAGTTATTCTGGCGACCCTCTTTCTCTTTTTGCTTGCTGTTGCTTTGCCGCTTTCGCCCCGAGGGGGTTTTCTTCGGCACGACCTTCTCGGGTCAAGGCCTGGTAAAGGACTCAGCAATGCACGCCAGGTTTTATCTGTGTGATTAGCATGCTCTTATGTTTTCGCCATAACAAATATTGGTCTCATTACAGGGCAGAAATTTTGAAAAGGGCAGGACTTCTGAAACGAAAGCAAGTATCTGAGCACACTGCTACCGAATTGAACTTTGTAGACTCAGTGCGCAGAGTGACCAAGAATAGACTACGATTGCACGAATAGAAATTGGAGTGACTAGAATGTTGGAGAAAGGTACTGAATAGCTTCATATGCTGAACTGCAGCACTTAGGAACGTATCCTATCTTTTGCAGATCCCCTTTCCAACTTAAGCCGAACAGACCGCGTATTACCTCTATTACAAGAGCCTCTTCCCTGAAGTCACATGCACCTCAAGTTGCCGCTCCAAGCTTCTCTGGCAGATCTTCTAGGTCATCCGCAGACTCAATATCGATTATCTTTCCCACCTCCGCAGTGTTCCGCATCAACTCCTTCGCTCCGGCGTAGACCATTCGCAGCTGCGCATTGCATGTCGTGGGTAAGTAGTATAACATGACGTATGGTACTGACATCCTTCCGGATGCCTACTCAGAATATCAGCTTCTCCTCTATTCTCGAGATAAAGATTCAACCCACATTTGTCATAGGATAACTCAGCAGCACAAATCTCGGCGAGTTATCTGGAAGATCATCTGCTATCTCCTCTAAGCTTTTATATGTCGTCTTGTCTTCATCTTGCTTGATCTCCAGTGTATTCTTATCAATCACATCTACCCCGCATCAGCCTTCTGTCATCCCAACCGTTTCATTTTCCCTTCACCAGACGAGCTCGGAGGATGGGAAAAGTATAGTGAGACGGACATACAGATCACAGCGTTCGGTGTACTGGCTCTCGAGGTCCCAAGGCGGAATTTTCGAAGTTGGTCTTTGCTCTCCTGGCTAAAGACGTAGAGTCTGGATTCGGAAGCCTGGGAGGAATATGTTAGCTTCTAAAGCACAAGTAAGGCAGGCAGATCTTACCATGGTGAATAGTTACTTCACAGAAGGAGCTTTTGTTGTGTTGATTGAGTTGTAAGTCCTCGTGCCCTTGGAATGTCGCAGCCTCGTCTTGGATGTCGTGTTGTACTTACAGTAGCGGGGCACTCGCCTAAAATGCCCCCACCCGGCTGGGAGCGGGAGCTTATCGATAAGAACGCCGAGGTGGCTCCTCGAGACTCTCTCGACTTCTGTGAATCATTCTATTTTTACATGTTGAACTCTATTCTAAAAGCTTATAAGTAGAAACCATCTCTAAAGAATTAGTGATAACTCGCCAAGCACATTTGTGGCAAAATGGTCGAAGAAAAGCACCCAAGCTTGGTATCATCATATGCTTCAAGGGTTCGCGAAGACATCCTGGTTCATGAAGCAAAACATTAACTTCCAGATCTGCTGGTTCCTTGTCTTCGGCCCAAATCGCCATCCAAAGAACAGGCTACAGCAGTCAGAAGCTTTGTCAATTTATAGGACATCTATGAGAATCTCAAGTTTTCTTAAGCAAGATAACTTGTCAATGCAAGCACACGGCTTGGCAAAAGCTTGTTTTGTATTTCTGGAAAGGAATTCCTGAAAGAATGTTTTGTTTTTGGTTGACCAGAGAACTTTACGATCCGTTCTCTAAATATGTTAGCTTCAAGGACACTACTGCTATGTGTCTCAGTCTAAGGATAAGATGGCTCCTTTATGTCACTCGTGTGTTTCTTTCTTGATTGCCAAGGCATGTCAAGAGCCATACGCCAGCCTGAACTATATAATTATGTGTGCTTTAAGAAAATGTCTCTGCTTGTCTGCTTGTCTGCTTTGGAAACTACTATGCAAACCCGCTTTGTCCAATCATCAATTTTGAAGGCTAAACCACTTCTACCTACAAGTGTTGCTCCTTCGAGCATATAAAAGAGGCATCTATGTGTACCGCTTCAACCGCATCTTTTCCCATGACACTGAAAGCTTCATTGTCTCATGTGTTAGTCAATTTACTCATAACACTCAAGGACAACTAGAATATAATTTGGTCCGAGGTATACCAGCCACGACCACTTGTATGGCGTCGCAGCGTTGGGATCAAGGTCGTCAATTTCTACCCTATTTCTTCTATTTCCTCATTGATTCTAAATATGTCGCATAGCAAGTACCTTTATATAACAAGGATAAGTAAGAACTTTCTTTCTTCAAGATAATAATGCTCCGAGATAGCACACACTAAAAAGGGGCTTTCGCGAGGTTTAGCGAATGTGTGGAAAGGGGTGCACGTGCAGAGTCGTACTTTCACATAATGTTGGCGCAACAGATCCTCTTCTGATACATTTCCGTGTACGAGTAAAGCAGCTAGTGTGTATCTGCCTCCGTGAGTGTTCTACCTCGCATGCACAGTGTCCCTTTCACTGTAGGTGGTCGCTTTACTTGCATATTGATGTATAATTTCGGTGAATGTTTAGGTTTGAGCAATTGATTTGGTCAGAGACTTCGCAGCAGAAGTTCGTGGTAATCAATTCATCCAGCACAGATCCTACAGTCAGGCTTCAGCAAAAGCCTTTCTTGTGAGACTAAGCGGACTCAATACCTCACACACAGTAGTGCTCGACTTCATGTTTACTATTCTTTGTATGCAAAGCTGAGCAGGATTTGAAACCCGCTGCTGTCAGCAATGTCGGTGACAATTTCAGTGATTCCCAATTTAAACAGGATCAATTTGAGTTGGGAGTCGCTCCATCCAAGAATTACAATATCGAGGGTCGACTCGTTCTTCATTTCAATTGTGGATCTGCCCTCATGTCGCTCCTTCAAATGATGTTGGTGCCGAACTTAGTGACGTTGCATTCTTGAAGTCAAAATTCAAGACAAGTATTTTTCTGCTCGAAGGTTCTGGGGCTGATGTTCGTGATTCTCAGCTTTCCACAGATTGGTCTCCACTCAGCTTTAAACAACCGCTACGTGACTCTTCTCTGCTATTATTTGTAGTTTGTAGTCATTCCCAACTTCAGCTCCAATACCTCAAGTCCTAAAAATGTAAAACTTCTGAGGATTTCTCGGGCCTACATCAGATCCGAAACCCAATATCTTTGCAATTACTCGAATATTGATTATATTGTTTTTCGATCTCGATCTCAATTTCCCCAACATGTCCTCGCCTTCTCACTTGATTCTCAGCCTTCCTCTACTTGCTTCGTCCCTATGCACCAAAGCCAGGTCATCTTCCTACGTTTCCCCGCACTTTCCTCACAACCTCCTCTTCTCAACCACAACTACCCCTTCATCCTTTACATACTTCCTTCCTGATATCTCCTCTCCTACACAGTTTCTCAGCCGCAATTTCATCACTTAGACACTTCCTTCTACACCTTAGTTTCACCTATCAACCACATTTTCTTCTTTAGCATAAGAGTTCTCAATTCTTTCCCTCATCTTACATTGGAGCACAGACTTTCTTCCTTTCTCAGGCTCACAATCTACTTCTCCCTGAGCTTCAACTTCAACTCCAGCTCTCAAGTCTCACTCTCTTCAACTCAATTGAGTATCTCACTGTCGAGCAAATCGAAAACTACTTTCCTCAACCTCGTCTCTGGACCTTGAACCCATGAACTTGAATTCTCAATCTTGAACCTCAAGTCCTCACCTTGAAGGTTTGCCACGCACCAAGAATCTCTCAATTGGTGCCATAGTTGCCTTCTGGAGGAATTCCACTTTCAAGAGTCTCTCAAGTTCGACCTCAATACAACTCACAATCTTCCAGCATCAAAAATCACAACGATGGACGACAATCCTCTGTTTAATGCATATCGCCGTGTTCGTCCTCGCCGGTAAGCCTTTTACTTCCAACTCTCCGTTGCCATTCCTTCTCAAAACATCACAGAGAATACAGATGGATCCATGCCGGTCTATTCCGTGACGTTGATGGAAAAGTTCGTGACATATTTTATGCCTTCAAGGAGGACAAGAACATTGTTGAGAGAATCATCTTTGCCTCCGACAACGAAGGAACTACCCTCAAGAATCGAAACGTTGGTCGAGACAAGCGATACCTCATCTCATGGGACAAACATCACCTTCAGCTGTGGCAAAACTTCTTGACGTCCTCAGGCACCTGGATGGTGAACAATGCAATTAGAGGTCGAAAGTTGATGCGGGATTCGCTTCTGATAAGGTACCATGATCGTCGATTTCATGATCCGTATCCCAATGGTATTCCCAAAGGCCCCGAGCGAGCTATGGGTCCACCAGTCAACGTCATCTTCAAGTATAAAGACAGGTCTGGCCCTGTCCCAATCACCTTTCGATTTGTACCCCAGCCTGTTCTTTCCAGGGACATGTGTTACCCAAAAACCCGGATCCCAAAATCTTCGGATGGCATTGAAATTGGGGCTTGGAAGGCGGAGCATCCCAATAACCCGTCTGCCCGGCAGGTTGTGGTGGACTTTTTGACCGGACTGATGGCCAATGGAACGTTTGCCAGACATGCTGCTAGACAGCTTGACAGGATCGAGTCCGCCTTCTTTGAGCTGGGTTGGAGAGTCAATCGCAATGCACTGGCTCAGGCGAACGATGACATGAGGCGAGCTAGATGTACCAATGCGTTTGGAAGCACGGCTTGGAGAAGGGCTCCACCCTTGAATGTCGATCGCTACAAGGGAGAGGAGCTCGACGGGCTGATGGAAGGTATGCGGAGGGATGCTACACAAGGCGATGAAGATGAAGATGAAGATGAAGATGAAGAAGACGAAGACTCTGACGACGATGATGACGATGACGATGGCAATGAAGATGATAACGACGCCGCTCGGCCAGGTCGGTCCGGAGGTGGGTCACCAGGCGGAAATGATAGGCCCAATGGAGGAGTTTCGGACTCCGATAGTGAGGATGACGATGATGCTCGACCTGCTCGACCAAGGACAAGAAAAGGAAAGCAAGCTAGCGGAGGATTGCAACAACGATACAGAGGAGATGGTGGGTTCGAACCAGACAGCGAGGATGAGAAAAACGATGATATCGGCCTCTTTGTTCCTGAGGATCGTCCAGTGTCACCGGTGAGCGCTGGTCCCAGCAATCCAAGACGCAGCCAGCATTTCCGAGACCTCAATGAGCAGCTAGCTCGCCGCATCTCTCAGGAGCAAGAAGAAGAAGAGGAGCAAGAAGCAAGAGAAGCAGCAGCAGCGGCTCATTCACAAAACGATGATAACGTAGGATCTGGAGTGCCGCAGTCCTCCAGAACCATTTTGCTAACGAGATTTTCCAGGACGATGAGTACGAATATATTTCCGATAGTAGCCCAGCAAAGGGCAAGGGCAAAGCAGCCAAGAAGCGACCAGCTGCAGCTTTCGACTCAGATGACGACGACTTTGTCATTGTTGAGCGACCTCTTAAGAAGTCGAAGTCACTGTCTCCCGCAAAGATTCTATCTACCTCTGGACCCTTACCTCAATCATCTTCAAAGATGACATCTATCTTTGGTTCGAAAACTCAACCGAAGCCAAGGGTTGTTATTGTTCTCGACGATGATGAGTTTGAGCCGAATTGGGACTCGGACATTCAAATTGATGAAGAGCGAAGCTGCCCAGCTATTAAGGATGAGCCGATCGAGATCAAGGATGTAATATACCTTCCTGCACTGTACAATAGACATTACTAAATGACGCACTAAGATGAGGATATCAGGGAGATCTGAGCTGGCAACAAAGGATGGATGTGAGTCTGGATCTCAGTAGTTCATTAAAGGACATACTAATATATTGACAGCACAAGGAATGATATTGTTCTTAGATATACGGGTAGAAAGCATGGATTTATCAGCAGATGAATAACGGAATACCGAATGGACATTTTTGAGATGTGAAATGTTCGTTCGACAGTCCGTTATACTGCCACTACTTCGACTCAAATTGGAAAAGGGACAAAGGACAAAACATTCAGCATACTTGAATGACGAACGTAAATCCAAAAATGCACAAGAAGTTTACAACATAACATGCATTGACATGAGACCACACATCATAATATATAACTAATGCTCAAGTCAATGACGTTATATTCACCGACATTTTCCTCTGGTGCGTTCATGGACCAAACATGGTGACGGGCATAAGAAGCGTCCATGTGAGGCTTTCATACATTCAGGCTTAAGAGCTTTGCAGTATGTCTGTGGCATTCAGCGCATCCTCATCTCGTCTTCTCTCAAGTTTCTCTGGGTATGCTCTTGGTCTGGTTCCACTCGTTCCTCGTCTGGTCGTGATCCTTGATGGTATAGAATCGGGGCTTCGAGGGCGCTGGTTGTACTGTGGTTCATCCTCATCCTCATGCCGTATATGATCTTCAATCCTCTGGCAGCACGGTGTCGGCCTTCAAACCCATCTCCTCCCCAACCCTCCTAACAACATCTCTCAAAGCTGCGCAAGCAGGACTATCGGGCCACGCATCGAAGAAGCTCTCGCCGTAATCGCAGGCCAAGCCGATTCGAGGATCCAAAGGTACCGCACCAAGGAATGGGATGTTCATCTCCTTCGCCAATGCCCTCCCACCTCCTGTCGTCGCCTGAAAGATCTGACTCTGATGTGTGCATTTCGGGCAGACAAATCCAGACATGTTCTCCACGATACCCAAGACCTTGATTCCGGCCTTTCTGCAGAAATCAATCTCCTTTCTCACATCTAACAATGCCACCTCTTGCGGCGTTGTGACCACCACAGCTCCATCAACCCCACTCTCCTTCAAGAACGAATTGACACTTAGATGCTCATCACTCGTCCCGGGCGGTGTATCAACCAGCAGAAAATCCATATCCCCCCATTCAACATCCTTCAAAAACTGCTTTATCAAGCCATTTTTCTTAGGCCCTCTCCATATAACAGCATCGTTTCGATTCGGCAGCATGAATTGTACGCTCATAACCGCAAGGTTCTCCAACACCCACACAGGACTCCATCCCGCTCCACTAACATGTATCGTCTCCTCCTCCACTCCCATCATCTTTGGTATACTCGGGCCGCAGATATCTGTATCCATAATTCCAACCGTATTATCCGGATTCGTGGCAAATGCATGCGCGAGCAATGTGGTAAATGTACTTTTTCCAACCCCGCCTTTCCCAGAAAGAATCAGGACTTTATGTTTTATGCCCGATAATCGCGCGGTAATGATTGGGATATCGGGATCTGGACCCTTGGGAGCAGAGGCGCAAATGGCCTGGTTGGGGCAGCCGGCGCAAGAGTCTGCTTTTCCTGCAGCTTGGGATTCAGGGCCGGGGCAATGTTCTGGTTCAGGAGCGACGAGTTTCGGGGCGCTTTTGAGAGGGTTGGAGAGAACATCTTCGACAGAGTCGGGAGCTTCGAGAGAGGGCGCCATGATTTGGCTTGTGAGATGTCGTGAGGATGGAGAGATTTCTTGTCCGGAGAAGGAGAAGCTGGTCTTGGATGTTGACAAAGCAAGAAAGTGGCGTTGGAGGGGTTCGGAGAAACTTCGGGCCGCAGAGGGACCACCACAACCTCATTCGAGAGTTCATGGTCGTTACTCAACACAACACAGGTAGGTCAGACCATCTTCATGAAACTGTGACAAAAAGGTATTAGGCTTGACTACGTAGGATATATTTCTTAGCTGTGTGACATGTTTACCGTCACCGGCAACCTTAGGCTTCAAAAAGTTACAGTAGAAGCTGTATCTAATTGTCCACCAGCATTGAAGTGAGAAACAAGATCTTGGGGCCATTTCCATTCTAGAGGTGCGTTGATGATTACAATTTGCAAGATGCAATAGACGTCCAAGAATTATGCTACACTGCCTCACTAGCATCTATCCTCCACTGTCAGTTGAGGTCCACCTTCAATCCTCTCTCACATCCTTAAACACCTCTTTGAAGACCTTCAAGTTCGTATCTTTCCCATAGATTGCAAACACCACTTCCTCAATCCCTTCCACACCTCTCCTCTTCTTATCCCCCAAGATGACCTTCTTAAACATCTGCGCGACTTCTTCAGGTGGATTCTTGTAAGCACCACACCCCAAAGCTCCCAAAACCAATCTCTTGATTCCCTTCTGAGCCGCAACCTGGAATATCAGTCGAATCTTTTCAAGCATGATTTCCTTGTCCTGTTCATCCTCGTAGACCAACCTCCCCTCCGCATTCTTTCTCACATCTGGTTGTTTCAGTGCAGCGACGGAAATCACGTCTGTGAAGTACCAAGATGATTTAGGGAGGTCTTTCAGTTTGGCACCCCTGAAAACGAGGATATCCGGGGAGTAGATGGCGCAAAGTGAGGGTATGCGGTAGTATTTTGGGTGCAGAGAGTGGTAGAGTGTGGAGCGTATGCAAAGAGTCTCTTCTTGTGCGACGGACCCGTTTGTAAAACCTCCCCCACGGCTGTAGCTGGATGCCATATTCAGGGCTGCGATTCGAGCTGCGGGATGTGCCTTATGGACCGCTTCAACAGCATCATAGGTGTCGGATTGGATAATTCGGATCTTTGGAGGCTTCGGCGGTGACTCATCTGTTGGCGATGAGAAGGAATCTGGAGAAGGTTTTGGCTCGGCTGCTTGTTTTGGATCACCTGGGAAGTATTTCGTGATAGGTGTTTGTGAGCTTGAAGCAGTAGTTGCTATTTTGGGCCCTGCTGATGGAAGACTTGATCGAACACTGTCCTTATTGGGGACGTATTGAATGAGCTCAGAGCTTTCGACACCTCTCCGAGCGCGATCGTTGTTTTTGAGGACATGTGGGATGAAGTTGTTGACCGTCTCCTTGGCCAACTTGGCCCGACTTGCTTTGTTCATTATGATGCCGGATATTCCGATTTCGAGTCCAAATTGACAAAACGTTGCTAATCTGAAGAAAATGGTTTCTGTTCGCTGAAGTCATATGGGGTTTTGTTTGCTCCTGCTCAAACGAGAGCGCATATTAGGCTTCCTTTTGCAGGAATCACGACACGTGACTCCACATGTATCCCTAACGGGCCAGGTCTGGCTAAAGAATAGCGAGTATGAGTGATCATTGGAATGCCGAATGCGTGTAGTATAGAGCTACGCCCGAGATTTTAATTTCAGGTTCGATGAGACAGTCTACGGGTATCCAATTACACTTTTTGTGGTCATTTATCGTATTCATGATCATTCTCCGCAAAATCTCCAGCCAACTCTGTATCTAAACGCCATGAGTCAATCATCCAGTCGTACTCCAACCCCGTTGATATTACAAGAAATGCGGCACAGGCTGTGTGCTCTATATGGCATTGACCAATCTTCGCTCATCTCGCAAGGCAACGAGTTTGTCAATGGTCTCCTGTAATGGGATAAGTCTGCCTTTGCTTTGGGTAGACGGATCATCGCGGTTGCGGATGTTGAGATAGCGGCTTTCCTGCTCCTGGGCACCAACAACTATCAGAAGTTAGCTTCTGCTGTTGCTCAAATGAATATAGGGTATTGCTCACCAAAGACAAAGTTGTACTGCTCAACTTGACCATTCCGGATCTTCTTCTGTAGCGTGTTTCCAGTTTCATCAATATCCACATACATGCCCTTATCCTTGAAGATCTTCTGCACCTCCAACATGTAGTCGTGGACGGCTGGCATGATGGGGATGATGAGAATTTGTCGTGGGCTGAGCCAGAACGGCCACTTGCCAGCATAATGCTCTGTCAAGATGGCGAACATTCTCTCAAAGCTGCCAAAGATAGCGCGATGAATCATCACTGGCCGACGAGTACCAGGGGGGAGTTGAGAAGTTGTTGTAGTAGCAGCAGCGGAGACACTCAAATCAGAAGGGTCCTCCTTGGCGACATACTTGAGGTTGAATTGCCGAGGGAGTTGAAAGTCAAGCTGAATAGTACCACACTGATGATCGCGACGAAGAGCATCATACATAGTGATGTCAATCTTTGGGCCATAAAATGCACCGTCGCCAGGATTCAGCTCCCATGTTGCACCAGTCTTTGAAGCGAAGAAGTCTAAAGAGTTCGCAAGCTTCTTTTTCGCATTATCCCAGGTAACAATGTCCCCCAGGAACTTCTCTGGTCTGGTGGAAAGCTTCAGGTTGAATGTGAAGCCGAAGGTTCCATACACAGAATCTAGAAAGTCAAACACGTCGTGGATCTCATCCTCAACCTAGAACTGTTAGCCCAGGAAGCAAAGGATCAATGAATGCTTGTCTGCATACCTGTTCCTCAGTACAAAAAATGTGGGCATCATCCTGCTGGAATCGTCTGACTCTGGTCAAGCCTGTCAAAGCACCCGAAAACTCGTTCCGGTGGAGAACGCCAAAATCTGCGAGACGGAGAGGAAGATGTCGATAACTGACATCTCTGTGGGCGAAGATCTTGCAATGACCGGGGCAATTCATTGGTTTCAATCTAAATTTGTCCTTCTCAACCTCAAAGGTAAACATGGCATCTTAGTAATGGTCCCAATGGCCCGAGGTCTTCCAGAGATCAGCCTTATAGATGTTTGGAGTAATGACCTCGTCATACCCGCGCTTTCGATATTCGGACTTTAAGAGATCCAGCATAGCGTTGTAGATGCGAGCGCCATGTGGCAGGAAGAAACAGGAGCCAGGGGAGACTTCATCAAAGAAGAAGAGCTTCTGGTCCTGCCCAATTTTTCGATGGTTCCGACTAGCTGACTCTGCCAGATATTTCTTGTGTTCTTCCAACTGCTTCTTCTCCGGAAAGGACACGCCGGAAATACGCTGAAGGGATTCATTTGCGGGATTACCGAGCCAGTATGCAGAGGAGTTCTATATCTGGTATTAGCTTATGGATGCTGAGAAAGAGGGCTGTTGAATACCTTGAGAATTGAAAAGGCTTTGATTAAGCTAGTGTTTGGGATATGTGGTCCGAGACAAAGGTCAACCAATGTGCCGCAGCGGTATACGGTGGTGCTCGACTCGTCAGGAACCTTTGAATTAATGAAGTGAATCTTGTGCTTGCTGTACTTGAACATTTCTAGTAGGTTGGTCTTGGATACCATCAATCGCTCGAAATTTTGTTTGTCCTTCACGATCTCCTTTGCAATCGTTTCCAATGGCCGCCAGTCGGATTCCTGAACGGTGCAGGTGGTTCTGAGTCTGGTCAGCTGACTTTGCCATGATTTTGCTTTTTGATTAGGGGATTGGAAGGCTCTACCCATTAATTACTCCCATGCCCATGTCATAGTAGAACCCCGCGGGATCCTCTGTTGGCGGTCCATTGCACAAGTGACATCCGAATCTCTTCTCTGCAGCTTCACCTAGGATATGCGCGCTGGAGTGCCAGAAAACCTGCTTGCCTATATGTCCATCTGCAGTCAGATCATCGACTCATGTTGTTCTGCTCTCATTGATGCGAACCTTTTGGATGCTCGAAGTCGAGTATTTCCAGCTTGCAGCCCTTCTCCAGTGGTCTTTCCAGATCCCACAACTCTCCATCCACCACCGATATCACGACTCTTTCGGATATGGATTTCGAGACCGATCGTGCAATCGCAGCCGGGGTCGATTCCCAGGATGTGCCAACTACGATGCGATCATCGGGGAGAGCAATTTCGATGGTCTCACGTGGTTTTCCTGGCTCGAGTGGATCAGTTAATGCAATGGGTGTTTGCTTTTGTCAAGAAAATCTCAGATATATTCGGGGTCTTACTGCGAACTTCATCATCGTACTCTGCCTTGAGCTTATCGAAGAGAGACAGTCGGTGCTGCACGAAATCAGGCTCTAGGTCAAGCTGCAGCGCAAAGAGTCAGCACCTGCCTGCGCATTCATTCATGGTCATCTTCACGGGCTCCCTTCTATGCAAGCGATAGCCATAGATTGAGGAGCGCAGGGCTTGGTGTGGAGTTTGGATCCTGGAGTTTATGTTCATTGTCGACGTACCTGTACCGTGAGCGCGAGCGGTCTGCTGCTGCCAGACGCCTTTCGAGTCGACGCGGCTTTGCTTTTGCCTGCCTTGGCTCTCTGCTGCTGGGCTTGATATTGAAGGTCTGCATTGCGGCCTGTATCGCTTTTGGCAATTGCAATGTCGTTACCGACATCGTCGTTAAGCTGAATCTCAGGATTGTCCTTCTCGTGTGTGACACTGCTTTGCTGGTGGAAGCGCAAGCTTGCCATGGCTGTGCAGGGGTTATGTGGGGTTGTGTGATGTGGGGGTTCAGCGGGGAAGAATGGGAATCAATCTAGAGTCTCGAGAGTCTCAGCTCGTGTTGCCGCTTTAAATACCGTCACTGCCTTGCAAACTGCACGTGAATCACCCATTAGTAGGTACCTGTACCTTAGGCATCATAGGGGATTAGGTCGACTGGCAAGAAATTGACGTTACTGCAATATCAAAATCTGCTGAAAGACCCCTTTGGGACAGTTTCTTCAGGAAACCTTGCAGCTACCTGACTTTGATCTTCAGATACCTATTATTTGTTGACTTTTACATATGTCCGCATTGGTGAGCACTTTGGCAGGCTGCGACTGAAAAGATTCTAACAAAGTATGCTTGCATGTCTTCTGGGTATTTACTGATTTACATGATGCCAGAAAACCTCATCATCCCATACAAAATTATTTGTACAGATAGAACCGTTCTTACTCACATTATATACATATATATATATATCTATTACACTAATACAACCCTTCCGTCGTCTGCATATCATGTAGCTAAGAATCTCAGACAATACTCCTTCAGTCTTTCCAGTTCCGCGTGTCAGTGCTGTTTACGCCGCCTTTCTTATAGGATTCCGGCACCAGCGGAAGAAGTCTTCGCACCAGGGTACATTGCAAACTGCTCCGTATTCAGTTTCTCAATCTTAGGACAAGTAAAGTCTCCAATGAGAGTGTTCACCGCATCAAGCAGCGTTCCCATCGGTTTGCTCGTGTCACTGTAACCTCCTTTCAACACATCCGGCGCTGCACTGAGCAACGACTGAAACACAAAACACCAAAGATTGTTGCCCTCCAGCAAGTCCGCAGAGTTGTAGATGCCGCCTGTCAAGTTGCCCAGGTCAAGTGCGGCGTATGAGTCCACTTTGCCAGTATTTCCGCCAATACTAAACATCTCCGGAAATTTCTTGCCGAACATGAGAGTATCTTCGAAGAACAGCGGGATTGTGTACTCATTTCCGATAGCGCGCTTGTAGAAGTTTGCTGGAATTTGTTCGTGGCCAGGTGTGTACACTAGATCTGAATCTGGACCTGAGATGCTGAAGAAAGACTTCAGAATTTCCTTGTCGAGGATGCCGTTGTCAGGGTACTCGGCACTTTTGTTCGACATCATTCGCGGCGGAAACGTGAAACCTCCTGTAGAAGCAATGACACCCGCGAAAGGGGCATAGAAGAACTCGGGATTCTCGTGCTTGGATTTCAGGAACATGTTCTTCCTATGTTCGCCCCAGACTGCAAGGTCATACGATGGACTTGCAGAGTCGGACTGTAAATCGTACAAGGCTTTGAAGCGATTGATATCAATTAAGTAGTCATTTCCTGAAGTGTACAGGTCGCCTCGGGCAGAAGAGGCATCGGACTCATATTTGTTATGAGATCCAGAAAGTCCTTGAGGTGTACCGAGAATACCAAGTCCGCCAAGAATGTTCTGATTTGCAGGAGTAGGACCACCGATGGAGTAACCTGGATTCAAGCTTATGATGTTACCATCGAATATCGCACCATAGATCGACAAGAAGGTTGCGATATCCTCACCAAGCCCGTAAACTGTGTCATCATTAGCAGATGCAGCCATTTGTTCATTCGAATACCTACCAGAAACAGTCTGCTTCATGATCTCTGTCCATGCAGCAACTCCATTGTGTGGAAGATAGTTGTGATTTGCCAGAGCGTTCAGCCCAGGGCAAGGTCCCCTCTGATCCCCAGAACCAAAATCAGGAGGCACGAAAGCATGCGTACCCATGACATCGACAAGTTGAGCGGCAGCATCAAATGTCACATCTCTCTTCTCAGTGCTTCTCTGTTGATTGGAAGCCGCACGAGAGAGCTGACGAGCCGCCTCTTCGGCGACATGGGGAAAAGCTAAGGCTAATGGAACTACTACCAGCGTCACATAACTAAGGAAAGACCTCATATTGAGTTATATAAATGCATCAAGAAGGCAGAGAGGAGAAACGAAAGGCTGAAAATGCGAGTCAAAAGAACTTTTGAAGTATTTCCTCATCCTGCCGATCCCCTAGATGTTGACGACACATGCTCGGAAGAGATTGCAAGTATACCTCGATGACGACTAGCCATCAAATCCGGAGGCTCGTCCGGTTGAGATTCGGTCTTTAGGACCAAGCTTAATAACAAGCTTAAGTGCAGATCGTTCTATGATCCGAAATAGCGCTGCGTGGCACACAGCTAAAAACATCCGCTTAAACGTTACGAGCGACGAGGGACATCTCAGAATCGTCATATCTTCGATCGGAAATATGCCACTGGTTTAATTGGCTGAACTTCACAATCCGGATTGAGGGAAGGACTTTCTAGTTGCACTTCGAAAGCGCTTCCCCTGGCGTTGTTCGGAGTATACATTCCTATGACTATGCCGTTGACATGATTCGGATATCGGGAAATTTGGAAGCGCTATTGCTTTGATTGCGCGATTATCGATTTAATGAGATTGAAAAGTCTTTTGACAGTGTAGGATTGTCCGATCGTCCCTCAAGCCTTTACCCTTGTGTGATGAAGGTCTCCTTGTGCCAGTTGGCAGAATAGATCCCAGCTTCCAGGAGGATGAGGTTCAGGTCTATCTACCTCATTCATTAGAAGTGTTGATCAGTCATACCACTATATTGGCAGGAACAACAAGAGGATGCTAATATACTCGCACTTGTGTCCACGGCTCTGAAGTCGCTCGAAATTCCATTCGATATCAGTAATATCACGTGATCACAGACCTACTCTTCAATGAGTTCGAATGATGTGGTTGCATTCACATTGACGAATTGTGATGCTGGAATTGTGAACTGGGCCTCTCTATTGTCATTACTGCGAATAGAGCCATGAACAGTCCCTGGAGAAACAACATCTTGATTGCGTGAAGATATGGATGGCAGGAGGTTCGTGAAGGAAGAGAAAGAAATGGACCGAAAAAACTCGTTCTGATGGATGTGCTCCTAGCCACAGCAGTCTGGAACAGAAAACCTTTGTTGTGGCAAATTAACCTTGGGGGTTTTCGGTCTCCAATAAGGGCGCATCTCAATGCTGATTTCGTTGGGCAGACCCCCAATAGCATACTCGAGTTGGAGACGGCCTTTAGATTGCAAGGAGATGGCTAATACACCGACAGCTGTACATGAAATATTGATGAGAAGGAGACACGAGGTGGCTCAAGAAGTTGAAGAGTCTGATTGCCAATGATGACAGGGCGGCTGGCGGCCTTGACACTGTCAGTTGTCTTCGCCTTGTAGACTCATTGAGACGAGATTAGTCGCATTACATGGGTCTCACTAGCGGCTACGATGATTGGCCGCCTAGACCCACTATTTTCATGGATAAAGCTTCCCGAGCTTTGCTCCTGGACATCCTCCCGGTGGACAAAATAAGTGGCACTAAATAGACAGCCTGCGGATATGCACTTGGTTTGAAACAGAATTTCAGCTACACTATGGCTTCAAATACTGCAAAACTTAGCTTAACAATAGAATGGCTTCTGCTCTACCTAAATATATTTTTACTATATTTTTGCAGTTCTTGTAAGGTTGTTGAAATCGTCGTTGAAAAGGGTAGCTTATAGGTGTTGCAACCGTGCACTCGCTAATTAGTGCCATCCATTTTGTCCACCTGGAGACATCGGAATCTTGAACAACCATGGTACCTCTATTGTCGCACCTCAAGAATAGCCTTTATTGCGATGCACAGTACCTCTGAACACCTTTGTTGGATGATACCAGTCGTATCATCCCATGATGAGGCACATTCCCACATCAAAGATTTTGTATCCAGGCATGCCGAGCCCCTTGCCAATGTGCCCTACGTGCTGTCCTGCATATGTTGGCATGTTGCCCAATTCCTCGTCAAGTTCCTTCAGCTCACAATCAAATTGTACTTCTACAGTACTTCTTCCAACTCCCTTTCAAGGTTTATTCGCCACTTAAGAAGTCTTTGCAAATCTTTCGTGCTCACTCCTTCGTCTATTTTATCATGGAAAATGTCGTTATTGTACTTATTGCGATGACGGCTGTCCTCTTCCTTGTACGAAGTCTTCATTCCATACCCTACTTCTGAAAGGACTTATCAACAGTCTCCCTCGTCCTTTGAAACCAATCGGTTGTTGTTTCCTGTCCTAGACACTGCTGATTGTGTACTTCAGGTTGGGTTCTCATCACTGCTACGAATTGCAATAGAAAAACCCATGCAAAGATCCGAATGTTGAGGAGCTTCGAAGCCACATGACACATTCCACCTTTATTCTATTCCATCACACCCCTTCGCGTCTCCTTGTGTCTGATATCGCCCTCTCTCTCAGTTCGGATCCAGGGTGACCTGACCTCAAGGCCAGTCAGTCGAGGTCATCTCATGGCCCTTGGGTCACGTGCCCATATTATTCGACTTGGCATACTGTGAAGGGAAGATCTTTGAAGAGGTTAGGACCAAGTAACTGCGCTAGGAAGTGTGTAAACTTTGTTGAAGCTTGATATGGCCATGTCTCCTCATCTTGTCGTTCTCGGTGCACCGTTTTGGAAGGCGCAATCTGCCGCCTTTGAGCGCCTCGCTAATCCTCATGAGGCGAATCCTTCATGAGGCATCCGGCATCCATCTGCGAATGGTCGCACAGTCCGTCGCAGCCTGAAAAATTGTCTATATAATGGTCAGTCTCCCCTCCCTTTGCTCAACTTCGTTAACATTCTTCTTCCAATTCGTCTCACTCCTCCTTCTCCAGTTATCAGCATCCTGACAACATGGCTTCATCAGTCTTCTCCAACACGCTTCAAAACATCACCACGACTAAACTCCATGAACTCTCCAAGAAACGCAAGATCTACGAAGACCAGAAGACCTTCCTCCTACTCGCTGCCAAAAAGGAGCTTGACGACCAGAAAAGAGTACGAATTCTTGCTGACGGGACCAAGAAATGCCTCTCGGTCAGATCAATTCGTGGCAAGAGCGGTTCATCAAACCTCATCATGAGCAGTGACGGTAAAGATCCCGACCTCGATACATTTCTGAGAAACCTCGAGTTCTTCCTGGAACAAGCGAAGTATGACCCATCTATCTCGAAATCATTACTTTTCGATTGGGAGCGTTCTCTCGTTCAGAAACTGAAGATACAATCACTCAAGTACGAATATGCCACGCTGTATGGAGAGCTAGTCACTGAAGTAAGCAAACTGTCTTTGTCTTCCTCCTCAAGGCTCCAGTCCAGCAGCGCCCGATCAGGTTTCATCCTTGGGGCCTATATCTTCGAGAACTTTATTATACTAACATGTTATAGTGGCTTGATTCGGAGAAAGCTACCATTCCTGGAGACAACATGTCCGTCGCGTCAGAGGACTACGAGAAAATTGAACGGACTGCGATGGAGGAAGCTCGTGTCGAGTGGGAAAAATATGTTTTTGAACCCCTCGAGACTGATCAAATGGCTATTTCTGAATACCTGCGCAACTTATTTGGAGAGACCGGCGAAGACAAGCGAGCATCAAAAGCGCTCGATGCTTTGCGTAAGAGTGTCAAGACATTTGAAGCCTCACTTCGCACACCTGGACAGTTTAACGATCATGTCTTGCGCTGGACTATCAACGGTCTTCTTGCATCCGGCCTTCTGTCGGAAGAAAAGAATCTAGTGCTCAAGGATTTCCTTGCAAGCACCATCATCTTGTCAGAAGTCGCTGATGTTCTCAATATGCGACTCGCAGCTATCTCAACCTGGTCATGGGAACAGGATATACCTATCGAACAGAGAAGACATGTGACTGGAGCATATCACAGTTAGTTTTTCAAATTATTTGACTTATCAAATGCTCCATGTATTCTCACAAGTTGGTACATTGCAGCTGACCCGAACGCAGTCTACATTGATGAAGAATTGCTGCAAGCAATCTTCCTTCAATTCATCGGCATCAAATGGTCAATCTTCTTCAAGGAAGCTTTCATCAAGTTCTCCGAAGTTGATGGTGCATGGACGTCACTGCGCCATCCTATCTCAACCGATAACAATAGACGACGGGAGTACTTTCTCGGATCTCAACAGAAGAAGCCAAGTATTCAGAGCAAGCGACAAGGGATCTATAAGTCGGTCTTCTTCATGTCGCAGCTACCAGATTCTCCGTACACCTTTCAAGATTCAACTGCTCTCGAAGGAGAAGAGGAAGCTCGTTATGACGAGCGGCCGTTGAAGCGCCAACGCGACCAACAATCGAATGCCAGTATTCAGCTGCAGCAGATGCAACTAATGGCGATGCAGAAACAGCAGCAACAGCTGATGCCACAGCAAGCACCACAATCTTATAGCGTGCAACCCATGGCGCAACGACCGCCAACGGCCCAACAAATGTCTGTCAAAGCATCAAAAGCATCTCCGGGACTCAATCGATCATGCAGCAACGATGAATACGATTTAGAGAGTGAAAATGATAGGCCAAAATCGTCCATGAACATCAAACAATACCTTTTACACCTCCTGTCTACCGAAGTCCTCATAAATACCAAGCTTCATGGTGACTTTACTTGCACACGGTCCGAGTTCTATATGTGGAGCCCAAAATTGCCACATTCTACCATCTCATCCGTTCTTTCCTTTTTCGGCCTTTCGGCAACATGGCGGTCCTTCTTCCACAAATTTCTTGAAGCCCCCCTCAGGTTCGTCGAAGACGGAGACGACGCTCCAACGCGCCCACGGAAGCGTGGTGTCCCAGGAGCGCATGCGCTATCTGCAGTCTGTGGTGAGGTGGTTCTATTTTGTCTCGACTATGCTGTCAATCAACAGACCAATGGAGCACAGCTCTATCGAATGCACGATGACTTCTGGATCTGGTCTCATTCTCACATTACCGTTCGATCTGCATGGTCTGCTATCACCAGATTTGCCGATGTCATGGGCGTCACGCTCAACGAAGGCAAGACCGGCACAGTCCGAGTTACACTCGATCAAGCTTCGGAAGCACCGATCGATGATGCACTTCCACATGGCGAGATACGCTGGGGGTTTCTCCAGATGGATGGTAGGAGTGGACGATTCGTCATTGACCAGAACATGGTCGACAAACATATCATTGAGCTTCAGCGACAATTGGCCTCGAAAGATAAAAGCATTTTTGCTTGGATCCAAGCATGGAATACGTATGCTGGGACATTCTTCTCCACAAATTTTGGAAAGCCTGCGAATAGCTTCGGTCGTGATCATATTGACAACGTTCTTTCGACCTTGACTCGGATCCAGAAAAAGGTCTTCAAGGACAACAACATCAACTCTTACCTCAAAGCTCTCATCAAAGAACGATTTGGAGTCGACAATGTCCCAGATGGCTATGTCTATTTTCCTACGTCGCTGGGGGGTTTGGAGCTTCAGAACAACTTCATTCCCCTTTTGCAGGTCCGCAACTCGGTTCTTGCAAATCCGTCATCTATACTCAACGACTTCCTAGAAGCGGAGAAAGATGCATACCGTCGCGCCAAAGAAAGGTTTGAGAAAGGCTCGGTTAACCGCAATTCGAATATCGATCCTCATTATCGACCTATCAGCAACCACACCACATTCTTCAGCTTCGAAGAATTCTCGCAATACCGAGAAGAATTTAATTGCGGATATAAAGATAATCTTTTGAGTTGTTTTACGAAGCTTTTGAAGCAACCAGAGGCTGAGACTGTCCTTTTTGATCAAGGAGAAATGGACGTTAAGAGAGCTGCGATTGGTGCAATAGACGACGGGAAGGACGATTGCCTGAACTGGGTGATGCAGCTTTATGGAAAGGAGATGAAGGAGATGTTTGGTGGGCTGCGAATCGTTGAGCAGGGCCTTCTCCCTATGGGGATGGTGCATTTGTTCAAGAGTGGAAGGGTCAAGTGGCAAGGATGAGGTGCAAGTGGAGGGTTCAGCAGTAATTAATCACTCTCGTCTACCCTCTTGACAACGTGGATATTAGTCTAGCAAGAGCCCATACATCAGGACTAACGAGATTATCTAAGAGTACTGGAACGACAAAGTTGCGCTTTGGAGTAATAGATGCGATTTGGGAGTATTTGGCTCTGGTTCTGGCCAGACGTACAATCGGGCTTAGTGTTGAGGATCTAGTGACACAATTGAGTACGGGGAATATGATTTAGTGGTCTTCAAATGGCTGATGAGCCAGGGTGACAACACCTCGTGGCGTTCGCTGTCAGCACCACCCCTGAGCTGACACGTGACATTACAATAAGTCCCATCTAGAGACGGCAAACCAAAACACGTTCTTCCCGGATTCTTGCGCCGTCATGAATTACTTTATTGCCTGCCATGTACATCCTGGCTTATCTCGTATGTTGCTGTGACTTCCTTCACTCCGAGTATCCCACTTACGGAGCTGGGCCGGCATCGGCCTAGTGCACCAAGGGCAAATTTACTCCGAGCTTGACTTGAGACTCCACCCCGCGGTTTAGAACCTCGCAATCAGTTCCCTAGCATCATGCAGACCAAGAGCTTAGCATCCGCGATACAAAATCCACACTCTTGAATCTTGACTTCAAGTGTTCAGATCATCTTAAGCAGCTCTCACATCTCACCCGTCCGTATCTCAGAGAATCCAGTCATTTCCACAGTTTTTCAAAAACACCTTATCCAACATGGGCAGCATCCAACCATCCGCTGCCGAAGCTGCGTCGCCAGTTGAGAGTCTCAAGGTCTCTTCCTCATGGCTCGGCCCAGGACCAGCTGCCTTTGATTTCCGAACCGACACAATCACCACACCTACCTTGTCCATGCTCCAAGCCATTGCCCAATCATCACTGATGGACGATGTCTACCAAGAAGATACAACGACAACCGAATTCGAGAAGTTCATGGCCGATTTGACTGGAAAGGAAGATGCCCTGCTAGTCATGTCAGGAACGATGGGAAACCAGATCGCTCTACGTTCCCTTCTCACCCAACCACCTCACGCCATTATGTGTCACCATCGATCTCATATCATGAACTCGGAAGCCGGAGGTTGTGCATCTCTTTCCCAAGCGCACATGCAAGCCATCTTCCCAGCAAATGGAGTCTACTTGACACTCGAGGATGTGAAGCGTGATGCAGTCATCAGCAACAACATTCATGTCTCACCCACACGTGTTATTTCGCTTGAAAACACACTTGCAGGAGCCATCACCCCCTTGAAGGATATCCAAGAAATCTCAAAGTTTGCACGCGAGAATGACATTAAGATGCATCTCGATGGTGCCCGGATCTGGGAGGCCGTAGCAGCTGGTGCGGGCTCATTGACGGATTTCCTGGGCTGCTTCGATACCGCTCAGATGTGCTTCTCGAAAGGTTTGGCGGCTCCAATTGGAAGCATCATTGTTGGACCTCGCAAGACTCTTGAGCACTGCAGGTGGGTCAGAAAGAGCATCGGAGGTGGTATTCGTCAGGCGGGTATCATTTCTGCAGCTGCTCGAGTTGCTGTTGAAGAGCAGTTTGGCAAGGGACCAAATGGAGAGGGTGGAAAGCTTCGCAAGACGCATGAGGTGGCTAAGGCCATTGAAAGCATGTGGGTTAGCAAGGGGGGGCGAGTTAGTCGACCAGTGCAGACGAACATGGTGCTGCTTGATTTGCCGTACAGCGGTATCTCAACAGAAGCTTTCATTGCGGCTGGAAAGGAGGAAGGCGTCAAGTTGATGGGAGGCAGGGTTGTCGTTCACGTTCAAATTGTGGATGAGGCAGTAGTCCGTCTGGGCAGAGTCATTGATAGAGTGCTGGGAGCCAAATCCGAGGCGGTCGTTTCAGCGGAACAGTCTGATTATAGATAGAATGATACCAAGATAAATACTTCTTCATGATGCCAAAATCAATAATGTGTTTTGCTCACAATATGGACAAATTTGCTCGTGACTACACTTTCACCAAACCACCGGTAAAGACTCCATAAAATCACATATGTTCAAGTTGGGACTTTTCACATGACTTCACTTACAAGACTTCCAATGAATGGCGGAACTATACGAATGTCGCTCGATCACGTAGTCCTCCATCTTAGTATTTGTCAAGCATCCACACGAGCAATGCAACGTATATGGTGTCTTAGAGTTTTCATCATTTACTATTATCAAGAAACCATCGCGATGATCTTATCAGCCATCTCTGGCAGTGTCTCTGCCACAACATCCATCTTCGTATCAAAGATCTCAATGCAGGGTTCCTTCTCATACACCGAGCAATAAGCTCCTCGAAACCTGAAACTTGTGTCAGTAACCCAATCTCCAATCTCAAGTTGAAGAACATACCCCGCTTTGACAGCAGCACTCACATCCCACATATGAGCAGCACCAAACCACTTCTCATCCTCCTCCTCAAACATCGCCAACATGGGTCTATAAGCCCCCATAGAAGGCTTATAAACCCCCGTCCCAATTTTCTTCCCCTCCTCATCCGTCTTCACAAATGAATCACAACTGACCAAATTATCCAACGGCATCTCAATCCCCGCTTGATCAAAATACCCCTTCACTCTCTTCACATCCCCCGTCGTAAGACACCAGATCGTCCACCCATTTCCCTGTAATTTCTCCATCATCTCTTTGACTCCAGGTCTCATTTCCAATCTTGAGTAACTGGCTTGACATAAATCTCTTTCTTCATCCGTGGCGAAGGAGCGGGGATCCTCGATTCCGGACATGAATAGGATGCGGTAGAAGAGGGCTTTGAAGACTTCGTTGTAGGGCGTGTAGCGCTCTGAGTTGAGGAGGAAATTGAATTCTAGTTCTGCAGCTTCCATCCAGGCGAAACCGAAGAGTTTGGAGTTCACACAATGCTCTTTGAGACGCGCTCCGAGGATTTCATCTATGCAGTTGAAGAACGCGTCTGTGATATTTTAGAGCGGCGAAAATGAAAGGATTGATGAGGTGTGGCTTACCGAAGGATACCCAGGTCCCTATGATATCGAAGACGATGTGCTTTTTGGGCGCCATGGTTGGGGAAGTGCTGGCTGTGCTGAAGGTGGGAGAGGACAACAGGTGGGATATCCGAGATGAACAACCAGACGAAGATGGTGCAAGTTTTGACTGACGTCGACAAAGAATTCCTGGATTTCTGTCTCACGATGTATAATTTGCACTCGATTTATCAATTCATATAATAACGACTTTTAGACTTATCTTTGGTATAAGTGGGCAGGTGCAGCAGCATGGGATAGGCTCCACATTCTTCAAGCGCAGCTCCGGAGCTATGGTTGCTGGCACCGGAGTTGCCAAGAAGACTTTGGAGCCCATTCATAGCAGCGGAAATAAGTACTCCGGATGATAAGCGAATACAACCTGGTCTGTCTCCTGCATTTGAGTAACTGTACAGTAAAAGATCCGGAATAGATAACGATCATCGGAAGCCATTATTCGCTTGCTGTGCGAGTGCTATCAGGTAGAGTGCGCATCGAACGATACGTGCAGGATAATGGAAAATCCAACCTTGAACTGTTGCTTCATTCACTTTTGATTGAATTGAATCGATGGTGTCAAGAGACGGTATACATTCTACACGAAATTCAAAGAATTTATCGATACACCAGGCAAACAGTGATAAGTGATCCAGTGACTTGTGGGACAGATGTGACATTCTTCTATATTCAGGTTTGATTCTCAGTACAAATATCTATTCTTCCGCAACAATTCATCTCAAACAATATGACAGCACGAATCTTCCCTTCTCAGCTCCATAAAATATTCAGCTTCCGGAGCTTCGACTTGGGCTCTGGTTCCGGCTCAGGATTCTGGTTGGCGATGTCGATGAATCCTTGGATAGGGATGTCCTCCAACGCAATGATCTTCGTCTTGTGAATGAACTTGTACGTAAAGTAGAGGATGAAAAAGATGGGAATGTTGATGTATGAGGACACGAAGGTCTCGCTGTCCCATTCGCCGTGAATGAAGGTCGCATAGCCACCAGTTATGAGCAACAGAGTGAGAAGACACATTGAAACCCATGTAATGTATGGCTGCAGAGGAACAGACCACGGAAGAGATTTTCTCGAAATCCCCTGCTTCTTGCAGCCGTAGTAAAATCGTAGGTAGGTGACGCAGATTGTCAACCAGTTGACGAGTGTGGAGATCGAGACGAGGTCTTGTAGCCAGTCGAATACTACGCTTGCTGTCGAAGACAATGTGAGGTATCCAAGGCACATGAAGACTCCGTACATGCTGATAGCAACCCAGGGAACGGAGAAACGGTTGAGTTTTGTGAAGATTTTGGGAGCTTGGCCGTCCATGGCCATACCATAAAGAACTCTCGAGCCACCTAGAACGTTAGAGTTTCCAGAAGACCAAGCTGAGGTAAGGATGACAGCGTTGATGATGGAGGGGACCACTTTGATACCAGCTCTTTTCGCAGCAATGACAAATGGCGAAGTGGAGGCAGTCCCACTATAGTGACCGAGATCAGGATCGTCAGATGGGACAACAAGACCTAGCATGAATATCGAGATGACTGTTCATGTCAGTCACGAATTCTCAAGTGGACTCAGAGTGCTTACCGTAGAACAGCAGAATACGAATAAAGATTCTCTTTGCGGCGCTTGGAATGGCGCGCCTTGGTGACCGAGTTTCTCCTGCAGCAACAGTAATACTTTCAATTCCGGAATAGGCGTACAAAGCATTGTTGAGTGCCGTCCAAACTCCAAGAAATCTGCCAAGGGAGCCCTCAATTCCAAGATATTGCACGAATGGTCCTGGCCGTCTCCAATACTGAAAGCCAATTGGCTCGTGATCGGGGCCTCCACCACAAGTGATGACAAGGGCCTAAAGACGTCAACAATATGTCGAGTTGTATGAGAGTAAGTACTTACCATGATATTGATCCCAAATATCAGTGCTATTTTCAACATTGAGAAACCAAATTCCAACTCCCCATAGACTCGAACGATACAGAATGCGCTCATGAGCATGATAACTCCAAACACAGTGATCCAAATCGCACTATTGACAGTCTTCCAGAACTCAACAAGTACTGCAGCAGCTACAATCTCAGCAGGAATGGAGACGCTGTATGAGTAGACCAAGTTCCACCCGTTTGCAAAAGACAGTGCGGGGTCGACGAATTGTGCAGCATACCGAACGATGCCACCATTCAGAGGAACGAGTGCACCCATCTCTGCGGTAGCCAATGTGACGACTCCAGCTGCTGCTCCCATCACACAATATCCAATCAAAGCTCCAAGTGGTCCAGAGCGACTGATCGCTCTTCCTGAACTGAGAAAAAGTCCAGTACCAATTGTCCCGGCAAGAGCAATCATCTGAATGTGGCGTTGATGAAGCCCTTGCCTGACAATCTTCACCTCGACAAACTCGCCCCTAGCTTCTTCATCGAGTGCCGGCATGCCGACTTGTAGATGGGAAGGTTTTTTCTCGTCAGGGTGAGAGGCATCTGGGCCATGTCCGGAGGACCAGCCATCAGTCGAGCCGTTGATCGACATGCTGAAAGGTCTGGCAGTATATCAAAAAGGGAATAGAGATGGAGAAGCTGAAAAGCCAATCTGAGCAGCAAACATCGTAAGAGCAGATTCCCAGGATTGAGAGACGATATATATCCCCCAGGTACCAGGGGCTTTGCTTGCTCCGCCAAAGTCTTATCTTTGGAGGCGTCAGGCTTGCTCCAGCTCAACCACTTCGCACGGATCAATTGACGGTAGCTCGCAGACGCAGATAACTTGAAGGGGAGCCAATTGAAGAGCTCATGTTTCAGTCGCGCCCTGTGTTTATCTGCTGTTGGCGGAGTGGAGCAGATGAGCTCCGGAAATCTGGTCCGAAAGTGGGAATTCTGAGGTTTCGCTTAGCGGAAAGGGCTTGTGTACTCCGGAAAGTCACAACACTCACTTACGGAAAGAGCTACATATCTTTCATATTATCATCCTATCTTCATATATGAATATCACAGATATCAAAACAAGCGACGAGTTGACCTATCCAGACTCACACACGCCACCAAAATGCCAAAAGTATTTCTCGTCACCGGAACGTCCACGGGTTTTGGCCATGACCTTATCCAAGAGGTCATCAACAGAGGCGACATCGCCATCGCCACAGCCAGAAAGCCGGACAATTTAAAATTCGAAAATACCACAACAGCAAACTACCTCCCGTTAGCACTAGACGTCACAGACAAGAAATCGATATCCGCCGCTTTCCAACAAGCCATCAAAACATTCGGACGTATAGATGTGGTAGTCAACAACGCCGGCTATGGCCTCACAGGAAACTTCGAGGAGATGACGGAGGAGCAGATTCGAAACCAGATGGAGGTCAACTTCTTCGGACTTCTATCAGTCACGAGAGAAGCTATGGTCACGATGAGGAACCAGAGTCCCAAGGGTGGGTTGATCCAACAGATCACGAGTACGGGTGGACTCTGGGGTGCTGGAGGATTCAGTTTGTATTGTGCGAGCAAGTTTGCGGTGGAAGGGTTTACGGATTCGGTTGCGAAGGAGGTCAAGCCTGAGTGGAATATTAAGTTCACGTGTATTGAACCTGGAGGATTTAGGTCACTCATGTCCATCTTCATGAGACAATTGCAAATTGTACTAATTATCTTGTAGGACTGATTGGGCTGGGCGCTCAATGGCTTTTACTGAACGCCATCCGGAGTACGATCATGTGGATATACAGTCCTACATGGTTGCGCGGAATGGTAATCAGCCAGGTGACCCTCTCAAAGCGGCGAAGGCCATGTATGAATTGGCGGCGATGGATGACCCGCCTTCAAGAGTGGTTCTTGGTTCTGATGCTTATGCTAAGATTGTAGCGAAATTAGAGGTAGATAGAGAGAGTGTAAGGAAGTTTGAGAAGCTGAGTACGGGCACGGATGTTGATGGCTATGTACCGTAACACTTTGTTATATTAGATTCTTATGAATGAAGACATTCAATAAAGTTTTCTTGATTCCAATAAGTGGATGAAAGCACTATCGTGATTTTACAAGGAGACTTTTCAACTACGAAGTGAATCATATGAATTCGCGACTTTGTGCTTGCGAGAGAGTGCAGCAGAGGTGGGCTTCCAACACCATCAGGCGTTGGATTTTCCTGACAGAGGCCTAACAATTGCTCATCTGACAATGAATGCTTTCTAAATTATCAAGTATTTGTTACAATGTCCCCTCGCTCAGTAGAATTCTGTATCCTATCAAGTCTTTCTTTTGTTGTTTGAAACAGCCTTGGCATCCCAGTGTCCTTGAACTCAACCTCTTCCAGAATCATCTTCGCTAAACCTTTTGCAGACAGCCAAATAACAGGCATACCATGGCCGTTGAATCCAGCTAGCAAGTACTGATCGGACTTCCCGGGACGTCTTCCAATATGTGGGTTTGAGTCAAAGCTGTACCCCATGACTCCTGTCCAGATCTTGTTGATTTTGGCGTCGCTCTTCTCCCACCCATGGAAGAACTTTTGCATGTAATCATTGTAGTGATCTTTGACAAGCTCGATCAGAGTTCCATCATCAACATTGTTGTGCCATTGTTCAAGATGGGGATGGTACCTTGCATTGGCGCCGCCAACGACAATGCTACCATCAGGTCGAGGAATGAGATAAGACAAGACACTGTCTTCCTCCCGGATGGTATATGAATTGCTCAAAAGAGGCGCCCTAGAGCCTGGCGGGACTGTGATATGGCAGCATAATCCCTTGCATGGTACAATGGCTTTTGCATACTCGGGAAGAAGTCCTGCGACATATGCGTTGTTTGCGTAGACCACTTTCCTGGCATGAGTTGTACCTCGAGGTGTTGATACAATGTAACCGCCAGCGGGATCAGATTCGACAGAAGTAACTGGGGTATATGACTGAAAGTTTACCAAACCAGTTGCAAGAAGTGATTTGGTGAGGTGAAGAATGAATTTGTATGGCCACAACGTTCCGGCGGTGTAGGTGGCACAAGCTAGAGCTCCTTTCACACCAGAGATATTCTCAGCATCTTTTCCCGTGACGAAAAAGACATCATTCATATAATCCAGGTTGCGGGACTTCATCAAGTCATAGACTTCCTTAGCCCGGGTGGCAGCGACCTCGTTAATCCACACATCCACCGTCCTGGTGCGGGTAAAGTCGCAATCAATCTTCTCCGTCTCAATGAGCGTCTTGATTGCGTCCAGGTGAGCAATCTCGAATTCTGCAATCTCCGTCCCAGCTTCAACTCCTGCACGTTCCATGTATTTAGGGATGTGACCATACATGTCTGGTCTCAGGTGACCTCCATTGCGTCCAGTTGCGCCTGAACAGATTCCACGAGCTTCAAGAACCGTCACGGACGGCTTTGCGTGGCTGCTGTCATCTTTCACAAGATGCCAGGCGGTACTGACTCCTGAATAGCCAGCCCCTATGATGACAATATCGCTTGACGCTGGAAGTTCTGCCGTGGTGCGATGGTCGTCAAGCGCGTCAATATCGCGATGCCAAAATGGAATGGTTGATTTCTCAACTGGTAGATATTGATGGGTTGAAGGAGGATTATCCAGCATCTTCACGGTACCAAGGTCAAGGATTGTTGGTGATGTGGTGGTGATCAACGAATGTTGAAGAACAAAAAGTCCCTTCAAAGAAATATCAGAAGCAGACGCAGACACTCCCTACTTGCGAAATCGGACCGGCCTTACTCTGCTCCCCTACTCTATCCATTGTCACGCCGTCGAAACATAAGTTGCATGTTCTCCTTGACCCACGGCAAAGGAACCAAGAGCCTTTCGGTGTTGTCGTGAGAATGGTGTCGGCTCGGCTCGGAGTTCGGCACAGCTTGCTCGGAGCCGACTCTGGCGCAAACTGACGACTGTTTGAAGCCTCTCTATCTGAACACCGCCATAGCAAGCCTGATGTACGGCCGTCGAACTTACTTCCACGTCACCGTGTCGTACGTCGTTATCAAGAGTTTTGCGTAATCAATTCCTCTTTTTCAGAGAATATCCAGCTCCGTTCTCATCCCACTTTACTACTCCGAAACCAAACCTTGAGCATCTTCGAGGCATCTCATCCCACTTTACACTGAATCAATGCCGGCCAGACTAGGTGATCTCTATCCAGCTCCGGTCCTCAGCTGCTTATCGTCAACTCCGAACTCCTCAATTCCATCCAAATCTCAACATGGAGAGTCTTAGTCCGAAGCAATATTGAGTAGACCAGCAGATAGTCGACTTCTATTCATCACAATATCCAAGTCCGTTGTCATCCCACATACTCCGAAACAGCATTGAGCACCAAAAGCTCGACCGCAACTTCATCAATTTGCTCAGCTCCGTGGTCCATTCTGTCTCGGGCCACTCCGGAGAAGATCACCACACTACCTTGTGAACGACGCACCCCGAGGAACTGGAAGAGCATGTCTTCTGGGCTAAGAACACGCCGGAATGGACAGCCACTTGCCTGTGAACCATGCCGCAAAGCCAAAGTTCGCTGTGACCATCAAAGCCCCTATTGCTCGCGCTGCATTGTACGGAAGCTCGCATGTGTCTATCATCCGGCGCCGATGACAAGACTGCACAACCACCCCAGTCCGCAAGCAGCACAACATACAGCTCCGATTTCTCATGCTCCTAGTTTCTCTAGCCCTCCAGCAGTATCGTCCTCGACAGCCTCCAGCCTGCCAGGAGTCATACCATCTACCTCTGAACATGGTGGTCCTGCCACTGCCGCCGGAGCACCTGCGAAGGTCTCCCTCTTCTACAAAGAAGGCGTCTCTTATGGACCGACTAGATTCTCAGCCGTCTTCTCCGAGAACGAGAACAGCTTTGGTCCAGCCATCAGAGATGTTATTGATCCCTCACTCGACTCGCCAGTTGACTCGCCAAATCAAGGAACGAATCCTATCACTGAGCCTCTGAAAGAGCTTGCCATCGAGACCTTGCTGAGTTTTCCAACCCCGCGAACATGTGAGGCTTTATTACAAGATATCCACTTCATCCATGATGTATGGATTTCTCCCACCATGATACGCAGGTGTTTGGACCAGGTATGGGCGCAATACGGGGGTCACCTAGGCTATGATCGCTCGAGGGAGTCTGTATGGGCCATGGCCAAGGATCTCCATGACAACGGCAAACATCCAGTTCCTCCTGATGAGCTTAAGGGTGACTCTGCTTGGGTTAACTGGTTTGGTGGTGTCTCACTTCGTTGGGAAATGATGGGTATCCTCTTCAGCTGGGCAGGAGTACGTCAAGTTCAGCCGTTTTCTTTATATGCGGGAGTCGAGCTCCTCATGAGTGTACTGCTGAGTATACTTGGGATTAATATCGGCTCCTCAGCTCCTTGTTCTTCAATCGTATATAGAATATCATGCTAATCTATATTGAAGATGGCATTCAAACATAAACAGGAATGGGATCCGGTCTTCGGCTTGCCTGAACAGCGATCGAGGAACCGTAGGACGGCTGCTGACAAGATGAGAGAGTGCTCTGTTGCATGCTTGCAGTTCTCCCATGATTTCTCCGAGATCAGTGATATCATTGTCTGCTTAATGAAGAATACTGTGAAGCTTCAAAGTATCATCTTCAGCGACGAAAGTAGGTTTCCTGTGATGTCAGATTCATGACAAGTCTAATTTATCTGACATAGGTGACCAACTTCGAATCGACTTTGGTACGGTTGGGAGCGCTTTCATCACTGCTGGGTTGCATCGCTTACCAGTAGTTGACAAAGTTACGCCATTGACCCAGTACCGATCGTCCATCTCAGCATCTATGTACAACCTTGACAAGAACGAGAGCTTGTTCAATGGACGACCGCCAATGTTGGATCGTCGTTACTGTCATTGTCCTCTACCACTAGATCTCTGCGAAGAAGATGTCTACAATGGACCCGAAAGACTCGCAAATGCAGTTGCTAAGTTGTCCCCTGACGGATGGAACACTGATGGTAGGATTTATACTGCAACTTGGCTTCGTGCTGCTTGTATTCTAAGCCCTATCAAAGAGGACATCCTCAGGCTGTCCCTAAGTTTTGATCGCCAGTTCACCAAAGCTGAAGTGAGGTAAGATTAGGTCGAATGAGCGTACACTGGGATGGCTAATCTAAACCCTACAACAGCGATCTGATTGTCCGCCTGAATGAGGTGGTCAAATCTTTCCCTCCCCAAATTCAGTACCAGTACAAAGCTCGGTGGCCTCAAGAACCTGGAATCGGAGTCAATGGCGCAGGAGCATATAACAATTTCATCGTGGCAAGGATTCAATTGGAAGTGCTCCAGTGTCACTTCCTCATGCAACGACTCTTGGTATCACAGGCATATTCTGATGGCCAGGAGCTCTTCGACACTGCACAGGAGACGATGTCAGTCATTCTGTCCATCTGGTCCAATCGTGACTACCTCCAGAATGTCTATTTTACATTTGACTGGATCGTGAGTTCACCTCTCTCAGCAATAGCCCCTGCCTATAGATACACCTTCTCACTATATCAGATTGTATCTTTCGGAATTCCGGCCGCAGGCATACTATGCGTCGAACTTCTTAGAGCTAATACTCTCGCATCATTAAACACACCTTCATCAGCTCGCATCCACCTCTCTCGATCAGAGGTCGTACAATCACTTGTCATGTTCATCGCGTTTCTCGATTGGATACGACCTACAGATAATAACGCACAACTCTGCCAAAAGGTCAAGAAGGTTGTCAAGAGGATTGTCGATACGACATTTGACCCCCCACGCAGCCTACAACCACATCAAAGCGAGCGACCAACTCCACAGGTTGAGGCAGAGGACCGCGCTGAGCATGCTCCCATGGCTCACCCCGCCACGACGAATGTTCCTGAGTTTATGCCCGATATCGATCCCTCGTGGTTGTTAGCTGGTGATCTCGATTGGCTCAATACTGTGGATTGGACGCAGGGAGATTGGTTGGATTTAAGTCGGCAGGCATATTTTCCTTGAACAGTTTCAACCAGGAGAGAAGATCAAGTGAAGTATACTGCACGATCATGCACGGAATGCATGCCGGAAGACAAATTCTCTTGCCACAGAAGTCTGCTGAGCTTGTCATAATTCTGAGTGCAACCGTGGGGATGGAAATGTGGGGATCGGGACGGGTGCAATATCCATGAGTTTGCACCTCCCACGACGAGCCATGCACAGATCATACACTCGTATGGGGCAATACTGTAGTAGAACTCGCAAATTAGTCTCGAATGATGAGCGGCACAAAAGTGAGGATTGAGAGGAGGCACAGCAAGCACCAGCTTTGGCTGATTCAAAATTTCGGATCCGCAAGAATGACGATTCGAGTTCGGGAAGTGCAAGCAGACACGTTGTCTTGACAGCTTTGTTGCGAGGTTGCAGGAAGATCAATCGTGATGTAGCTCAAGAATGCCTTGTAATACTATCGTTTAATACCTGCTTCGAGGTAGCATGTATATCTGAGTGAGATTTGTAATTGTACAAAAGTTTGTGCTTATTCAGAAACATCTAAAGATCAAATTTCATGCGTGATAGAGGTTCATGTTCTTGTACTGTAAGTCATATCCGTTGTGAAGAACGGATGATTGACAAGTGACAACAAATGAAGTCATGTGATGCAGGAGCTTGAGAAATTCCAAGGTTTCAATGCCTGGCTAACTCAAGTAAATAATCCAAATTAGTCGGATTGTCTACATTTGAATCTGGCTTTTCGTGAGTTTCCGTTACCTAGCCCGCTTGATACGATTGTAAACGAGATGCATGAGCATGACGTTGAGGAGGACGAATTTCCGTGGTCACTTGCTCTAGTGCCATATATTCTAAGCACTTAAGGGATTCTAGCTCGACTTGCTGTCTTTATCTTGTCTCATCTGGTCGAGACGGGACGCTTGTTATTTCTTATCTTGTCACTCTTGGATAATCGCAGAACCCTCATGTAGCCTAGCTGTCTCTCTCTGAATACAAGCTCCTAGAACATCGTGCATGGATTCTCCACGCGGTCATAGAATTGTCTAATTCATGACTTCCGAGCTAGTGGAGTTTGAAAGATCCTATAGACCCAGTACAGAGGCTGCAAACGAGCTGTGTCTGGGTCCATACTCTCGAAATCAGGCCATATTGTACTGTATCAGCAGGATTGCTCGCATGTAAAAGTTTGTAAATGGTACAGGGATGTCTTACACTCAATGGTCGATAATATATGAATTAAGTCCACCATGTATCTTGTAGATACCGAATCCAGTCCCGCCGCAATGCTGTTCTCTCCTGCAGACCAATCGAGAGTAAAAGGATACTGGCCTTGGGAAACCACAGCAAAATGTGCTATCATGTTCTCCGCCGAAGCTTGCCACTCTAGCATGGATCGCGTCGGGGCAGAAGCAACGACTTCTCCAGGCCTCTATGGATCATTAGCTATCTCTTCGGTTCATTCTCAATTGTACTCACCGGAGCAGCTTGGTGCCGTCTCAACTTTGCTACCTGATGTTGGTAACAGAATTCAAGGTTTGTCATCAAGGTGAACACAGTCAAGTATATTTCGAACCAGTAAACCCGCTTTCTTGCCAATATCTTCCATTTCAGTTCTGCAAGGACCTGCTTTCGCTTCTTCTCCATGAGAAACTGCCAAGTCAAGTCCATTTCTCTGTCGATCATTAGAGGTATAGGTTTTCGACCGACATATGGTGAGTATGGGTCGATTTCGAGTGGAATGCCAAGGTCTTCTCTGCCGCGAATTCCGAAGCTCCTCGATACCATTCTGGTCATACAAGCTATTTGTAATGATAGTAATAGCATGGTGCTCTGCGCTATCATTAGCATATGCAAGGCTTGAAAGTGGACACGCTTCTCGATCATGCTTACGTCGACGCTCAACCGCATGATCTCGTCAAACGTTGTGCTGAAATATTTTCCAACAATACCGACTTTGAGTTCCTTCACAAAAGTACCAAGGTTGTTGGTTATGTATTGATCCATGGTATTCCGGACCGCAGGTACCTCGATCAAAGTAAAGGGTGGTAAGTCGAGTATACACGGCCCTTGCGGCGTGGGATATGATTTTGTAACCACGTCGCCTATGGCAGGGCGAAACTTGCGACATTTCACAGTGATGTATGGCACATGGGCATATTCGCTCGAGTTCGAAGGCGGATAAAAGATTTCGATTTGGCGCCGATATTGCCATGCCATTGTGTCATCCTCTTGGATCCGAACGGAAAATTCAAAGAAAATGTACGGATGAGCATTAAGTTTATGAAGCTGATAGGTGGTGTCCAAAGTACCTACCAGTCCTAAAGATCTCGGCCGCGGTCAATTGACCCCGAAAGCATGGCGCTTTCCATATCCTATTGCTTGATGCTATGGCCTGGCACCGCTTGCAGGGACCGAGTGTAGAATCTTCACTACACTAACCAAACTTGGTCAGTTTCTCATTGCACCAAGCACTCAATAATAGAAACCTCACTGCCTCTTTCATGACTTGACACCTTGTGCATGCTGAGCTGGCCCTAACACTATTCACCTTCTCCAGCTCTTCAGCATTATATCGACGCTTCCAGCCAGATAGTTTGTCGTCCATGTTTCTCGTTTCCCTAGGAAACGCTGCAGATGAATCGTCAAGGCTGGCATATCTACCATCTTGCGGTGACACTTGAGGTTCTTCAAGAAATCCACGCCCATCCATACTTTGCTGGTGCACGTCGCTCGACGAACTGTTGTTATACGAAGGTGTTCTTATGACGGCCGAGGAACTTGAAGATATCCCGCTTTGGTTGACGGCTCCTTCGGTCTGAACATTATTCAACAACAGTCCATCTGCATCGTCTGGCCAGTGAATTACAATGTGGTCATCAAGATGGTTCCAAGGAACGGGTCCAATATCAACTATCGGATACAGAGTCTTTAGCCCATACTTCTTAGAAGGGGGTGCGAACTTATGAAGTGGAGACATGTTTGAGGACCGCATTGATGCAATAGAGCTTACCAGGTCGTTTGTCCTCGGTCAACAGGACACATTCCTGGGAATTCATGTTTCTACTGGCTTTCTCGGGCTCCACGCTCGCAACACCAGATGCTGTCTCAGAAATCGTGATAGGCATGTCCTGAATCTCTTGCAAGCTATCAGCTTCGACCTGAAAGATATCATAGCCGCCTGGCCATGCAAGGAGGTCGATTTCTCCTCCTCTGATCTGGTTGGCCAGTGAGGATTAGTTTCTCTGTCTCTATCATCAAGCTGAGCTGTATTAGTCTCTGGATCACCAACGACATTCCTATGCCGGTTCCCAGTTGAAGCGGGATGCTCAATATTCTCAAATGGTTCTTTGGAGCCGTTGATACTGGAAATCGCGCGCTGAGGATCCGACACTTCATCGGCGGCGGGTGCATGAGGGCGCAGAAACGAATTTTGGGATTCGTGAGATGGAGCATGGTCCGAGAAGCTTCCTTGGCTGTATGGCTGATCCTAATGACTCCACGTACTCAACGAAGGGTCATATAATAAATGCCAGTCGTCAGGAGTAAAGTGCGAGTCATCCGCCCCGTCGTTTGCTTCTTTTTGCCACATGACGAAGTTGATTCTTTACTGAAGCGATGTTGTGATCGAGAAGCGGTTCAGGCAGTGTAGATGGTGTCGAACGAACATGCGATGGGTACAGTCATTTTTGGGTGGAAACAAGGCTTACTAGGGCCCTTGATGCTTCAGAAGGTAGACGTGTTGGCCAAACTTGCGTTGACAGCCTTGTGTGCCGTGAAAACATCAAGACCGCGTGGACCAGCAATTCCAATGTGGCAACCAGCCACCCATCACGATTACAGCATTCTGTGCCGGGCAGACCCCTTGAATTGCAACCCGTCCGCAATGCATTCTTCCTGAAAAGCTCGAGGTACATACTGCGCCTTAGAGTCGGCCAGAACACTCCTTACTAACATAGAGTAGTACTCTTTCCTTGACTCATGAATCAGACGCTCTTTCGATAAATCTGCCCTAGTACTGACATTAGCGATCTCACCTATCTTTTATACTGCTTCAGCCAATAGCGACGCAAGGCCAGGTATATCTGCAACTGGGACTTATTCTAACGTGTGTGACTTGGACGTGTCTTCTTTGTGAGGCCAAGATTACTCGGCCTCTTCCTTCTAGCTCCCTGCAAATTCTTCTGCCAGCCGCTCAACTCTCTCGGACTCTTCCTTCTGACTCCCTGTGCGACACCTTTAGACGACAGTGGAGATGGGAAGGTAGAGACAATATATTATGTGATTTAGATTGGCTTGATTTTGCGAGGATATTGACGGCGATGGACGAAGGTTCGGACCGCGGACAAAGAAGCAGTCGCAGCTATGCGCGGGGTGAATGGGGCCATGTGCGATTCACCGTAGGATATTAGTATTAAACCTATGGCACTCGAGTCTATTCTGGATTCTCTTAATGATCTTTCCGCATGTTATTTATTTCCACTGCTCCCAATTTTTAGCTCCCATGCAACAGCACAGTGTAGCCCTGTTGTTGACGACATCGCCGCCTCTCATTCGACACCCTTTATCGAAACCGACCTCCAGAGATGGCTGTCAAGAAGACCTCCCTGACAATATCATATCCGCAGAGTATGTTTCTCCCCGGGGAAAAACACTCCTGAACTTCTCTGCCAATCTTGGTATGAGGGTACCTCATATACGTCTCGTGATCTGGACACACAGTCACTTTCCAGTGAGAACCTATGTTCTGCAACCTAAGGGCAGGTTCTTCGCTCTCGAGCCATGGTGTGCAGCGCTTCCAACCAATAGTAACCCACGTTGCCGCCGCGCGAATCGCCCAGCGAGGCGCTCGCTACGGCTCGATTGGATCTCGTGTGTCCATCGTGAGGCAGGCGTGTTGGTGCGACCTGCCTTCAATTAATCCTAAGACAAAAGTTGATACATAGTATATAGGCAGCACTCAATGATTTCGGTTCAGATAATCGCTCTATTAGAATTACCTCGACAATGGAAGACCCGAACTTGATCGCCAAACTGATTCCCGCAGATGGCAGCAGAGGATATGCGAAGGACACAATTTGCATGAGCGAGAATGCATCACGATATATTCCGCCGCAAGGAGAGACGAAATCCAATTTTCGCAGCCGGGAGTCTACGGCTTCGTTAGAGGACGAAGAGGGCATTATTCCAAACAACACTTCTTACCCAGGACTTCATTACCCAGGGCTTCAGCTAACCTTCAACTATGGACCAAAAGCTGGCCCGGGGCTGGTGCTGGGGACCGGTCTAGATTGCGACATTGTGCTGCCACAACTGCGGCGCATTAGCCAGCGCCATTGCTACCTTACATTTGACGGCCAGCGACGACTGATCTTGCGAGACTTCTCACGCCACGGAACCATCGTCTCCTACGACGGACGAGGAGAGGAGACGCGCCGCCGGTTCACGTGGATCCTCGGCGGCCACCGAGTCCCCCGGGGCACCGAGCGAATCGCCATTCGAATCCAAGATATCAAATTTCAGATCATCGTCTCTTGGCATGATCAGTATCCAGATCTGTACATCGACAATGTTGATCAATTCCGTCTCGGTGCACTGGGGTTCTAGAGCGGAAGCTCAACTACAGCTCTAAGTGGAGCAACCACACCCCCCCCCCCTCCGAGATCCCATCCGCCTGGAGCAAGAGACGCTGGGCACGGGGGCCTTCGCGATTGTACAGCGTGTCTGGGATGTCAGCACTGGGATCGAGTACGCGCGTAAGGAGCCTCTCGACAAAAGAAGGTTTGACCGAGAGGCGTGGGAGAAGGAGGCCAATATCATGCGCCGAATCTCGCATGTCAGTTAATAAGCTTGCTCCTTCAAGTATATATTTTCCGCTGACCATCTTATTAGGACCATGTCGTTAAGCTTTTGGACGACAGGTCTATGCCGTGGCCTCAATTAATTCTCAAATACGTTCCGGGTGGAAATCTCGAAGACCAGCACGAGCAAGAAAATTTTTCAACCAAGGATTGCTTGACAATTCTTTGGCAAGGACTGTCAGCTTTAGCAGACCTCCATGTATGCAAGCCACAAATCGTGCACCGAGACCTCAAGCCAGGAAATATTCTTGTCTGGCGCCGAAATCCTCTCCATATTAAGTTTGCAGACTTTGGCCTTTCAAAGGAAGGCACCAGCTTGGTAACAATTTGCGGCACGAGGACTTATCTTGCCCCTGAGGTTGCCGGAGCAGCAAGCGTACCGAGAAAGCAAAGAGAGAAGTATAAAAGCGCCGTTAACCTCTGGTCTTTTGGTCTCATTATCTTACAGTACGCCTACGGCCTTCCCCATCCCGGCTATGGTGAAGGAGTGAGTTGGTGTCAAAACATCGTCGATTGGATTAACGATTGGGATCCCGACGAGCTTATTGACTTCTTGTCGACTGCTATGCTAGTCATGGATCCGAAGGGGCGGGGTTCAGCCCGGTATTGTTATCAAGAGGCATTGCGGCTCCCTGTCCCGTCCCAAGGCCGTTGCCTAACTCCCACACCGACTTCCCATGCCGAAGGATATAATGCACCAACAGTGATCTACGACCCTGCTGAAAAGCAAGGATTTGGAGATCAGTCCAACCAACCAGTCTCGTCAAACGTAAGTTCCGCTAGGCACTTTTATTCAGCAGACGTGGTCGGACAAGAGCTAACTACTTCTCAGAGCTACCTCATTCCAAATGAAGCCCTCGCTCCTGAATCCACCTGGAGGAGCTCCCAGCACGAAGGTTCAATTCGCGGGGACGAGACCCAAAGATATGTCAGGTCAGACGCTCCGCCTCCCAAATCGTACGAGTCGCGAAAGAGGTCAACGCGGTCATCGACGCCTTCATCGTCAGGTAGAAGACACACCAAACGCAACAGCAGCCATTCGCGACGTGCTGTATCCGAACCAGTGATAGATTTATTTGGCCAAGACTGGTTGCAGGATCCGAACTGTGTCGGATCCTCTGTCACTGCAATGGGAGAGGAGGACCCATCTAACATGAGCAGCTGGGAAAACTGGACACGAGAGCCTTCCGTGGAGTACGTGCCACGAAGTGTACCAGAAAGCGTAGATGTGCAGAACGATTACTATGATGCTCGATATATTCGAAGTGGGGTCACTTTCGCTCAAGATGTCTACTTTGTCGGGCCTGCAGCTCAAAGTGGGGAGGCAGTTGCTGTACCCAACAGCGATGACGATATGGCAGCACGACTGCTATATGCAATACGTGAAGACGAGCATCTCTAAGTTTTATTTTTATTCCTCGTATTCCTTTTAGGATATTGTTGTTTGATACCCAACCTATAACTTGGCGATGCTGTATATCCTGACGTTCTTGTCACCATCCTCTATCTAGGTCAGGGAATTAGTGAAGTGCGAACTGCTCCTCTGAAGAAGCTGTACGAACAAGATGCTCAAAGACATAATTTTGCCAATGGCCAAGACCAGAACTCTCCAGGACTCACACGGACCACTCTTGCCTCTCCTCAAATCTCTATTTGTACTTGCTTGTCTTAGGCAGACAAGCTCAGTCCGTCTTGCGCTATCCGGAAGGCAGCGTTAAGGAATTACAGTCACCGCATTCAAGAAGGGTTGCAGCAGAACCAGGATTTTGATAGTGGTGAAGTCTAGAGTTACCCAGGAATCGAATGATAAAAGAAATTCTATTGGCAGGGAACTAACCAAAAGTCTAACGGCTGCCGACAGACTTCCTGCACCTGCTTGCGCCGCACGTTCAGGAAAACGGGAGCCGCATTCCCAGCCTTCCATTTTTTTTTCTAAGGATAATATTATCTAGGGATTGGCCAATATAAGCTATGCCCTTCTCAGCTAAATACAGTACTAACTAACAGAATAGTAATACTTAGTATTATTCTAAGTCAAAGCGTACAGGCCAAAATAGTCGAAATACTAGATTTTTATAAATAAAAAAATATAGGTTACCTTAGTTGCAAGGGAGAAAGCTCACGTGCCAAGACTGGCCAGCACCTGACATGGAGGCTTCCCAATGCCCAGGTGCGGGGTCTTCACAAGCCAAAGCTGGCTGCAGGCAACACTCACTGCATGAAGTGACAGATGAGGAATCGACTCGTGTGTGCCTCTGTCCCTGCTGATCTGATCCGAATGTCGCAATGCCATGGTAAGAATTCGAATCGAGCCCAGAACACCCTCCACCGAAAGTGAGCCAATCTCGTGTGACCCTCGCACAAAGGGAATTGAGGCTATATACGAAGTACATCTAGAGCTATACAAACCTTAGTTGTGCATACTGTCATGACGTTGCGCGAAAGACGCTGTACCTATAGCTGCCAATGAGTACCCCTCTTACTTGGCTCCACGCCGTTGTCAATGCCGATTGCCCAGTTGAACGTCGCGACTGCCCCACGCGACAAGTCTCTAGTTGCATCGTGATCGATTTACTGCCAGAGCCCATGTCAATGTACAACAAAGCCCACACAAATCATTCTATGGAGCTGCGGCACTTGAAGCTTCGAGTCTCAACAATTTCCTGTCTCGCGTCCCGCACCTTACAAAGGGCTAAGCTCGTCCCGCCTCTATAAACAGCCTACAACACGCTTTCACATCACGTACCTCAACGACACTACAAAGCGGGCCTCAACTCCGCTAACAGCGTCTACGATGGGTACAGAAGGCTTGTCGAGTATGCAGAGTGAAGGCGTTCGAGCACGACACATCGCCAATGCAGACAGCATTTCATCGAACACGAGCAGTGGAGAGCTTACCCCTCAGGTACTAGACAATGAAGCAGAGAAGGAGAAGAAGGCCATTGGCAGAACGCCAGATGGGACCAGTGAGTCTGATTGCGGCCTAAGAGAAGGCAGATTCAAGAGAGCAATTGAGCTAACGCAGGTGTGCAGTCTTCACCGTTCCTCAAACCCATGATATGGTCTCCCAATTACTCGATCCTCGACAACCCAAGAACCTCTCCGATGCGATTGTGATAGCTATACTATTTATGCACATTGCTGCCTTATACATGCTGCCTTCCTCCCTCAAGCGTCCGATATTCGCAGTCATCTTTCTCTTTTGGAGAGGCTGTTACAACGTGGGTATAGGATATCTTCTTCAGATACAATCAAACCATCGGCGCCTTGTGGCATGGGCAAAGAGACTGAACCTTTTCGAAAACCCAAGCAATGGAAGGAATCCTCGACCATGGCTGTACAAGCTGATAAAACGAGAGCTGGAGACTAAGATTCCCGAAGACTATAAGTTCGAAGAAGCGCCAATTGAATACAATACGTGGCTGGTATTCCGCAGAGTTGTGGACTTGATTCTGATGTGTGACTTCACTTCATACTGCTTGTTCGCTATTGCATGCGGAGGCCGTCCAGACGGAGAAGGTCTTGCAATGGGAACTGCTCGATGGGCTACGGGTATTCTTCTCGTGGGCTTCAACCTATGGGTGAAGTTGGACGCTCATCGTGTTGTCAAAGACTACGCCTGGTACTGGGGAGATTTCTTCTATTTAATCGATCAGGCATTGACATTTGATGGTGTCTTTGAGATGGCACCCCATCCTATGTACTCTGTGGGATATGCCGGATACTATGGCATTTCCATGATGGCCGCAAGTTACAACGTTCTCTTCATCTCGATCATCGCCCATGCAGCACAATTCGCTTTCCTCATATACGTAGAGAATCCTCACATCGAGAAGACGTACAATCCGCCACCACCAAGAAAGCGGGAGAACCGACCGAGCCTGAGCGACGCCCAATTACCATCAGCGACCACAAGTAGAGAGAGCCTCGACATCCCCGAACTGTCAGGCAAGTCGAAATATGCACCCATAGCGACACAACCTCTTTCTGTGCATGATATTATGGGACTGAAGAATCTTGACCTATTCCGAATCACCGATGTCTCTGTTCTTCTCCTTCAACTCTGCATAATCATCATCACTGCCGTATCGCCATCAACACCTCTGTATCAAGCTTTGTTCGTTCTGAATGCCTGTTTGTGGAGACTATGGTACACCGTCGGGCTCGGTGTAGTGCTCCATCATCAATCAACTGATAAGCTGTGGACCAGACATTTCCTCAAATTTGGTGAAGGTACCGAGGAGGCTTGGAGACAGTGGAAGGGGATCTATCACATGAGTATGACTTTGTGTTATGCAAGCTTCATTGCGGCCGCTTGGAAGATGTACTCCTTTCCAGGTATGTTCCGATCTTCTTTCCTCGGATCTACTTGAGCAGAACCCGTGCAAGGTATTTCAGAGACGCCCGTTACAGATTTTGGTCTATATAACATGTGATTTTGGTGTACTTTCTGCCAACAAAACCATCAGGAGCTTGAGTCTTTTATTCAAGTACTCGCTAAGGCATGTACTGACCGCCTATAGCTGATTGGGCCTACGGACTCGTACTCCTTAAACATGTTCTCGGAGCAGGTCTTGTTGCCTTGCAAGTATGGACAGCCGTCAGTATCTACGACTCACTTGGCGAGTTTGGGTGGTTCTTTGGAGATTTCTTCTTTGACCATCGACCGAAGCTCACATACAGCGGTATCTATCGGTACCTCAACAATCCTGAACGTATCATTGGACTAGCAGGGATTTGGGGAGCGGTCCTTATAACCTGGAGCCCGGCCATCTTCTTCCTTGCTCTTATTAGCCATATCCTCACCCTGGGATTCATTCAGCTCGTGGAAAAGCCACATATGCAAAAGCTTTATGGCAGAAACCTTAGATCCGAAGCTGGATTGACCAAGAGCATCCGAAGATCTCTACCGCCTCCACTGAAGAAGTTCCAAGGAAATCTGGATAGTGTGCTTGGTGAGACGAGTCACTTCGTGGAAGCCTTCCTGGATGCTGCTCGACCTAAGCTTGCCTCAGGCGTCTCTACAATTGTCCGAGATACAAGCGCACTATTCAGTCAGTACCCGGCAAGACTTACTCTCACAAAGCTGGCACCCGATCTGGCTGGCTTTGATCCACGCGATTACTCTATCGAGGTCGAAGGAACACAATCTTCTGTCACGACTCTGAATGAACGCACCACAGGAAAAGAAGGCTTGTCCGCAAGATTCCCTCGCGTACGAACCGATGAATATGAGCCACTTATGTTAGAGTACGGAGCTCCTATCAAAGTCAGATGGAAGGCACCTGTCAACCACAGTAAAGCTGATTGGGTCGGACTTTACATGGTATCAGATAACGCTTCACGAGAAGTGACCCGAGTCTCTTCCGCTGGTCGATGGGTTGCCACCTCACCCAACGAATACGAGTCCGGATCAGGTAACAATGGAATCGTGTTCTCGGACCGCCTTGTAAAAGGAGAGAAACAACCGGATGGAACCATTCGCGATTACATGTGTGGCGAGATGCTTTTTGAGGGCGACAAACTCTGGTGGACGCAAGGTGTCTTCGAGTTCCGATACCACCACGATGGTAAACACAATGTCATGGCCATCTCCCTCCCCTTCGAGAACCGTATTCCAAGATTTGACGAAGACGAAGCAACGCACATGGATGACAATGGCCTTATTCGCTCTGCTGTTGAGGATGCATTGCTTCCCGTTGTCAGAAATTGTTTTGATCGTGATCCAGAGATTGCTCCTAATACGGTTGAAGAGAGTTTTGGCAGCCTGGTTGAGAGGGATGGGAAGTATGCGAAGAGAGTCGTGTATGCAGTTCATCAAATGTTCGCTCTTGAGCTTGCACCTGGTGTGGTGACTGCGGATGGGAATGTCAGGAAGTTGGCTTGGCGAATTTGCGTTGCTAAGCAAGCTTTGGTAGGCGTGTTATCTTTTTGACCATTTATTTTGCTATATATACGTCCCCGTACTAATACTCAGACAAAGGCACCGTATAGCATGTCGACTTCAAGAGGCACATCGACGCCCACGGGAGAGAAGTTTTGAGTAAGCGGTTGGGTGGATTGGTGAATGGACTGATGGATTGTTGAGATGAGGAGAGGGATAGCATTATGTGTGCGGTGATACCCTTGATGAGAGGTTTTTGATTCTGTGTTTGTGCATAGCGGCCAAAGGAAAATTGCATTGGTGATAGGCATATGAAAAGTATTGCATTTTTCGTGCGAACAGTGGTTGGGTGCAACTCTTGCTTGTTTGTGATGCCGCCTGCTCCCTAAAGCGAAATGACATCTCGAACTTCTGGAGGATGAATATAGCCAGATTTGGAGGCGCCGTTAAGATGTTGAATCCTCTTTTCCGACTGATAGCCAACGCGCTCTAAATCTCATCACAAAACTTACTAAACTATTCTTATAGTTCTACACAGTTACCTAGAATCGTCTCAAAACTGATGGGTTGACAAATCCCTGGGAATCAAGGCGATTTCACTACCTCACAGCTTACTTGGCACCCACGTCGGCTTCGTCTTCGTCGCAAAAGCCTTCAGACCAATCCTCATATTCTCTCCCGCAAACAACTCTTTCTCATACCTATCCGCGACAATCCTCCTCGCCTCCTCAACACTAGCCGTTTCCCATGCCTGTCTTAATCCAGCTCTAGTCACGACAACTCCATCTGGTGATAATGCAGCGACTTTCTTAGCCATCTGAACAGCTTCCTCTACAACGCTATCCCTCGACTGGGAGATCTTGTTAATGAGACCGAATCTCAATGCTTCCTCAGCAGTAATCCTCCGGTTCGTAAGAGCGATTTCTGAAGCTAGCGGTAATCCCACGTTTCGAACGAGACGGGGAAGTCCTCCTGCTGCGGCGTAGAGACCTACTTGTGCTTCGGGTAATCCGAACGTTGCGGCTGGAGAAGCGACTACCATATCACTTTCGTATTCATGTCATTAGCATACAATCCTCTCTTTCTTCTAGGACTTGACATAGCATAATAAGATAGAATAATGAGTCCCTTACCAATTAAGACAAATCTCAAACCCCCCTCCGAGCGCAAACCCATTCACAGCAGCAATAACAGGTTTCCTCCCACCCCTCCTACTCAACCCCGCAAACCCCGTAGGCGGATGACCCTTCCCCGGCCTCCCATCCGCCTCAGGACCCGCTTCCCCAAACTCGGGAGCTGATTTCGCGTTATTTAATTCTATCAGATCCTGGCCCGCGCAGAAGGCTTTGCTGCCGGACCCAGTGATGATTGCTACCCGGAGAGAGGGCTCGCTGTCATACCATTCGAAGATGGAGTGGGCTTCGTGGTGCGCGGGGTAGGGGATGGAGTTCATTGCTTGGGGGCGGGTGATTGTTACGAGTAGGATGCCTGGGGATGGATAGGAGAGGGTGAAGGAGGTGGATGAGGGGGGCTGGGATTGGAGGTTTGGAGACATGGTTGTGGGTGTTGGGGTTTTGTGATGGTAGGTTTGAAGATTTGCAATTGATGAGAGGACGTTGGACATGAATATGAGGTTAAGATAATCTGGGGAAATGTGGGACCTGTACGCCGCGGGATTCAGGGGTGCCTTGCCGAATCGAGCGAGCCGAGGTCCCTGAGCATCACTTGTGAGACGAGACTCAATATCTTATACTTCACTTCACTTTCGAATGCAGACACTTTCTTTTCGGCTGCCCCATGAGCCCTCGAAGAATTGGGCTTCGTAGATTAATCAAACAAACTCACGAGTAACCTTGAGCACAAAAGAGGTTCTGGAATACCCATGCCAGCCACCCCACAGCGTGCTCTGTTTAAGTATTCTTTGGAAGAAAGCCCTCGTATTAGTGATCTACAACCCACGCAGTATACGTATCGGTCTATGTTTTTCAGAAAGCAACGCAACATTACCCCTGAATCCTCCTGAATCGTAAGCCTATCATCCCCATGCACCTCGCGGCGAACGCTCATCATTGTCTTCGCGAAGCCTGAGGCTTCTCGAAGTCAAATTTATCCACAATCTTGTGGCTCGTCAATATCTCCTTATTCTTCTCCGACGTCACCAATGGATACAGAGCCCAGACCGAATTATCCTTGTACCAACCAGGAAATGCAGTCTGCAATAACTTGTAGAATACACCTCCTTCGGCTTTATCGAATGAGGAGCTCGTGATCTCCAATCCCCATTCTGTGAGATTGGCGGCTGTGTAGTCTGTGGTGTAGAAGCGATCACCACGGCATAGAGCAACGGCATCAGCCAGTATTGCGACAGATATCGTGTAGCCCGGACAGATACCAGATGCAGGAAACCATGGCTTCTTGGTTTCTTCTGCTTGGACGCCAGGATAGAATTCGATATCATCTGGTGTTGGGTATAGTTCAGCCACTGCGAAATATCAGAATGACGAAGTCTAAGAGACGAGGAAAACTTACAAGCTGCAGTGACAGCTCGATCTGGATTGATGTCCTCTTTGAAGAAGTTAGTAAGGGTATTGTGTTTGAGTGGATTAGAGATACTTACCGAAAGTCTTATGTGGTGCCAAGTTGAATCTTGCTCGTACTTCGTTCAGGGTTGCTATTCCCCACCTTCGTTGAGACTCAATGCCCAGCATTTCGACTGGCTTCATGACTGCCGGTGTACTCCTTGCTCCGAAAGCGGCACCGGGAAACTCGGTAGCAGTGTTGATCAGGTTGATCAGATCAGCATCTTGAAACTGCCATCATTCTTCCTCTCTATGTCACCAAACGTCCGCTTGCTAGGTTCAACAGCTACGACGCTCATAGCCCATTTTCGAGCACCGGCAACGAAATCTTCAACCGTCAATGTGCCTTGAAGACTATCAATTCAGTTTCTGACATGCACGTGGTGGGGCCACTTACCAGGATCACAGTCTTCTCCAAACACTCTTTTCATGAAGTCTAGGGTCCACTTCTCATTCGCCTCATTGACGGTGGCGTGCCATCGATAGATCATATTAAACTCAACGCTGACTTGATTTCCCGTACCCTTTGGTATCCTCAAGATGGAGTAATCACGTCGTGGGTCCAGATTCCAATCCGATTTGAAGTTAGGATTCTGATTCAAGTTGAGAATCGTTCGGATGTAATCATTCAGAATGATGTTCATATATAGGCCGCAAGTGATCCTGTATGATTGTCAATACTGGTTTGGTTTCATAGAAAGGAATCTTATACAGTCTCCCATGCTGAAATAGATCGTTGTCTCTTTTCCGCGCAGCAACTTCTAGGCAATCACTACCTGGGGGACAGTCAATGTGCAAGCTGAATCTGCGATTCTCATTGATCTTGGCGAGTTGTATGACAACGTAGTTGTGGAAACGGTTGAATGCAATGATCAGCGCACAAACTCCTGGCGGTTGTCCCAGAAGTCTGTATTCTGCAAATGCATCCTTCTTGAGTAGACCGTTCTGGAACGTGCGTACACCATCTTGCTGGGTTTGATTGTGGCCATAAAGAGGAGCAAGGTCGAGATACGAGGAGCTTTTAGCACGGGTTGGATCTCTCTCATCAGTGTGGAAGATATCTAGTCGTCAGTGTCAGCTATGGTTCTGGACTTTGGAGCAACTTTCATACCATGGATGATGATAGTAGCCAGGTAGAACAGCATTTTCGAGATACCATTTGGATGGGTTCTGACTGGGCCGGTACGAAGGAGTAGCTCTGAAACTAGGTTATCAACGTTCATGAACTGGACATGGGAAACGGACTGTCAAAGATGCCTGATGGACTTGGTGGGTTGGTAAGCTTAGCCCGCTTTGGAGTCGTTGTTCGTGCGTAATGGCTCCCGGCTGCTCCAAGCAGTGGGATTTTGGGGTTCTGAGAACTTGCATAAGCATATTTCATCCCAAAATCCAGATCCGTGAGCAATGCGTAGTGATTGATCTTTGTGATCCGATCCTGCATATAATCTTGAACAACAACTTTAGAATTTCCACTTACATTATTCGAGCCATCTGCACTGCGATATTTCAATTTGAGGTTATTCGCTGGTGCGGCAATGGGTCCACCGACTCCCAATAACGTTTTTGGTGGGTGCTCGAGTGCATCCCAGAGCTTCTTGATCAGAAACCCAGTGGTTGAATCTCTTGTAATGGAATTATTTGGAAGTGCTGCTAGCATCTGTACAACCTTTTCAGCCTACGCTTAGATGAATCAGCAGATTTCTCAACATTAGTCGAGGACTGTGGCGTGCTCACAAAATCCTTGCCCTTCACCTTCAGTCCGCCACCGAGCGTGAACTCGGCTAGCTCACGAATAATGGTGGCCCCATTTGAGCGCTGGCCGTCTTGACTGTGAGGCATATTTGCATAATGTTTAGACTTGAAGTTGATTGCTCATCAGGGATTGATTTATTTTGTTGTGAGGTCATGATGAGCGGTGTAACGAGTAGCCAAGTGTTCCTTCCCAGAGTGCAGGATTGTAGATAGGAGGGAAATAGCGACATGAATGTTTCTTCGAACCTGGCAATGCGAGTAGTCAACTTTCACTCTACCATGTTTAAGATCCTCAAAACTACTGTACACGCGTCTCGATATCAAGACAAGCTTTCAATCAGGCTCGGGTCCAATCTCTGAGGGCTAGCGGCAGTAGTGCTTTGAAGTTAGGAAGGCTTTGGATGGAGAAGTGTTAGGGAAGTCGATGTCGACGTCAGGTATACACATGTTAGAGATTGGTGTGCAAATGCTAGGACGGAGATAGGGCAAGCTTTACGTTACCACATGTGGCCGCACGATGGTCAGGTGTGGTTGTTCGCAGCTAGACCACCTCCTTGACCACACAGTTGCCCATATTTGGACAAATAGATAAGATAGAAGATGGTGTGCACTCTGTTTAGAAAGCCACGTGTGCAGCAATAAATCGCAGACGCTTCCACTGACTGCTGTGCAACAAAGAATGGCGAATAGCTCTGTACGATTACACAGTGCATGGTAACAAACATCATCTTGATGGCCTATGCCTCACAGATCTCGCAGGGCTGTCATCTGTAGCCTGGCCAGGCTTTCTCTGATTGAAACAGATCTGATTTACCATAGTTGATCGGGAGGCTCTGCCCAAGCATTTCCATGGTGTAGCAGCCCTTTCGCATTCTAAAGGTTGTTGTAAGATGAGGAAAGCCAGGAACCGATTTGATGTGGGATCGGAGTTGACATGGGTGCAAGCCTTACTGTAGGGCGGCCCAGAATTTCAGCACAGAGCGCCAGCGTTCCTGTTGGAAGTCGATCTTGTGTTCCCACACTCTTTGAGCTCTTTGAGGCAACTTATCACGACGAAACTACGGAAATGTCTCATCTTGAGGTTATCAATATGGCTGAGCACTCTCATGCGATCATCATATCTGATCAGTCTACAAAGAAGAGACAACCATGCAGACTCTTTGGGATAGCACGATTACCCACTTGCATTTAGAGCAATCTATCAGTCGTCTCCGAGAGCTTGACCATCTCCCTGGGAGACCTAGGGACACTGTTGTGAATCTGCCAGATGACCCTACTCGCCAGTTGAGTACGAGAAGGAGAGGCAGATTACGAGCAACCTAGCATTCTTATCTGCTGTATCGTATGATAGCCTGAAGGTTATGGCTGCTTGTGTCGAGGAACATGGTGATGGAAGAGGAATCACGATAAGAGTAGCTTCAAATACTGGGGATCTCTCAATAGTCACGGATGGCTTCAACAGGCTTGCAAGAGTCCTTGAGCAAGCTGCTCGGCGAGGTGAGCTCTGGATTAATCTCTCTATCCTGTACTAACCTACTCGTTAGGAAATCCAAAATCTGAAGACGTGGAAGCGGCATTCCGCGAGGTTGTTGCGTTAGACCTCCCTCGAATCTTGACTCGTTTACGGTCACGTCATGCGAAGAACAGTAGAAAGATCGCAGGGAAACGGGCTCTTGTTCAACAACTACACGATGCCATCCACGATCCATCGATCAGAGCCACAGAGGCAATAGAGTAACGCAGGCGCGCGATAGGAGATCTGGAAAGCCTATTCGCACAACTCGAGAGCATGGCCGATTTGGGCATAGAGATCGTCAAGGCAAAGGAAGTCATCGGGGCGCTCGTGAAGCAGCTTCACGGATTCTCCTTGGCCACCAACCTCAACAGGGTTCTTCGGAATACGAAGCTGGACCCAAGCTTGAAGGTGCATTTGCCGGAAGCAATTGGTAAGCTAGGCCGCTACTACTCTGCAACTTCCGAGCTTGTATCTGCTGCAAGGTCCAAGGCTGGCAAGCTATTTGAGAACGTTCAGGTGGAGCCGTTTCAAATCGAGCTTCCCGCCATGTTGCAGAATTCTTAATGGAAGGTTCACGCAGAGATACAGCTTCTCTTCTTCTATGAATTCTATCCTGGTCATCTGCAGCCAAGGTTCATATCGTCCAGCAAGAGTGCTTGCTACCTGTGTAATCTCTTCTTCAACATCCACGGCGGCTTTCATGTGCCTCGAACTCACGGAAGGCTGTACGAGAAGTGGACTCTCCCGAGTTGGATGGTTGTGCCAACCGAGCATCGACAAAGACTTGGCCGCATCTGCACAGCTTTTAAAGCTGCTATAGATACCAAGATTCTCAGCACGTCGAAGTCAAGGAAGAGGCCGTATCATTATCCTAATGAGAGTGTCTTACTACCGCTTACATCTTGGTCATCATCAGGCGTCGCTAGAAATCTCTCGGCTCATACATCGACATCCACAATCCGGCCGACGGTTCCTCCCGTCCAGCGCGGGAGTGCGACTCAAAAGCACTCCCAGTGTACCGCAATACCTCTGACCCCACCAAAGAACCCCCCGCAACCAGATTGCGCCCACCAAACCCCTTTAAAGACAACGACAGGTCCAAATGCGCTTGTCAGCAAACATATGGCTGTGCTCGTAATCAACGAGACAGAGCTTCCTTATAGGAAGATGGTTGATCTGACGACACCATTGCTTCATTTAAGGTTAGGTGGGCTGTCTCTCACCTTAGAATTCCTTCACGTTTCTTCAGGTAATTTGTTCATAACACGTGGAGAAGATGCTACCATGCTAGGGAAAGGGGATCTTATTGTTAATGTTAGAGATATTCCGACAAGTACTGAGCTTCAACTGGACAGCACACGCATACCAGATGAACTTACATTCTTGTTACGAACCTCTCGGGAAAGACTCGTCCGCATCTCATTCGTGTGGGTGGCGCAGGCGGCATAGAGTGAGATCCATGAACGGCCTACCTTCGTGGAGGCGCGAGAGGTGGTACAGCACTATAAGCAGCTGCTCCACTTCTCTAGCTGATTCACATTTTATAGCTAGATTCGCTCGAAGAGGGTTTGCACTACCTTGTGTATATGTTGGAGCTCCTCATATATCAGACGACTTCTTTTTTGATTTGATCTTTGCTTCTTTCCGCTGTTTTCTGAGACATATACCGCTAGCTATATCTTGCTACATCCTCCCTAGGGTGCCCAGGTCATTCTGCCAATCTACTTCTCCTCCCTCAATATCGAGTAATGGAAGCGGTGTGTACAACCAGTGTTCAAAGTGTGGGAAGATATCCTCGTCCAGAATATCGTCACTGGAATTTTGTACTTGCCTAGCGGTAACCACATCTTCGGCTGCTGTTGCACTGGGTATCACAGAAGCTCTTATGACAGATTAGCTGCAGAGCATGGCGGTAGCGGATATGGTACTTTACCTCTGCTTATCTGCGTGTTCCTTATGCTTCTTGCTCTGTTGTGTAATTTCCCTCTTCTCTGCACGCTTCCTCTTCTTCTCCGTCGCCTCCCCCTCTTCTTTCGCTAGTCGCCGCTGCTCTCGCATCTGCCCGTGCCACCGATTTACTTGTTCCCTCACCTTACGAACGCTATCCCATATATAATTAGATGTTCTGCAGGAAGATCACCCTCGTTACCAGAGGGAAACTCACGAAGGTTCAAAGCCCGGAAGCCTGCGTATAGTCTCCGCGATCTCCTTCCAATTGAAGCCAATACGGTAGAGATCTAAGATCAATTCCTTGCTTGCGTCCCACAAGGCCTTTTCCTTAGCTGAATGTCGGCCCATGTCTCCCAGAAATCCTGACTCTCTCGAAACTCCACGGACTGACAAGCAGACTTCCCAGATCTCCCCCATAATTAATATACCTGATTTCCAGAATTTATCAGCTGTATAGTTGAAGACAATGATATTTACGCTTTCTTCACTGTTTCTGTCAGCGTTATTTTGACAGATTCCAGTGATGACCGTTTCATTATAATTGGCCAACTTTCCCCTCTCGATGACCTACTACTCCGAGAAAAGTATAGGGCAAAGTTCTATCCACGGTCTTATTCGATGAGGAGCGGACGTCTAAGCTAGAAACTGATGTTATCACTCTTTCGTAACTCGTCTTAAAGTACAAATTCGTAAATGAGGCGATTGACGTTTTTCTAGCTACACCATCACAATATAATTGGCTATACTGATAAGTCACTCGTGAACATGGCATCGAGGAAGGACACAGGTGGAAATAAGTGGGTCTCATTCCCTAGCTAATGAGTTGCTGGAACCGATATTTAAACGATCTTCGATACCGATTATATAATCCCATCTCATTGTGTGGGTGCTGCTCAACGGCTGGCCGCGATAGTGAAACCATCGTGTTGTAATGTGATTGGCTTGTATGGATGACCTGCGTTGCAGATCGCTGTTTAAATTACAGATATCCTCACTTGTGAGGACTGTTGATGTATGGCAAACCCAAATTCCGTCGTCCTGTAATAAGTATGTACTCCATAGATTGATGACAATGAAAGCGACCAGAGGAGCAGACTTCCTGACTTGCATCGTATCAAATCGGTGTCTCGTCGTGTGATTGAGTTTCTGGATGACTTTAAAAGGCGTAGAGTGTCATCACAACATGCTTTCCCTGCTCTTGATGACTTTATTACCGAGACTTGTTGATGACGTGCATATCACCCAAACAAGATCGACGAGCGCGATGCAAAGCGGATCCTGTCATCAACCAATATAAAGTCACACGAGGTAAGTGCACTTTCTCTTCTATCACCATTTCAAGAACTATTGATCTAGAGAAGCTTCCAGATGGCAAGGAAGGCGGCTTTAGCTATGATCCATCTTCCTCCGTGAAGGTGAGTGATAGAGAGAACGGCGTTTGAAATCCGCGGTTGGTAAAGGTGCATTAACGCGACACTAATAGCGTATATCAATCAAAGCCTTCCAGCTAGCAATGCAAAATAGACATGAGCAGCATTAACGCCTGAGTATGACAGACGAGTAAATTCTTTACCTGCGCGCTTCGTGGAAGCAAGAAATTGTATCAAAGATTCGACGTCTTAGCCCACTGCTCGTACATCAAATTCAAAACCATCTGACAACGCGCTGACCATTTCTTCCAGAGGATCCAACACTCCATGCTCGAACCCATAGTCCTTAACAATATGATCGCCTTTTAGCCCGAGACACCACATGACGAGACCCTGGTACTTCTCTCCGACCCTTGCACCGATTTGCGGAACAATCCCCGCCAGTTCGCTCGCCCAGCTCGCTGTTCATTTCATTGCTTTTAGCTTGTTGATCTTGGATCCCTATTTACCCTCGCCTCAGCTGTCACTTCCTCAATGGCTTGAATCACTGCTCTCATCGGATCACAGCTATCCATCTCTTGCTTTTGCCTTTTGCTTGTACTCTGGATTTCCCAGAATCTTCTCCACTGCCTCCCTTACTGCTTCGGGGGTAGGAGATTCAACATCCAAGTTTACTGCAACTCCGGCCCATTCACAACGCACAGCGTTCTCTGGCTTGTCAGTTGCAACGCCCGAGAAGACCATCGGCAAACCATGACTCAGAGCATGGTTGACCCCTCCGTATCCTCCATTTGTGACGAAGACATCGCTGAGGGGAAACAACTCGTCGAATGGTACGAAGTCTCCTATGCGTGCGTTTGAAGGGACAACGTAGTCTTCGGGTAGCGTTGCTCCTTTTCTACCAAGAGCGGCAACGACAATGACATCGGGAAGATCTTTCAGTCCCTCCAAAGTAGGTATGATGACTTGGATAAAGTCATGGGAAAGGAGCGTTCCTTGGGATACCGTGACGATCTTGTTCTCGCCACTGGTAATATCACTCCACCATTCTGGAAGCGATGGAGAGACATCTCGATGGCCTTTCGGAAGCTCGCCTGCCCAACGAAAGTTCTTTGGAAGGTCCACCCTTAGCCTTCAATGCTCGGAACACACATTTGCAGAAACCTATCTGCCAACGTATACTCCAGATCAACGATATGACCTCCTTTGAAATCATTCACTCCCAGTATCCCCAAATTTTCAACAAACATTTGCTGCATGCCAGCATAATCCTCCCGAAGAACTTTCTTCGTCAAAGCCTCGAACCTTTCGGTAATTTTCCCAGAAGCACCTGGCTTCATCAATATCCCAAACAGCGGAACATCTTTTCCAGTCAGAAATAAAGGCGCCATCCCAATCCCCACAACAGCTGTAAATTTCAACCCAGGCGCCCCCAACCGACAAGGAAAAGCACCCCACCAACTCTGATCATAAAGCACCACAACATCTCTCCCTCTTCCCTTATTCTCCTCTTCCAGCACACTTTGCAACGTATTAACCTGCTCAACAATATACCCAGCAAAAAAGTACTTCAATATAAAATCCAGCATTGGAGTCCCGCGCATATCAGCCGGAGGAGAAGGGACTTGGCTTCAACCCGTGATTTAATCGGCTTTTCCTTGAAAAGGCACAAATTTGGCTTCGATGGATTGGATTTCGGATTTGAAGTGTGAGCCGGTCATGAAGGTTACTTCGTAGCCGTGCTGAATGAGGGTTTTGGCGATGGTGCGGAGGGGCATTGTGTGGCCGTATATTGGCGTGGTGCCGAAGACGAGGAGGGGCTTTTGGGAGGCCATGGCTGCTGGAATTGGCTTTCTCTTTGGGAGGAATCGGTTCGCTATGTGACGATGAAGTTAACTTTGTGTTCCTAGATGGTCAAGAGAGATAGAAGTAGTGAAGTGATTTTGGAAGACTTACGGGTATTTTGCATGCCACTTGCTTCGTACATGAGGGCGAATCGGTACTTTGACTGCTGAGTCGACCGAATCTCACCAAGCTCATGATGTATACCATCTCTATTCAGATTCGACGATATCCAAGAGTTTCATAAAGAATAGATATGACGTTGAGAACTAAGGAACAGTCTCACTACAAGGTGGGGGTGAAAGGACAGGTATTGAAATCACACGGACTATCTCCCAATCACTGGTTTTGATTTTAGACCTCGAAATTAGGAATTCTACGAGTATCAAGCCCTGTACTCAACACCTATCGACTCTCATGGCTGCCATTCATCCTTCAACTTTCTTGATCCCTTCGTCATCCATTGTCAGCTTCGCATCATTGAAGTCATCAGACGTCGGCAGCTCAACATGAATATTCGAAGCCGTTGCCATACCCATTTCAACCTCCTCTGCACTCATCTCAAGAACATGACCACCAGCACTTCGATCCTTTGCAATGAAATGTAGATGTTCTCCCGCAACCGAGAATCCTTGCCATGACTTAGGACTCCTGAAGCCAACAATCGTCCCCTCGATATCGTTGTATGTATTCACATACTGCTTATCTCCGAGCTCTGAGAGCGGTTGACCCTTATATTCCTGTCCCTGGACAGTCCTGGCTTTGATCATCTTGAAATGTCCCGTGATCCGATATGTCATAAAGAGGTTCTTCGAATGGCTGTTGAAATTATCGAGTTCTCGATCAATAGCTGTCTTATTTTCCAGCTTGACATTCTTGGTGGCTTGAGGTACAAAGTTGATGGTGATGCCAAATGGAATTTGGTCGTTCAGATCTGCTTCTCGGACTCGACCTTTGGACTGGAGTTGATACACTTTTCCATCTAAGGAAAGAAGCTCGCCATCCATTCGAACGAAAGTTCCTAATCCTTGATTCCCCTTCGAAAGAAACTTGGAGACCGTGATACCGGTTTCGCAGACTCCGTCCATCAATGCGTTGAGGAGGGAGTATTGGTAGAGGTGATTATCTTCCATGTTGGTTGAAGGTGTGGATGCACACCAGATATTCCGTTTCACTAACCTCAGAGTCAGAGTATTCAAAATATATGGATATTCAACAAGGACATACCTTGCGAGAAATCTTACGATCAGCTCCTGTCGCTTGAACGAGATGTGAAGGGTGGTGGGGTCTCAATAATGTATGTGTCTCGGGGCACCAGTACTATAGAACTTGTTGATTTTCAATCTTGGACAGCATGTTATTAGAAAGCCACTAAGCTAGTCCATGTAGTAAATTCTACCTTCTTCGTGACCTGTTGAGGCTCATCCGGGCCTCGCGGAGTGAAAATGGGGTTCTTCCTGCCGTTACTAACCTCAACTACGTCATGCGCACATATTTATCGAAGTCAAATTAGAATGTCCGTTGAACTTCATGAATACTTCCTTGTTCAGTATTTCGCTTTTCTCTTCTGTTGGTTCCGTTCTTGACTCAAAGATTGTCAATTTTGGTCATTAACATTCGACGCTGTGAAGAGGTTCAAGGCCCTGCTGCACAAAATTCAGGCTGAGGCATGACCGTCCGTCCATTTTCAGCTACATAATCAATCTCTGTGTTTCGCCTGGGCAATTTTCATCATGGCATCTCAAGAGCAGAAAGTAGCCACCATCGTGGTGGAAAGCCTTTACAACGCCGGTGTCCGCGTCTGCTTCGGAATCCCAGGAGCGAAAGTCGACGCTATCTTTGATACTCTTCAAGATCATCCCGAAATCCATTTGGTTGTGTGCAGACACGAACAAAATGCAGCAATGATGTCAGCAGCTGTTGGAAGAATTACTGGGAATCCTGGGGTCTGTATCGCGACCTCTGGTCCAGGAGCAAGCAATCTCACCACAGGATTAGTCACTGCAACGACAGAAGGTGACCCAGTCGTTGCGATTGTTGGATCAGTCCCGAGAAGCATGACTACGAAGCATACTCATCAATCGATGCGAGCCTTGGACATCTTGGCTCCAGCAACCAAGACAGCAACGAACGTCGACGTGGAAGATCAAGCTGCCGAAGTGGTCTTAGCTGCATTCAGAGCAGCTTCAACATCGCCAAAAGGAGCGACAGTAATCTCAATTCCAATGGATGTGGCAGCTGGAAAGTCCTCCATTACCGCTTTCCCACCGTCTGCCTTCCCTGCTCCACTCTTTGGCCCAGCACCCAGATCAGAACTCGAAAAGGTTGCAAGGATGATCGAGAACGCAAAGCTTCCAGTTCTCTTCCTCGGCATGAGAGCTTCGAGCGTGAAAGTCGTCAATGTGGTCCGAAAGCTCCTCGATAAGTACCCAATCCCAGTAGTGGAGACCTTCCAAGCAGCAGGAGCTGTACCAAAGGAACTCAAGCATCTCTTCTACGGCCGTGTTGGTCTCTTCAGGAACCAAACTGGCGACCGACTTCTTGCAAAATCAGATCTGATACTCTCAGTTGGATATGATCCTACAGAATATAACGCCAACCAATGGAATCCGAATGCTGATCTAAACATCATCCACATGGACTACACTTCTTGCGACTATGAGAAGTTCTACCATCCCTCCATCGAACTCCTCGGCTCTATCGTGGAAAATATCTCATACTTGGAAGGAGAAGTAAAGGACATGAACGACCCCAACCAAACAGATTTCTGCAAGAAACTGACCAAAGATTTCACTGCATGGCAATCCCGGAAAGAAGTCCGACGAGAATCAGGTCTCGTTCACCCTCTCCATTTCATCTCTCTCTTACAAGAGAATCTCTCCCCGAACACGACTGTTTCTTGTGACGTCGGAACTGTATATATCTGGATGATGCGGTTCTTCTTCGCCTACGAACCTAGAAAGCTCCTCTGCTCGAATGGTCAACAAACACTAGGAGTTGGGCTCCCATGGGCCATTGCAGCCTCTCTGATTCAGAACCCGCCTTGTTCCGAGAAAGTGGTATCCTTAAGTGGAGATGGAGGGTTCATGTTCTCGTCTCAAGAAATGTCCACGGCTGTTTTACAGAAATGCAATATTACGCATTTCATCTGGAATGATGAAGCGTATAACATGGTCGAGTTCCAGGAGGAGATGAAGTATGGAAGGAGTAGTGGGATTAAGCTTGGTGGTGTTGATTTTGTGAAGTTTGCAGACAGCTTTGGGGCGAAGGGGTTCAGGATCAGTGATTCGAGTGAGGTGGAAAGTGTTATGAAGGAGGCGTTAGCGTATAAGGGTGTTTCGTTGGTGGATGTTAGGATTGATTATAGTGGTGTTAGCGAGCTGGCAAAGGACTTGATATCGGAGGAGTTCAACTAGAGTAGAAAGGCATCAAGATTGGGACGGCATGAAAAGTTTGTACTCGTCTCACTCTTGCAGTTAGCGAAAAGACAGCTCAATGGGCAAAGATTGTTTCCGGATTGAGAGGACTATATAAGATTGAATTTTCTCCCTCAAACTTTACCAGCACTTCGGGTAGCCCAGTCCAGGAACATCCATTCCATCAGAATCCAGGTTACGCCATGGAAAGAATTATTCGAAGCGCTTTCCTAAAGACGACAAGTATGCCGCCTTTGCATCTTATCTCGCATGTCTCCTCCAAGCTTCAGCGGGGAGGCACTTCAGACTGCCTGCAAAACACTGGCCCGGGCTGGCTCAAGAAAGAAAGAAACAAAACCAAATTATGTTGTGAACAATTTTCGGCAATGCTTCTAGAACCGAAATCTGAAACAGGAAGGCACGCCTCAGCAAGCATTGCGCATGGTAGCACAAGCAGGCAACCCCTTTTGGGCTATCATGAGGCACAAAAGGAAGTTCAAAGGTCCTTGCAATGCTTCGAGAACCCTTCCAGAAGCACGCTATGAAACGGAAGGAAACGAAGCAACAAGCATCATAACCCAGCTGGTCCGGGAGGCAAAAGAAAACTATTCGACTCATGGGTTGACCCTGTAGTCTCCTGAACCAATAATTCACCTACAACGACATCGTGGAGAGCAATGTGCACTTCGAAGGGTGCGGGATCCAATTTGAGGAGGGTGTCATGTCTCATATCCGTGGAGTCCAAAGGCCATTCCGCGATCATTATAAGACATCCTTGGAAATCGAAGGAAAGGAGAGAGATGGGAAGCCTCAACAGCCAGCAGCAACAGCACATAACCGCGCCGAGACGCCCAAGAAGATCAACCCCCACCACGACAAGAAAAAAAAAGCCCAGAAACTCTTCCCGGCCTTGAATACCCAATCAACGCCCCGACATTGCAACCCTTCGACCGTCCACACCCAAGTTCCTTATCGCTCGCTAGGCCTATCCCACTTCCATTCGAGGGGTGCATGTTTGCTTTTTCCCATACCCAGATTGCGACGTCTGGCATATCTGCAGCAACAGTCGACCCATCTCACCTGCATCAATCCCGGGGAGATTCTCCAGATTCTCCAGCATTTGTTCAACGAGAGAAAACTTTGCTTCATCGAGAAGCACAAAAACGACAACTGCAGGATTACGACATAGAAGAACGCGCAGATATCTTATCGATCCGTGCTTCGACATATCCGGAGAAGCACCGACTTTCAGCAATCCCCAGAGTGATAGAGCCCCTCATTAACGGTCTGAGCTCGTCGAGAAGCTTTCGGACGTTCGAGTTGGTACCCCACATATGGCGGACATCAAGAATGTAGACCAGATCATGATGCAAGGCGATGGGGGAGAGGGGAAGACGAACATGAATGATGCCGGGATTACGCAGGGAACCGTGGTGCCAAGCAAGAAAAAGTCGAGGAATAGCAGAGATGCCGCGGCGATCAAGAGACGTTGTGTTAGTACGGCTTGCATTGCGTGCAGAAGGAGGAAATCGAAATGCGATGGGAATATGCCGAGTTGTGCGGCTTGTTCGAGTGTTTATGGGACTGGTGAGCTGAGATTTTGTTGAGAGGGGTAATTGAAAGCTGATTCCGGGGACAATAGAGTGCGTATACGACCCGAATAGCGACCATCGGAGGAAAGGAGTGTATAAGGAGAAGATTGATAGCTTGAAGACGAGGAGTTCAACACTGCAAACCTTGGTCCAGGCTATTTTGAATGCTGCGGAGGACGATGTCCCAGATCTGGTACGGCAGATTCGAACATGCGAAAGCTTGGATGATGTCGCAGACAAGATCCTGAGAGAAGAGCAAGGATTGGAAGACGATGATGATGAATTGAATGATACGGCGTATACTACGAATAGCTTGCCGACCTTCGAGACCGAGTTGTCTGGTAAAATGGGCGAATTGAGACTTGAGAATGGCTCTGTACGATTCCTGGGAGGAACTTCGAATCTGATATACTTGGACCCGACTGAGGATGATGAGGGAGGTTATGCTGGGACGGAGCAATTACAACAACAAGATGAGCCCTTGACGAGTTGGACGACGGTCACGGCTGATACGGAGGTCATTGTACATCTGATCAACATGTACTTCACGTGGCATTATCCGTACTTTACGACTCTATCTAAGAGCCTCTTCTATAGAGACTTTCTGCTTGGCAAGCCACAAGTCACGCCGAAGCGGACAATGTATTGCTCGAGCCTGTTGGTCAATGCCATGTTAACTCTTGGATGCCACTTCACCAACTCGCCAAAAGGATGTGCTGATCCTAGCGATCCGACTACGAAGGGGGATGCCTTTTTTGCCGAGGCGAAGAGGTTGATTGTTGATAATGACGAGTACGAAAAGCCTAGGTTGACGACAGTCCAAGCTTTATGCTTAATGTCCGTCCGTGAAGCTGGATGTGGTAGAGAAGCAAAAGGCTGGGTATACTCAGGAATGTCATTTCGAATGGCGCAAGACATGGGCTTGAACTTGGACACTGGCATGTCAAACAATAAGGAAGCTATGGATGAGAAGGAAATCGATGCAAGAAGGGTGACTTTCTGGGGTTGCTTCCAGTTCGATAAGTGTTGGTCAAACTACTTGGGACGACTGCCTCAACTACCGGTCTCTAACATAACTGTGCCGAAGTACGATGTTTTCCCGGACGAGGACGCAGACATTTGGTCTCCATATACGGATAATGGCATCGGACAACTTCACTCACAGGCATCTCGTACGAGAGCTGTAGCATTGCAGATTTCCAGTCTTTGCGAAATTTCCAGTGATCTTCTAATCTTCTTCTACAACCCTCAGCACGTCGAAAGATCTGTTGGAAGATCGCAGGAACTCAAGAAGCTTTCAGAGCTTCAAACAAGGCTAGAGGCCTGGAGACGGGACCTGCCAAAGGAACTGGAACCAAAAGAGGGTCAACTACCAAATGTTCTTCTCATGCAGTATGTTTCAATCCCTTCATTACACCCCTTTGCACTAACATGTGTCTAGTATGTTCTTTCACCTCTTATATATTCATCTCTTCCGTCCTTTCCTCAAGTATAATCCCTCAACCTCACCACTACCATCTCATGTTTCTCCTCGAAAGTTATGCACCCAAGCGGCAGGATCTGTTTCCAAGCTTATGCGGCTGTATAAGCGTACCTACGGTCTTCGACAAATCTGCAATATTGCTGTATATATAGTGCATTCGGCCTGCACCATTCACTTACTCAACCTTCCGGAAAAGACAGCAAAGCGAGATATAATCCATGGTGTCAAACATCTCGAAGAAATCGCGGAAGACTGGCTCTGTGCACGACGGACCATGAGTATCCTCAGCGTCCTGGCCCGGAAATGGAAGATTGATCTCCCAGAAGAAGCTGCCCAGGTTTTCTCACGCACAGATAGCAAATACGGATTCTTCAGCACGGCCGATGTACCGTCTCCAAAACAAGAACTCGTCGTCACAACACCTCCTTCAAATCAAACATCACCACTTCCTCCACCCCGAGCACAGCCACAAATCCAAGCTCCACCTCCATCCAACCGCCTTTCAAGTCAAAATCGTCTACAGCAGAGTCTCTACAGCTATCATCCCGACCCCCGCTTAATAACACCCAATTCCAACTCCGCCCTCTCGCAACGGCCAAACTCAAGTCTACAACAGAATCCCAACTTCCAATCCTCCCATCCATCCCACGACGCCCTCCAAAACAACACGATAGGCTCCATGACTCTCCCAACCGACTCCCTCGTCTCTCCCGTCCCTTATCCACGTCACCCATACACCAACTCCGCATCCATGTCCCGAAGCACAATAACACCAACCACAGACCTACCACGCTCCAACTCCGGTGTTACATCCGAGTCCTCAGGCATGGGAACGAGGCAGGTGAGTCCTAATACACTGTTTGGAGGTGTGGATGCGCTGGTTGAGAGCCAGGATTGGTGGTTGAGGGATCAAGCTAGTCTTGCTGTTGGGTTTGATAACTGGATGGGGAGTGTGGGGGATTTGTCTGGGAGTGGTAATGGTAATGGAGGGATGAATGGTCTTAATGGTGTAAACGGTGGGAATGGTGGGAATAGCAATGGCAACCAGGATATAGATATCTCGGATCCGATGGCGGGTGTGGGAGGGGGGTTTTATACGAATGGTGGGACAGGGAACGGGAATGGGGGTATGAATGGAGGAGGTGATCCTTTTAATGATGATGATTGGTACTCTTAATTGTGTGGGAGCTACTCTCCTATTGGATATCGTGAGGATGTTTTACGATTTAACGCACGATGAACAGATGGAAAGCTCGGTGAGATGGAGACAGCGACATAGAGAGAATTTTTAGCGAAGGAGTCATGTTTCCAGATCCGTGGTATTGTGGTATATAAACGCAACGGCGTTAGGCACGCAACTCATAAGCTTGCAGGGCGGCAGGGGGAGTAAATATAGCGAATTCAAGTCAGTTCAACTCATCTTGGACTTGTAAGCTGTATGCTATGGGATGAGTAAATATCTAGTATCTTCACCGAGAATATCAGGATGATAATGTTTGGAAAGCTCGTGAGTGGATTGGTTGCAGGAATGTCTGGAATAATGTTCGTGTTTTAGAGTGAGTGAGTGTTTGTTTGTTTTTAGGTAAGTGGGTTAGTGACAAGCAAGCTTAGTGAAAGGTAAGTTAAGTTAAGGAACGGATAATGATAGAGATCGTAGTTGTATGATTTGTTGTCATGACAAAACAATACGTCTTCTAGTCCGAGGGTGGGTCATTGGAAGTGAGATGAGAGAGTAAGTTCTGAGTATGTCCGAATCCACGAATTATCCAGAAGCCACAAGAAAGCCGTTGAGCTTTATCTCATAACAACTTCATTCCTCAGTATATGTGTGTATATATACCTCCCGTCATCTACGCTTTTCCTTCCCTTTTCCTTCCCCTTCCCCTTCCTTCCCCTTCCCACCCATGCCAAGGTAGAAACGAACGTGTTTATACTCCAATTCCATCCATTACCCCCATCTGACATATATGCAAGAAAAAGAGCCCGCCGCTATGCCGACAAGAGCCAAGACTAAAAAGACATACATCCTCGAAATGGATAGACGCCAACACGATGCATATTTCAAAAACCTCTCCTGTTGAGGCTACTCCCATCATTTTGGGTTTCGTAGCCCGCTCGCTGAAAACGCTTGACGTGGTATAGATAAAACATAAACGATGGACAAGAAAAATAAATGGTAGGTGGTAAATCAGATATCAAATCTAAAGCCCGACATCTCTCGATCGTTTAAACACCAACTTTGGCGGTAGATCATCATCAACATCCATATCATCAACCTCTAGATCCTTCAACGAGGGAGTAGGAGCCCCCTTCCTCACCATCGGCATCTTGAGTTGTCTCTCCTTGAAATCTCCCGCGCCTTTCTTTGGCTTCGGTTTCGGGTTTGAAGCTTCTTCTTTCTTCAATTTCTCTACTTCCTTTTCTGCGCTGTCTTTCACCTCCACTAGTTTCCGTTTGATATTCGCGATCTCGGCTCCGCATTCGCCGTCTCGGAGGAATTGGTGGGCTGCGTGTTCGCATTGTCCTTGGCACCATTCTAGACGTTTATCCAGTTCATCAAAGATATCCGGTGCTTCGCCTCCAGCTCGTCGGTATCCTCTCAACAGTCCTACGCTTAATGAATTTCCAAAATGATCTTTGTTCGCTGAGGAATCTCGAGACGGTCCCATTTGGCGCGTTGATACGAATCGAAGTTTCGGGATGGCCATTTCCGCCGCCTTGAAGGTTTCCGCATCTCCTACTGCTATACTTCCATCTTGACTCTTTGGAGGAGTTTTGTACTGGGCCGCTAACAAATCGCCACTACTCGAACCCAATCCATCTGTATCGTCTTCATCGTCATCGTCGTCGGACCCCGCTTCCATTTCCGCGGCTCGTTTCATCTCTGCCATTTTTGCTGCCATCTTGCCTTTTCGCATAGCGTTCCTACTTCCACTCACGAACTTGACTAGGTCTTCGAATGCGGTCTGGACGGCGCTGTCGTAGTATACGATGATCATGGATCTCGTTCGGTATTTCGGTGCTACGGACTCGTTTGATGCCAATGATTCTGTTTTTCGTTTTCGCAGCGCTGGAACAGCAGGTCGACCTGGTGGCGGAGGGGTAGGTTGTGAGGATTGTCGCGTCAATCCGCTGGGGGAGGGTCGAGGATTCGAGCTTGATTTTGGAGGGGTCGTGGCTTTTGGGCGGGGATTGGATGCGAAGCCATTGTGATTCGATCTTGGAGTATCGAAGGGGTTCAGTTGGATGTCGTCTGGATTCTCAGGCTCTTGTGAGCCTACGAAAGGGTTCTCGTGTCCATCTTTCGGCCGAAGGGATTCGGTGGAGCCTTTATTTTTCAGGGAACGGGTGGGAGGACGTTCGGTTTCTGTCAATCGTGCCAATTCAATCTGTCGAAGAGCTATCTGCCCGTTGAGCTCGTCGAGTCGGGTACTCCATTCTGGAACAGAGGTACAGAGGCTCTCAAGAGCTTCAAGGATGGAGAAGTCCATTGAGGCAGGTGGGGGAAGTCCGAGGGTGTATTTCAATGCCGAGGTTTAAAGTACGACCTGTAATGGCTACATGAACAAACTGGTACGAGCGAGGATGCACACATCGAAAGCTTATCGAGCTCGAAGAGAAGTAAAGAAAATCGTCATGGCGGAAGAGGTGTTGATGAGGACAAGAAACGATGCCAGGTCGGCACTGGAGTTTGGCATGGACTAGTCGGCCTTTAGTGTTGTGGATAGGGTTGGCCCGAGAAAAGCTGCAGATCTGGCTTTGATGATCAACTTCTTGGCTTCGTGTACAGGCCAAAGCTTAGACTTTTATGATTGAGTTTGTTGTTACAGGGAGCCTTGTTCTTGACAGTGCTGTGAAGCAGACTATTGATGCATGGGCCCGTGCCTGGAGACGATGGCTTTATGGATGCTCTTTGGCGCAGCAAGAGATCCAGTATCTAGGATGTAGGTGAGGTCAAAGCATGAAGCCCTAACTATGTGGATGCATGTTCCCGATATAGGGCTTGTATCGACTTTCTGTCCAGGGACGGCTCGAGGGTTCGAGGGTTCGAGGGACAGGACACGTGCGAGATGTTGGGATAATTGGTGAGTGGGACTCCCTATTCGCCTGTTCGTGGCACTTTAGCTGTGAATGGATGGCTGCACTGAAGATCGATCTCGCAATCCATGAGGTTAGGGGTGTAGTGCTTGGCTGGCGGCCCTGGTGAGGGTTGGTTCATCCTTGACAGGTGCAGGTGGAGCATCTCTGAGAAACCTTCTCGCGTTTCTGCGTGCCATCACGGCAATATCTTTGTATCAGGGCAGGCAGAGAATTCACTGGCCATCATACGAAGGTGTTCGTTACCAAGCGGTTAACAATGCAGTCGAGTGGTCCTATTGTCACAATGCACATTACCCTGTGCCGCATCGAAGCACAGAAATCACCCATACAAAGTACCTGCGTACCGCAGCGAAGTCAACTGGTCAGAACATCCGGGTACTTCCGTATTGGCAAGACGAAGGCCATGTCGTTGCAGATATTGTCAATTGCAGAAGATGCAATATCTAAACCTCGAGCTTGTAATGGCTGCATCTGGCTTTCTTCGCATGCTGTCATTGCTATCGGATAATCTTATCCGACGGTTGCTTCTATATGCCGTGCTCTTATTTCCAACAAATGCTTAAAACGCTCACCTTGTCGTTTGTTCGCTTGTCGCTATTGGAAGCTGCGTAAAACTTCTGTCAGTCCTCAGTCCAAGAAAATACGAAGCCACGCAAGCTTTTTCATCGACCTGATCGAAACAATTCATCCGTCAGGAATGGCAACGCAATGATATCTCTTTGATTCTTGGTTTGCCAGCTCGTAAGGACGGTACCTTACGGAGATACCCCACGGCCCCTGAAAAACATCAAAAGTTTGTGCGTCCACCATCAGGCAGTTCCTTGCACTTCAAATTCAACCTCAACAGCGGCTACTACCAGCCTCCCCCGGCAGCCACATGCAGCAGCAGCGGCACGGCCCACTGACAGCCTCGAGACACCACATGGCCAAGTGGACTTCCACATTCGAACAGCTATCTATCATTTCTGACATTTCTGACTGAAGCCTAACGCGCCCTTCACACCCATCCCACCATCGCCCAACTCAAAAGTCCTTCTCAATGTGGTCTTCTGACATGACCTGTGTATCCGAGGAGCCGAGGAAGAAACCTAAATGGTTTCCACTGCCTTGGGACGAACGAACGCCGTTGGTGTTGGTGCTGGATGTGGACGCTTTGAACACATGCAAGCAACCCATTGGCGGTGTTTCGCGGGAGCAGCAGCCAGCCATGATATGATGCAAATGCCCTTGCAGGTCGCCGACCTCAACGTCAAAGTCACTTCGTAATACATGTACCTTTCGTCCCTTGAAAGACCTGGACATCACATGCAAAGCAAGTCACAAATTCCTCGACTCTCGAACCCCCACTCCACTTTAATATGCGGAGAGCGTTTTCAATGTTTCACACGGGGAAAGAGCTCAATAGATCCGGTCTTGCGGCTCCAAGATGGGGATAGGGTTGCGCCGTAAGAATTTTCGAGAAGGAAACTACCGGTAGACAGAAGGATGTGGATATCAAGAAACAAGGGGAGGAAAAGAAGGTGAGTCGTAATCCTTGTCAACAACGTGTGAAAAATATGCTCGGACAAATATCAAGGGTCTTCAAAATGGCTGCCAAGATCGGGTAAAATGCCTTGCTACAAAAGTTTAAAAATGGCATCACGAAAATTGTGCATCATGAGCCCATGTTCCAGAGAGAAGATGAGTTGGTTGAGGTCGTTACGATATCGTACTTTGGATTAAACTTTAATTGCTCTATCTAGGCGACCGTTGAAGTTTAATTCAAGCAGGGTCCTTCAAGGCCAGAGCTCTTCTTTCTTCCACTCGCCAATTTCGTCACCGCTCTGGTCTGCGTGACCGCCAGAAGGCCCGACATAAGTATACTTCCAACGACGAGCTTTGTCTGGCTCGGTCAAGTCGACCTGCTCGACAACATCCGGCTGTGCGACAAGTTAGCTGTGGCGCCTTGCTAAAAATACCAAGAAAACACAAGCAATGCCGGAGGAGAGTCCGTAAATGCCAAGCGAAGCTTCGAACAGAGAATTGACATACCCTGATAATAACAACTCTAAAGTTCCTCCTTGCAACCTTATCATGTAAATCATCAACCTTCTGTCCCAACCCAAGCTCCTTCTCAGCCGGAGGAATAGACACAGGCGACCCGGGCACCGGATTCCTAAAACTCCCTCTCATCCCCGGCGAACAATTCCCAAAATGCGCCGTCAACTCTTTTGCCCAACCCCATCCCTCCTTCCCTTCCTCTTTCACAACCCTCATCCTCTCCCCAACCTTACTCTTCACCGTCCTCGACCCACTACTCTCCTCCCCCTCCCCCTCAATATCCTCTCCTACAATAAACGCATCTCCCCTAATCCTCCACTGCGTCATAACCTCCTTGACCCAAAACACAGCTTCGACAGGTCCTCCCCCTCCACTTCCCTGGCTCTGTCCTACGACTCCGTGCCCTGGGCCACTGGCGAATATCTCAGGCACTTTCTGCATTCGTACATCGGTTGTTAGGGTTAGGAGGTCGCTGGAGTAGACGCGCTCGTTTTGCGGGGCTGAGTTGTGTTTGTTTTCTGGGAGCTCTGCCCACATGCCGCGGAAGATGCAGGTTCGTGCTCTGGGGACGTAGGGGACGGGGGAGTCTGGGGAGTCGGCGGGGTGGAGGGATGAGAAGACGAATTCTGGGGAGTCCATTTTTTGGAGATGGGACACTGGGGATTGTTAGGGTGTTTCTTTGAGTATGGTATTTAGAGGAATTTCATGTTCAAAAGAGGATAGGAGTACGGCATAATGGAAGTAGAACGAGATAAGAGGAAACTAATGCATACTGAAGAGAGGCCGCCATGGAGCAACGCCCACACTCGAGGGGGTTGTTGCTTGGGTTGACATTATGCGAGCAAGGCCCAAGAGGCGAAATGTAGCTTTGGAACCTATTGTGAATGTTGGTGATGAAGTCCTGGGGTTTGAAAAGGAAGAGAGTCTTCTTGAGGACAGACAGTTAATAAATGGCGTTGTTTACGACAGAAGATTGAATGTATGACGTTTAGATAACGGACAAGGCTAGCAGCCTCGTCTGATTTTCCCCACATAGACCTCGGCCTCTCAACCCTCAACCACTTTCATCAACTTCAGCCTTATTCATCTTGTGGTGCAGATAAGAGCCTCGTGCTTCTCTAGACTTCAATCTCCTCAATATCCTATATTATCTTCCTTCTCTTCTCTCATCCAATCTCGGCCTTCGCAACAACTCCTTCCGAGCCAAATATAATTCTTGACGCGGCTAAGCTCCCCCATGAAGATCTCCATCACCCCTCATCCCCAACCTGGGGAAGGGGTTCTTACTCACTGTCCCTGGAGAAATTTTGCCTCCAATGAGCTTTTCAGATGGAATGAAGCTTTGGGGTTTTGCGTCTCGATGTCCAATTAGAACCATATTTGGATAGGACCTGCATGCTGTCATCCGTCATTGCTTCAAGCTTCAAGGAAGCTCGGTGGAAGTGCAAAGTTGCAGACGGAACTTTGTTATTGCAATTCCTTTATATCGTCATGTTGTTCCTATTGTCTTAACGATTCTATTACATTTTTCAAGCTAGACGAAGTTTCGCTCCTGTTCTTGAGAAATGCGTCTCACCAGCTTCTCCATAGCATTCGTTGCATGTGTTTGCGTCGCAGTAGCAAGTCCTTTTGGTCCCGTTCCCCAGGGACCAGCACATAATGGCAAAATATGTACAGTCAAAGCTCTAGGAAACAACACAGATGATACACCTCAGATTCTCGCCGCTTTCTCGGACTGCAACAATGGAGGAACAGTCGTCTTTCCTGAAGGGCAAGATTACTGGATTGCAACTAAATTGAATCCTGTACTATACGATGTTACCATCGAATGGCACGGGATGTGGACGGTATTTTTGCCTTTTCTGGGATGGATAGGAATGGCTGACATCTATACAGATGTCTGACGATCTTTCATATTGGAGGAATAACTCGTACCCAATCGCCTTCCAAAATCACCGTGCAGCTTTTGTCGTCTCAGGCGAGAGAATATATATCAATGGCTACGGAACTGGTGGAATCTATGGAAATGGGAATGCTTGGTATAACGCGGAGCAGAAAGTCACACAACCAGGTCGCCCAATGCCATTTGTCTGGTGGAATGTTAGTGATGTATACGTTGAGCACTGTAAGTTTATTCCTTTCTTCTTTCATCAATTTGCTGCTAAATGTTCCAGTCTACGTCAAAGATCCAGCTCTTTGGTCCCTGAACATCATGAATGGAACCAACATGTGGTTCGACGATATCTACGTCAATGCCACAGCCGTAAATGCACCATTCGGTACGAACTGGGTTCAGAACACAGATGGATTCGATACCATGGATGCCTATAACATCAAGCTCACGAATATGGTTTACCAAGGAGGTGATGACTGTATCGCTATCAAGCCTCGATCCTACAATGTCTTTGTTCAAAATGTAGGCTCTTACCTAAAAGCTTCTCCTTCTCTTTCTGACGAAATCGCAGATCACATGTCATGGCGGAAACGGAATAGCAATTGGTAGCTTGGGACAATATCTCGAAGATTCTTCCGTAATCAATGTTGTGGTTAAAGATGCGAACATCATCACCTACAATGATGATATGGAGAACGGAGCATACATCAAGACTTGGGTAGGAGCTTTAGTTCCACAACCGACTTCTTATGAGAGTGACTACCAACCTCGTGGCGGCGGATGGTGAGTCTCCTTCATCCTTCCCTGTCCAGAAACAATCCTTGCAGACTGCTGTTTACCCTCAAAAACTCGCTTTCGAGATCCACACCTTGCTCCCCTCTTCGTTAAAGCTAAGACACCCAGGGGCGTCGTGCAAAATATCCGCTTCGAAAACTTCTTCATCCAAGGCGCCTCAATCGGAGCAGCCATCACCCAATCCTCTGGAAACAACGGCTCCTATTCCGGCACCTCACTCATGGAAATCACCAATGTCGCATTCGTAAATTTTACCGGTTACACCACATCTACGACCAAGACGGCGAGTGTAAGTTGTTCGAACGTGCATCCTTGTTATAATGTTGCGTTTCAGAATTTTAGTATGAGCGCTGGGATTAATGGGTCGGCGGCGGGTGCGCAGGGAGGTTGTAGTTATATTGAGAGTGGTGGGGTTAGAGGGTTGACGGGGAGTGGGTGTTGATGTATTGGAGGATGTTGGTTATAAGGTTACTCATGAACAGGACTGCAATGGAAAGATGTTGTCTTGATGTCTTCGTTCATGATGCTCACTCGGATCTGCACTTCAGTGCAACATCTAGTGATAAGACTATCTGAGGATAGCACCAGACAGGGTCTTGACCTTGCAGACACCTCCAGCCTCAGTGACAAGTCTTCCAACGCCAGATTTAGCAGGGTCTCCCTCCTTCTGAAGCTCCTTCACAGCACTGACGTCAAAAGCAGCCTCCAAATCCGCAGTAGTCGTAAAGCCAGGTTGAATCATCTCCCAGACCTTCTTCTTAGGATTCAAAACTCCCTCAGGCTCTCCCTTCCATCCCTCAAAGAACACTCTTTCGCCGGCCTTTGCCTCAGCAGGAGGAGTGACAAGCTCAACAGGTCCAGCATGATTATCCTCCTCTCCCTCCTTCAATCGAGGTGAAGCAGCCAAGACCATAGCACAAGACTTGATTCCTCTCATCTTAACCGGCTTGAGATTGCAGACCACCACCACTTTGCGTCCCTGCATCTCCTCAAGTGGCACAAGTCCGTTCAAGCCAGAACACACAGTCCTAACAACCTGTCCCTCATGCTCAGACGTATCGTCCTGTCCCGCCGGATCACCCATAGCAATCGTAGACACATAAAGCGAGTCCGCCTCCGGATGCTTAAAAGCCTTCAAAATATGTCCCACTCTCAAATCAATCAAACAAGGGCTCAGCGGCGCAGCAGCAGCAGGGGCCTTCTGAGGCTTAGGAGCCTTCTCTTTCTTCTCCTTCTTTGGTTTCTCGCTCTTCTCTCCTCCCTCGCCAGTTACAGCAGCAACAACAGCATCTTTTGCCCCAGTAACCTTATCCGTGACCTTCTCAACCACACTCTTATCTTTCTTATTCGTTCGATCTGGCAATGGAGTTTCTCCTCCAGCGGCGGCGGCGGCAGCAGCTTTCTCCTTCTTCAATCGCTCTTTCTCGGCCTTTGCATCAACGGGTGGTTTGACGTAGAGGATTTCCTCAGGATCAACTTTGATTTTCTCAGCATCAGCGACGGAGAGGCCGAATATGGAGGAGTTTTGGATGAAATCCAAGTGGCGCACGATATGTGGGTGTCCTTGCTCTCCGGTCTTCTGCTCAGCAGTCCATTTCGAAACTTGTGGTGCGAGGGAGTGGTAGAGTGCAATATCTGCTTTTGAGGGCTTGGCTCCGAGGAGGGTGGTTCGAGATGCGAGGTGGGTGTTTAGGGTATCGAGGAGGGATTTGGAGTCTGCGGGAGAGGATTTGAGGCGGTCGGAGGTGGTAAGCCATTGGTTGATTTCAGCTTCCTCAGTGGGTGTGTAGTTTAGGTTCGTGAAGGTAGACATTGTTCTGGTGAAGGATGGTGCGAGCCTTATGGCGCGTGGAAGGATGCGTGTTGGTAACAGCTTGGCGACTTGAAGATGAGGTCTTTAAAGAGCTCAATTAAGGTTGAAGAGGAAGTTTGGAGGGGTTGTTGTTGACTCATTTTGTCGAAGCGAATTTTGAGGTAAGATGTTCCAGTCACGTGACTATTCCATGATCTCTAGCTACTCAGGTGCCGAAGTGAGGTCTCTTCCAAATTTCAGGTCGATAACAGTCGATCCTTCCCCATCTTTTCGGTAATCTCAACATTATTTCATCAGACGATGGATTAAGGAACACCCTCGGAGGCTCGGAGGCTTCAATGCAGATCGGTCTGAACTTTTGTGTGGCTCGGGACCGCCCTCTTCATTACGCGTTCGACCCGTGAATGCCAACAACGATTGAGGTTCATTTGTTCGTTACACCGTTAAGATATACCATGATCATCGATGCTCCGCATCTTCACATCCCTGTTTGCGTATGCTCATGAATATAGTATTCTCTATTTCTGGCTTTTGGGTGGTTCTCTAGTTCTGTCATTTGGATGGGTCCCCACCACCGGGACCCTAACAATAACTGGGTTGAGAGATTGAATGAACCGAAGAACTGCAAAGGCGTACGTATTACACTTTTCCGGTGGGAATTTGTTCTCTATATAAGTCTGTTCATCGTCTCTCGCTGCTATCAAGATTACTTTGCATCCAACCCTTCAACAAGTGTTTCGTTCTAATCATGCTGGTTTCTTCTATTCTTTTTGCTATTGTGGCTGCGAAAGCAGCTGTAGCACAAAATGTTACTACCTCTTCGTCAATGCCTACAGTTACATTGGACTATTGCACCGTTCAAGCTGCTCTCGGAAACGTTTCTGCCGGTGTTTACAAGTATCAAAACATTCGTTTTGCTGCTGCACCCTTGGGAGACCTTCGGTGGGCTGCACCTGAGTGGCCGCCCGTCGAAACCGAGGTCAATGATGGCACGCTCGCAGTATCAAATGTTGCATGCTCCGGTGTTGAGGATTGCTTGTTTATGGACATATACGTGCCAGCCAATGCCACGGGCAGAAACCTCACGACCTTGGTGTGGAGTTATGGGTAAGCAATTCCATTGGTTTTCACCTTGATGAGCAAGCACTTACAACATTCGCAGAGCTGGAGCAAACAAGACTCACACCACGCCTGAAGGACTGTATGATCTAAGCAAAGACTTCATTTTCGTCACCTACAATTACCGTGATGGTATTGCTGGTGTTGCCAATGGTCCAACATTCTCTCATGAAGGTGGTGCCACAAACGCTGCAGTTCGTGATACCGAACATGCTTTTAAGTGGGTTAAGAGGTACATCAGCGCATTCGGAGGAGATCCTGACAACATCGTTGCGACGTCTTTCTCGGCTGGCTCCGCAGCCACTCTCGATCAGATCACCCGTTATGGGGGCAGGGCTGAGCAGCTCTTTGCTCGAGCCTATGTCACGTCACCAGGCACAGTTCCAGGTGCTGGTCACGAACAAGCTGAGGCCTTTTGGCAGAATGTATCCTCCACTGTCGGCTGCGACGGCGGTAGCTTGGACTGCATGCGAGCTGTCAATTACACCACTCTCAATACCGCTGTCAATGACCTGGTCACATTGTATCAGTACACATTACAGCCTCGAGTTGATGGGGACATTATTAGTGATACTTGTAAGTTTTGCCATAACTATGAGGTTTCTTTCGATTCCTGCTGATATGTCTGAAACAGTTGAAGCCCAATTCTACGCCGGCCGCTATAACTGGACTGGACCACTGGTCATCACCCATGAGCTTCACGAGGTGAATGGCGACCCGATTAGCGGTGTCAACACCACTGAAGATGCCATTGCCATGATCCAGATGTATTTCCCCGGCATCAAGGACGTGATCGTTGACGACATCCTCGCACTCTACCCAGAGAGTGACTATGATTCTGCAGGGCTTCGTTTTGCAGACATCGAGCAGAGCTTCGAACTGACTTCCCACAACTTAGCTCTGACCAACGGTCTTCACAACCAGACTTGGAACGCAATGGTCGCTTTAGGAGAATCAACTCACGGCACTGACCAGAATTATTACTGGTATAGTACATGGGCGCTCAATGGCGACATCCAAACTGACCCTGTCAATGCTACCACTGCTCGCATCATGCAAAAGTACCTTTTGTCCTTCGCTCTCACTGGCAACCCTAACACATTGTGGCCCGAGGACAAGATAGAATGGCCCATGTACAATACTACTACGAATGGCGTTGAACTAGTCTTCAATACTAGCATGTACCTGCAAGAGGACTCCTTGGCGAACTCTCAATCTCGCTTTTGGAATAGAGCCTTGTGGTACTAGATAGACACATTCGGTAGAAAGCTCTCTGAGTCCGCAATACTTCTTTGCGGGTCAGATAGGGCATATCCTATATACTCCGTTCCCCGATCTCATCTCTTTCAAATGCAAATATGCTTATTGCGCGCGAAAGTACGATGCCTTGACAGCCGCTAGGGGAACTACAAACTGGCTAACACTTTTATCTGCGCAAGAGCTCCGATCGATTGCAATCGAATTTAACGGACCAGAGTCAAGGACGTTCTAGATACGAGCATAAATCTGCTTCATCTTGACTTACAAACATCCTCCTTCTGGACTGCAGTTTCCACGAGGTCCAATGCCGAGACTTCCCCGGTCTCAAGGCCAGTCGCCCTTGGTGTACACCATTTGTTCATTGTGACACTTTCTGAGCAGGTTCAGAGCGACGTTATTCTCGAGCCTGCGCCTTTTCATACCCCCGGAAACATGAAGAGCTTGCACCGTATGGCAGGTTTGGCGAGACCTGCATATGGACAGCCGCGGACAAGAGAGCCATCCTAGAGATCGATCGGATCAACGGATGGTTTAGAACATGCAAAGACAACCTATTTCGTTGAAAATGGAAATCAGGGGCTCCTAAGTGGGGTGGTTTGCCTTTTAAAGTGCGGGGGAGAGCCGGTCCTCACTATCAAAGCTGGAGAGATTTGGTTCTCGGGATGCTCGCATTTCAACCGGTTTGTTGAACGAGACAAAGAAAGTGCGGAATTAATGCGAGAATCGACATGCAAGCCTTACTCTTCCTCACGGTGTTACCATGGTGCGTGCTTTGGATGTTGGCTTGTTTTGTTGTCTGAATGACTAGAGCTGTCATGAGTGGAACGTATAGCTTGAGAGCTGTTGTTTCTCCGGAGTTTGGGTTCTTGACGAGCGATGCTGGTATTTGATTCAACATCCATACAATACTTCCAATCGCCGACACGGTCACTACATCATATCGGTTTCTGCATTTCCGACTTACTTCCTCTGGTCAAAATGAGGGCTGTGATGAACACGAAGCGGCGCTAAGGTGCGGGGTGAAAATACCCCACGGCTTCCCCAGCTCTTCCATTTCCTTGGTCCATCACGTGGCACAGGACGATCGCTGTCCGTTGAGGCCAGCTCCAGCCAACCAGGTCTCAGACTCGGGTTTAAATGCAAATTAAGATCCTGGTTGTACGCTGCAACTCAACCTTTCCATGGGATAGTGCATGGACCGAATCAATGAATTGGATTATGTCCGTCTCGCCATAGCTGCTTTCTAAGTAAACGCCGCGGGTCCAGAACCCCTCTTTTCTATATAATATGTCAGGTCCCAAGGTTGATCGTGTAACTACTGATCGTTGTTTCATTAATAATTGAATCTGTACGACATGGCTCCATCAGCAACCTCAGAAGTTAATGGCAATGGTGTTGCTGCCACCAAAAGCCTCGATGCATTGATTGTTGGTGCTGGATTCGGTGGGCTTTACCAGCTACACTATCTACGGAAAATGGTAAGTTTTTGTTATAACTCATTAAGAATATGCAATTGTGGTACAGCTTCTTGTGGCAGGCAGTGGCATTGTTGCAGAAACAGGCAACTTTGCAGGGCGGTCACAACATGATGAAAGCATGCTGACAGAGGTTCTCTATGCCAGGGTCTGAAGTGTAAAGTCGTTGATAGTGCGGGAGAACTTGGAGGGTAAGCCAAACTTCTAGCTGTATCTCGGATTCTCGACTGATAGTGTGACAGTATCTGGTACTGGAATTGTTATCCAGGGGCCAGAGTCGATTCCGATGTCCCGTTATACGAATACTCCATCGAAGATCTGTACAAGGACTGGACTTGGTCGGAACGATTTCCAAGCTGGCCTGAGCTCCGAAAATACTTCCAATATGTGGACAAGAAGCTTGACCTTTCGAAGGATGTCATGTTAAACACTGTTGTCAAGTCGGCAGAATTCGATACAAAGTCTTCAAGATGGCATGTCAAACTTGACTCCGGAGAAGTCTATGATTGCAGATTCTTCCTATTGTGTACCGGCTTTGCTGCCAAGCACTATGTACCCAACTTCAAGGGCATGGACAAGTTCAAGGGTACTATGTGCCACACTGGTAAGATTTAACAGTTGCAAAATTGCGAAGTCTTCGCTGACATTCACAGCCAAATACCCGCAAGAAGGTATCAATTACGAAGGCAAAAAGGTTTGTGTCATTGGAACCGGAGCCTCAGGAGTCCAGTGTATTCAAGAAATCGGACCTCAAGTCAAGCATTTGACAGTTCTCCAAAGAACCCCAAACCTCTGCCTGCCAATGAACCAGCACAAGTTGGATGTCGAGGAAGAAAAGAAGATCAAAGTTGATGGTGGCTATGACGATGTCTTCAAATATCGTCGTGAGACATTCGGTGGCTTCCACTTCGACTTCTACCAGAAGGATGCACTCGAAGAGACGGCAGAGCAGCGACGAGCACTCTATGAGAATTTATGGCAAGGTGGCGGATTCCGCTTCTGGCTTGGTATCTACAAAGATACACTGTTCAGCAAGGGAGCAAACGACGAAGCATATAAGTTTTGGGCTGAGAAAACACGTGCTCGTATCAATGATCCGAAGAAGAAGGATATCCTCGCTCCACTTCTCGACAAGCAGCACCACACCTTCGGGACCAAGCGACCATCACTTGAGCAACGCTACTACGAGGTGTATAATCAAGATAACGTAGACATCTTTGCCCTGAAAGAAAACCCCATCGACACTTTCACAGAGAAGGGTATCAAGTTGAAGAATGGCGAGGATCTTGAGTTTGATGTCATCATCCTAGCTACCGGTTTCGACTCTGTCACTGGTGGACTTGTCCAGATCAATATCAAAGGCACGGATGGAGTATCGCTTGCAGACAAATGGTCTAAGGGAACATGGACATATCTTGGCATGAGTACTGCAAATTTCCCCAATATGTTCTTCCTATACGGTCCGCAAGGTATGTATCGACCCTCTCCACTCTTCCGAACTCAATAGTTAACATAAACATCAGGCCCCACGGCCTTCGCCAACGGCCCAACAATCGTCGAGCTCCAAGGCGATTGGATCATCGACGCAGTCGAGTACTGCGTGAAGAACAACAAAAAGACCATCGACCCAACGTCACAATCCGAAGCTGGTTGGACCAAGCACGTCGCCGATCTGACCGATATCACATTGTTCCCCGGCACTGACAGTTGGTACATGGGAGCCAATATTCCTGGTAAGCCGAGAGAGGCGTTGAATTATGCAGGTGGGATTCCGAGGTATGTGAGGGAGTGTAAGGAGGTTGCTGAGAAGGGGTATGCTGGGTTTATTTTTGATGCACCGTATGATACGAAGGCTTAGATGGTCTTTTAAGGTCTAGATGTGGGGTTTGGGGCTCAGTAGTGTGTATGTATGTATGTATAATCGATGATATGATAGCTTTTACTACATCATTTTCTATGTCCTTCATCAGTTGGAAATATTGACCTTACTGCTTTCAGATTGATCTAGACCACTTTCAGAACAGGAGCGGAAGAAGGAGAACTCGTGTAGCACTAGCTCTTCTTGCCCTCAAGTAGGAATTGAGCAAGTACCAAATCGGTGTACACAGTACACGTCACCGTGAGAAATTCGAAGAGAAGCCTTGCCCAAGTATCCTTCGCTTTTTCCCCACTCCCCTCTCCTCCGGCGCCAGTTTCGCTATTCTCCTCCACACTGAGACATAGATAGAAGACAGTGTAACTTGCTCGATCTTCGATCTATGTCATGCACTGCCGTATATGCTGTGTCAACCCGCTGGTTCTCTCATTTACCTCTTCTGCACAAGATTTGGCGTCAATCTGTTCCGCGAACACGAGCAGGAGACTGTTCAGTGCTACCGCAAAAGCCACTTCCTGCCCCTCAATCAGCAATCCTGTGGCCCATCGGGTGGTGACAAACCCTTTCGAGCCGCTTCCGGGCCCTGCTTATGACTTGAACTTCGTCATCGTTGATGTTGTTGTGGTTAGAGAGTGGTGCTTGTTCACCTCGCTTAGTTTCGCCAACCTCCTGACGGTAACTTTTAGACAAAGCTGCAAGACAGAAGGTCGTGGCACACATCTTCTGAGGCGTACTTGCACCCTTAAGTGCCTGACCTTTTTTGAAAATAAGCGCTACTCTCTGAGTACACAGGGTACACCACAAATTGAAGACGGACAGGCGAATGACAACGCTGTAGTCAGCGCCTAAATTGGCACAGGCCTTCGAGATTATGATGCCAGGAGGTGGGAGGTACCTTTTTCATTCAGCAAGTGCGTTTGTCTATCACGAAATCGTGACATTGAGGAAATGGAAGTTCGTTTTGGGAGGGAAGCTCCTTCCTCCTCAGCCACTAGCGTGGTTATAAGTCAGCCCTCGGATTCTCACACACGCACTCTTTCCAGTATTCTTTGCCATCTCAGAGCCCGATCAGAAAATTCAAGATCAACCAACCTGAAGGCGCATTGTCATCCATTGCTCCATATTGACTTGACCTGTTTCTGATTGGTTTTCAAAAGACAGGAAAATACACCATCAGTACGCTACACGTGAATGTTGACAGTTCTGAAATTGATATATTTCAAGCTGCTTCAAATTGCTTCTTTCATATAAGCATTAAGTTTCTCATATTTACGGCGTTAAAGCATTCAGCAAGATTCAGCGATGCGCAAGATACTCTGCTGGCACTTGAATATCAACTGTTCATCCCAACCACTTGAAGGTCCAACTTCACTGTCCCCAAAAAGTGACTAGCTGTACGGTCAAATCCCCAAAGAGAAATAGCCATGGCTGCCGCAAGTGATGCAACTCAACTGAATGCTCTTGCCATCCTCGATCAGAAAAGACCTCACCAAGCAGGTAAGTTGACTAGCGTGAACATCATCGCAACAACACACTTTAGTTTCTTCACATCTCACCATGGAACATTTGCCATGGATTTCCGTGCTTGGCTCCGAGAAACACTGCATTCTGGAAGTGATTGGGTTGTCGCAGCTCGCTTGTAAGCCCATGTCTATTCAGGGGTAGAAGTCCCTATTGAAATATTTCTCGTCAGGGAGACGGACTCCCCCCTTCTATATTTCTAGAAGATGTTTAGAAAAATAATATACATGAACAAAAAGTGCCTCCTTCCTCCTCTTTACATACCCGACATGATTGCTAGATATTGAAGTGTACGCGCGAGATGATTTGATACAACCAGGGCTCGAGACGTGACGCGACCACCTCTTCATCACATTTAAATCAACCTTCCTCATCTGCGTAAATTTTCTGTCGAGAATAGTACATAAATCTAGCCCAGAAACGAAATTGGAAGCTGATGTTTCTGAATCACACTGCAATTTGCTTCAGAGTTGCAGACACAATCAAGTCAAGGAATCTTGAGTTGTCTTATCGTGTCAGCTTGGCTAATTACCGTTACACCATCCAAACCAGTCTTACCGCTGTGCTGTATCTAGAGGAGGACGTACAATCGTTCATTTTCGATATAGTTAGAAAAGAAGTCCCAAACTAAATCTTGGAATCTTGCTTTCTGACGTGACCTGTTTAGTGAGTGAGGTACACACTTCGCTCCACATGTCGTTCCACGAGACGTCTACCACCTCAATAGAATGAACTCTTTGTCAGAGTCCACCCCAATGAGCTTTCACAACCGAAACTCTTTCGAGCCCCCTAATTCGACCGGCATAGGTAGGATTTGATGGCGGGCGTCTGGACTGACTGCGGTACGAGCGGTAACGCTAGGCCTGAAGCTGCTTGCACCGCCGCAAGCTTAACCAGACTGGATGCCAGGTGCATCGGGTGTTCCCACTCACGGTACTGACTTCAGCATCGAAATCCTTGGAAACGAAGAAGGAATTGGGCAAATGTAAGGAGCAGAGAAACAAATCCATGGTCGTGTCCGGCAAACACCACCGCTAGCTTCTGAAGCACAGTAGGGTCAGCAGAAGGAAGAATTAACAGAGAGCAGTTTGTATCCAGGAGAACTCTCTTCGAATGGATGTCCCCTACTGTATTTAAGTTTTGAAGCCGTAAGGTTAAATCTGCGGCTTGCAACAAAAAGACTTGTGCAACCACTTCTCAGCGAACCAGTATGCCATGCATCTCACGTCAGATCCGAAAACCCCCAAGATCTCAGCATATCGGAGTTTAAATCATGCCCTGTCTCCCTTCCGACGAATCAATTCTCGTTCTCCAGTTAAGGTTTGGTGTCTGGATTGGCAATTGATGTCCTTATTCAGCCTACTGGCGCAACCTTCGTTTCACCGGCCGGGTCATTCCAGATCCGATGGTTGAAGTGAGTAGTGACGTGAGGTCATTCGACCAATCTCTTGTCTGGATCGTTGTTGAGATCTAAGCCTCAATATCTGAGACTTTGAGGGTGCGAAGTTGTTGTCATATGCCCTGGAGAGACCTTGATTTTGTGGTTCATTTTTGGGAACTTTACACTTGAGATAACCTGAAGATGATCCGATCATCCATTTAGAAGGTTAATCTTCTCCGACCAGCGGGTCTTCGGTCTGCACAGTGCGGAGTGGCGGATTTGGGGGCCGTATCAAGACCACGTTTAGTGATTCAGGAGTAACCGCACAAGTACATGGAGCACAAATAGGGAGTCTGGATGAGAAGTACTGTATTCAGTCAAATTGTAAACAAGAATTAAAAATTGCGCAAGCTTTTCGCCAAGGTCGTCCCAGTTCCCATGCAGGTGGGTTTGAGCCCGCTGATCTGCATCTGGGGCCCATCCTTCGGGATCGTGTCCAGGGAAGCTCAGAGGGTCTGGCTTGCATTCTGGCACCTTTTCGCATGAGCTTTGAGCCGTCGGTCATCTTCTCATCTGATGAAAGAATTGTCGTTCGCAACTATCGTCAAAGTGAGCTCATGTTGGCTGGCCTTGAGTATTCTAGGTGCTATGACTGGAACTGATCTCAAGATCGATATCGATATCGATCTCGGGTCATCCGATGATTGGAACCGTGGAGGGTATAAAGGTGCATGGACCCCGTAGCTTAATTTGACGGCCGAGAAGAGATGTTTGGTTTTCCTGCTGAGCTGACAGGCTTGCGAGGTGGCCGACCCCAGGATGTTTGCAGCTAGCCAGTCAGCAAGAAGACATTAGTGAGCAGAGGCTGTGGCAGTCCACAACAGTCCACAACAGTCCATGGAGGCTTCGTGCCGGGGACCTGAAATGCTGCTTGCAAAGCCGTGGGCGGCAGGCTGAGAGGGGTGCAAACGTGCGCTAGAAGGAGGTTGGAAGAATAAGTATTACGGAGACTCCATGACAAGACCTCGAGACCCTTCCTCTCCAATCCTCCGCGCCTCGACTCTCGTCCTGAGGTTCACGTTCTTTCCTGAAATTTGAAGCCATCATTGAAGAGTCGCCGGCCTCAATACGACCTTGCACGATCTGCTGTTCACGACCCGCCATTCTGCGGACCTGCTGGGATCCTCAATCTCGACTTTGGTGAAAGGGGGCCGAGGAAGGCTTCAAGACAACGCACAGCACCGCACCACTGCAGCGCGGAATAGACCCAGAAACGATCACATTACAGGGCCTCCTTCAGAGCGGTACCCTCTGCTATAAAAACGACATCCGGAAATCAAGGCGTTCTCTTTTGCTGCTGCAGTCTGCGCGCTGACAACGTCGCCCAATCATCCTCGGAAAGAATCACATTCCCAGCCGGCGATCCAGATCTTATCCTAGAGACTGGGTCGAGGGTTCTTCCCACTCCTCCAAAGAAATTGAGCTGCCATAGGCCTTGGCGCATCTCGTCTCTGAGGTAGGGTGTGCTGTTCCACTAGGGAGGCCAATTGGATTCGCGCTGGTCCTCGGGCTTTGCTGGCGTTATCGACGTCTTCCAAAGCATCTTGGCAATAGTCCCGGACTCGTCTAAGCTTTGCGAGCCTTGACGCGTCTTGTTGTTGATATCGTACGGTACTTGGGAGGAAAAGTGTTTGGCTGGGAAAGATGAGCACGCCCTCGGTAAGTGCCGCCCTAAATTCGCTTGTCATCGAGCCCTGCATTTGTTCCCCTCCATCTTCGCCTCCATCTCCTACTTCACCCTTCTCGTGGACTCTACTGACAATGTCGTCTGTGAAGGAGAAAGCCAATCTCGCACGGATAAGAGACAACCAGAGGAGGAGCCGAGCGCGGAGGAAGGAATACCTACAGGAACTGGAGGCTCGGTTGCGACAATGCGAATTGCAAGGCATTGAGGCATCGTCCGAAATTCAGGTGGCAGCACGACGAGTCGCCGACGAGAACAAGAAGTTGCGAAGCCTGCTAGCACAGCATGGAGTTACAGACGATACAATCGAGTTGCATTTGCAGACTTCGCCGACCACCAATACGATGGGAGGTCAGTACAGCAGCAACAGTGGAGCGGTCCAAATGCTCGAACTCTTGCAAACACGCAAAGTCTCCTGTAGCGATGTCAACAACACGATGTGCGCTATGACACAGGGACCAAGCAGTCGAGATAGTTCAGCCAGCGGGACAACCGTTCACTCATCATGGGATCCTGGATTTACACAGAACCCTGCCAGAGCTGGGTCTATACAGCAAGTGGGAGGAGAGACGCATCACTTCATGACTCCGAGTACTAGCAGCGCCAGCCGAACCAGTAGCATTAGTCACGGCCATAGATCTTCAAGCCATGCTATGGTGCATCATCAACGACTTGCCTCTGGTCAATTACCTCGAAGTCCAGCATCAAATCCTCCTAACCAGAGTCATCTCTTTGATTTTGACCCCCAAATATCAACATCGAGCTTATATTCTCCGCATGAACACCAGGCCCAAAAGCACCTATTACCACACAGCGGAACGCAGAGATCTTCTGTCTATATAACGCATCCTTCTCATAATCCGAACGTCAATAATTGCAATTATGCTACAGATATGATTACCACAATGGCTGGAGCGGATCCTAGCACTGTACGAGCTGACCTCGGCTGTGTACCTGGGACCGATTGCGATGTGGATAATTACAGGGTGTTTGAAGTGATGGACCGCTATTCGGGTGTCGGATTATGACAATCGGAGGCCGTTGCAGGATCTCAGATGATTGTGCTAAGTAATTGACCGACTGTGAAGGGCCCAACGAAGCAAGGTCATCGCACGAGCGACGATAACGAGCGAGATGGAAAGTGAAGTCGCATTCCTGCACTTCAATAGTTTTCGGCACTACGCGACTATTCAAGCATTCTAGGGGCATTTCAAGCGTTTGGGTTTTGCAATGTCACGGACGCATTGCATCGCTACACAATGCATATATGATCACAGGAGAGCAATAACGTTACACTTGAAATGTGTATAATACATCTACAGCCAAGCTGATTTTTGAAGCTACAGGATTCTGATATATCGTTGTGATGAGCATAGCTTTGTGGCCGACGTTCCGAGAAATGCAATAGAGGCGAGATGCATTCCAACCAGAATTTTCCATTCCTCGCGTCTGTTTTCGTCCATTTTCATGCAGTGTAAACACGAAGCTTCTCTTCGCATCATCAACTACTGTGTTTCGCGCTTTTTCTTCTCTTATTATGGGATCGTCGTTGCTTCAATCAATGACACACATCTCTTCATTCACACCGAGAGGACTCCTCTCACAAATTTCGATATGATCAGAACTCCAGTCTATGACTTCGCTCCCTTTCTCTCTGCACCTGCTGTTCGAGAAAAAGCAGCACCGTTTGGAGCCCCTCAAATCATCAATATCCCCGAGACGCGCATCCCATCTCCACTGGCACCAAATATCACCCCCCAAGTCGTCAAGAACCTGAAGGAGCATCTCACTGGATGCGGACGCGATGGCAAGGTCCCACCCGGCAACGAACGCGGAGTCGGAGTTTGGGAGACGTGGAAACGAGCCTGGGATCTTTGGAATAATCATTACATCGAAGGGAGAGAATGTCCTGAATGGATCAAGAGCGAGTATGAGAGGCTAAGGGATGCGATTTCGAAAATCAAAGCCAAGAAGAGAAGGACTTATGATATCACCCGTGATGAAGGGAGTACTGACCAAAAACCCGCGCTCAAGCCTACGCCTGAGATTTACGACAGAGTGTTTGCGGCTGTTAAGCCAGAGACAGCGCGACCAGGCAGAAAATGGATTCAGCATGCCTTCAGAACCGGGACAATCAAAGTCCCCAGCGGTCGCAAGATCAAACAGAACACTGATCCTCAAATAATAGGTTACAAAGAAGACGTTTGGACCGAGGGTATGGCCGATCAAGGGAAAGGAGATGAGGTTGCAATCTATAGAAGAGAACCGGTCTTCGCAACAGAAGAACGAACACGACAGATTCGTGCAGACGGTCCTTGGCAACGTAACGGCAGACCCATGGCTTCTTGGGGCGCCCTTGTCCGAGCACGACAAAATGGAATCCTTTTCAAACCATGGGAGACCGATGATAGCGCTGAGCCTTCGTTGGAGCCACTGGATACAAAACCACAGACCCTGACAGTGACGTGGATTCCTAAGCACCAAGATCATATCGACGTCCGGACAGAGAAGATACCGCGGGTCCTCAAATCGTGGACTGAAGTTACCAATTTGAGAATCAACAAAGAACGTCAACCGAAGAGAAACAGGAAGGATGAATCGGCGATGCAGAACGGTCGACCCAGACTATGGCTATTTGACGAGGAGAAGTTGGTCGACACTGGGAAAACAGAGATCCTGGCTGTCGATCGACATAGAGAAGAAGCTCTAACTCCTGTCATGGGAGGACCAATCTACGGTCCCTCAACAATAGAGATCGATGAGATGGTGGACATGAAGGTTCCTCAATGGATAGAGGTCGATAACCCTGAGTACAACAAAACCCCCACTCCTTCAAGGAGCCCAACAATGCATCACCGTGCTCAAACTTCTGCACCAAGGATCCCACCAAACGACTCTCTGGACAATGAGATACTTGGGACAGTAAATCATCCAAAGTACAATGAGTGGGAGAAAGGCCTTCCCGGGCGATGGAACAAGGCAAACCCTTTTCAGCCACTACCTGCAAACAAAATTGACTTTGATACCTGGAAGAACAATAAAATCACTCGCATGAAGCAAGTCTGGGCACAGCAAGCCATACCCATGACAGGCGGCCCTGTTCGTAGTGCAACGCACAATAACGGCGGTCCCTCGTTGACCGAGTACGCTCTCGAGCCTCCCAAAATTGTCGTTGAAGACACAGAACTAGAAAACGACGATGATGATGAGATGGCGGATCACTCATATCAAGAATACGAAGATGCAAGCGAAGATGCAGACATGGATGAGGATGACGATCACGAACAACGAGCCCTATCCCAAGACAATCTATATCCTCTCATACCAGATGAAATTTATGAGAGTTATGAGACTGAAGGAAAGCCAGAGGATTACAGTTGTATCCAGGATGATAACTGGCAAATAGAATCGGGCAAGTCGGGTAACATTTCACCTATCTCAATACCGTCAGATGAATCTATGTCAAACTCTGGGCCTCAATTTTCAGGTACGAGGCCTTTCCATAACCCGCCACCGCCACCACCACCGCCACAAGATATTGACGAGGAGTATCTTGGCCCACCTCGAAGAGGTCCAGACGGTATGGCTGCTGGCTTTTATCCGATGAAACTCTTTCCTGAGTATGGAATACCTGACCCAGATGCGGATAATAAGTATCCTACATGGACAAACAATCTGCAATGTACCGTGTGGCGCCCTCGACGTGTGGGAGAGAAGAAGGCGAAGATTGAACTGGATGATCCATGGAACAAGGTCTCCGATATAGAAGTTGATGGTGGTGTTGATTGTGGAAGAAGTCCTTATCCGGTAATAGCCCCTGTCTAGAAGTTATCAGAATCAGTTATTGATTATGCTCGCTGTAGGTGTTACGTCCAATCAACAAGTACATCAGAAATACAATTACCCATCCAATAGAAGACGGTGCTATGGATATCGACCATGCTGGAGAACAGGTCACATACCGCAAGGAAAAGGTCTGGGACGGTGTTGTACACACCATCTTCAACATGCCCACTCGTCCTGACGAGCCCATTCGCGAAAGGCGCGATCAACGAGAAGAGAGAATCAAACTCCTCTTTGGGGACCACGGATTCGACCAACCACCTCGTCATGACATGTTTCCCTTGGATATCCGTCGCATCATTCAGATCAACCCAAAGACCAATGAGCCCTACGAATCAGCGAAGCTGAAAACACCATTGCTGGACAGGGAGAGCGAAATGGAACTCGACTTTCCCTGGAGCAATCCATCACAGAAGGTTCCAGACTTAAAAGAAAATGATCCTTGGTACTTCACGCCGGAACAAGAGAAGTTGAGAGATCTTCCACCAAGAAGATATCCCCTACCAGATGATGAACAAAGGAAGAGTGACAAGTACTTGCCTCTCGACACAACTCGCTGGAACGAAGAATTCCTCAACGATGAGGATTACCGAGCGAGATACTTCGTCACCAACCTTCACGGTGGTACCTTAATCATCAATGGTGCAGAGATTAAGAAAGGATGCATCGCCGGCCCACTACCCGACTTTGCTGTCATCGAGACTCCTGGTAATCAAGTATCTTTCTGGTGGGGACCCTCTGGACGTAATTGGGGTCATGGTCCGGAACACGATGATTCTGCCTATGCTTGGCGTCAACTTAGACGGATGCCTGGATGGGACAAGGTGGGACTGAATGCTGGTCAAGTCTGGAATAAGATTATCCGAGACCGGTTGAAGAGAGAGGAGAGTGGTAACGATGAAGAGGATGATGAGCAGTGGGCAAGATGGAAGAACGCAGGATCACTCGACATCAGCCCCGATTTTGGCCCAGTTGGCGTTGGCGACGAAGCAATTGCGATTGGAAATCATCATAATCATTCAGGTATGTAGGATAATCGCTCTCAAATGTTAATACTGACCAAAATTCAGCTATCAAACTGCATCCTCCACTTCAAATATGTTCTTCGAACGACATTGGACCTACATACTGCCTGAACACCTTCAAGACACCCGACATATTCGAGAACGCAGAGATCGAACTACAATGGCTTCACACAAGAGCCGCTCCTCTGCGAGATGCTGTGATGAAACTCAAGGAACAAAGTAGACAACAAACCCAGCATCTTCACGCTCTCAGCAGATTGATTGAGCCGAGTCCTGATAAATACTTCCCCGGCCCCAAGCCTGCAGTACATCCAGAAGTCTTAGCACAGCAATTGGAAGAACTGAAATGGCCTCAGAGAAAACAAGCAGTCCTCGCAGGACAGGAAGATCTACTCTCGCGACACAACCGCAGACTTCAGAAAGAAGAGAACAGGAAACTCGCTGTTTACGATGCCCAATATGTGGAGCAAAGCAGGAAGAGAAAAGCCGAAAATGACCATCGCAATGATGAAGCGAAAAAGATCAAGTTGCAACTCGAGCGAGAAGTAGAAGAGGCGGAGGCCAACCTAGTCCAGACAAGACAACGAATTCGACAAAACCAAGCACAGAAAGTTAAAGATGATGAACGCAGGAAGCTCGTCTTGCTAGAAGCAAGCAAACTTGAAGTCATGTCCAAGGCTGCTGAAAACGCTGGTACTCCAATTTCTCCTGCTGCCGCTATCATCCTACGCAAATTTGAGGCGAAGAAGGAATTCGAGCATGCCGCCAATATGCTTAGTCTCTTAAACAGAAAAAGGCTCGCTAAAGGAATGCCTGCTCATCCACCACTTTCGCAACCGAGTGTTCAAGAGTATGATAAAATCCTCAAAGACGCCGCTGTATATCTGGATCCTGACTATGAGAAGAAGAAAGCGGCCAAAATCGTAAAAGAGAAGAAGGAAAGACTGGATGTTCTCAAGGCAGAGATTGGAAAGAGAGCGATAGAGGACAAGCAGAAACGAGACGCTGAAAGAGCAAAGAAGAGAGCCGAGGCCGAGAAAATCAAACCTCAAGGACAACAAGGACAGGATCAAGAGGGTCGTCGATTGAGATTCGAGGCTGCACAGAGAAGAAGTGATGCGGAGAAGCTGAGGAGGGAGCAAGAGGCGAGGAAGAATTTGACGCCATCCATATCAGTCAGTCGTACAGCTGTCCCCACACAATTCCCATCTCTAAGCCCTCAAAGCAACCAGAAATCGGGAAGCAATAGCCAGAATCCCTCCCCGCGCTCTTACACTACCCTTCCGCCTAAGCCCACTTCGTCAAACGGTCCAAGTCTAGCCAGTCCTGACTATCAAACTCCTAACTACAAACCTCCTACAGGTGCAAGCCAACTACCATCCGAATATGGCAAAGCACAAACCCTGGCGGAAGCAGAAGCAGCAGTAAAAACCTTGACCAAAGAAGTGCGCCAGACCCTGCAAACACTAGCTACCTCCATGAACATGACAATAAAACAATTCCTCGACACGTATCACCAAGGCATGAGTGTACAAGAATTCGTCGAAAAACGCCAGCTCGAGGGAAAGTTAACCAAGTTCAATACCACTGTACCTGTAGCTCACAGTCCCTCGCCAAGACCCTATTTCGGCGACCAAGCTCCTCCCGGGACTGTCGTGCCTCTAGGAAAACTCCCCGATCCAGGACCACCAACCCACAACATCTTTCCCTCAGAAAACAGGGCCTTGACCCAGCGAATCAAATACGAGCTCCAAGAAGTGCGAGAGGCTGTCTTGACAGCAGTCCGAGACACCATCCGCGCAGAGCAAACCATCAACAAACTGCGTCCCTGGGAGGTTGCATGGAAAAAAGGATACGAAAGTGTAATCGCTTGGGAGAATTCTCTAATGAGGAACGTCACTGCTGAAGATATCCTGGCGACGATGCCGAGGAATATGTCGGAGAGTGATTATAAGAATAGGTTCATGGAGCAGGGGAGGAAGGTTTTCGCGGCTGCTGATTGGGAGGTTATTATGGAGGCTAGTAGGAGGAAGGAGCCGTTGCCTCGTAGGAGTGTTACTGGGATTGGGGGAGAGATTTAGAGTGTTGGACTCGGGTTTTGGGGGGGAGGGGGAAGTGGTGGGAGGAAGAGTTTTGGTGGTATCTAATATGCTTCCGTTATTCCTGTTTGTATGATTAGCTTCTTGCTTTCTTATTTTTAGCAGCTTGGGAAAATCTTTGAGCATTTGTAATGAAGTTTTGACGTCGAAATCTTGATTGGTTGCATGCCCCCCAAGTGGTATGCTCGGCTTGGTGAGGCCCTTTCTCAATCGTTTTGATACTGCTAGCTTGTTCTGTGATTGACGTGAAATGGGAACGAAGATCAGAAAGTCTTCTGATAGACCAGCATGAGAGCAGTACGAAGAGGCTGGACTACCATGGTATCTTGGGAATCCGCGTGTTAGATAAAAGGACTCGTGTCACTCATCCAAGACCTCCAGATGTGGCAATGAGGCGTGTGGATTGCCTGCCCCTTTTCGACTCGCTTAACAGGCGACCCAAATTTCGAAAGTTCAAACACGAGGAGGTTCGTTTACCTACCAACTGTTTCGTAGCTGTCAAATCCATCCATTATCACAATGCTAATTAAGCTTCGCCTACACTTAATTCCCTGAAGCATAAGACACTGTATCATATTTGGATGTCCAACAAATCTTGACACGAGCGGTTTCGAGCCAGCACAATAAGTAGTTTGCCAATCGTCCCCACGACATCATTCCATTTCATGACATACTATACATCTATGTAAACGCCTCAGCTCCATTCCCATCTGACCATCCAGCTATCATCCTCAATCATGCACCCAAAAATCTCTACAAGAAATAATCCGCAACCGGTTTCTTCGCCGGCATACCCCTCGAATCCTGCGGTGCCGCCTGGAACACCCTATACCGTCTCGCCGGTCCATTCAGCAGTACTTTCTCCTTCTCCTTCATCACGCCTCCATCACTCCTATTGACTTCCCCGTTACTTCTTGCTATCATCCCATCACCACTTCCATCTTCTCCTAGCTCCAGTATTGCAGCTACGTTGCCGCATCTGTAGCAGTAATTTGGCGCTGACCAGACGGTGACGATACTATTATCGAACATCTCCTTGAATCCTTCCATGACTAGTTGATGTGCTCTTGCAATCAGGGATAAGTCGTTTGTGTGGTTGAATTGCTTGACGATGTCTGCTCCGAATAAGAATCCTGCTCCTCGAGGTGATAGTCCCCATCCATCGATTTCATCCGGATCTGACCAGAGTAGATCACACATAGCGCCTTCGTGTGGTACTTCTTGCTTCCTGTCTAGCAACCGAATCTTATCCACTGTATCGACCAAAGGCGACAAACCACCATGTACACATAGTACAGCTCCACTCGTATTCCCCGCCGTCCCTTTACTGAAACTCGACGCTCCAGTACCCGGTGGTCCAGTCTTAGTTGGTGACGATACTTTGGAATGGAAGACCTTTGGTTTGGGTCTTGGTACCCGCTGGGTAAGCATTCCTTGGGAATCCAATATCTCAATCTCCGTATCGGCATCGATATATTCTTGCGTCGAATGGAAACTCCCTGGTCCTGCATCTGGTTGTATTGTGTTTGAAGCACCAAGGACTATAGCTCCAAGTGCAAGATAATCGAATACTTCGCAGCAGTACCTCCATACATTCGCACTTCCATACTTTCGTAAACATTCATCGTAAAAGCCGTAAACGGTTGTGATTTGTCTGGACTCGTGGTTTCCTCGGATTAGGGTCATTCGGTCTGGGTATCGTACTTTGAGGCAGAGGAGGAGAAGAAAGGATTCGAGAGAATAGAAACCACGGTCGACGAAGTCGCCTGGGCCTGTTAGCTTAATATCTCTCAACTTTGATGCTGAACATACCCATAAAGAGGTAATTTGTATCTGGAACATCACCACCAACTCGGAAAAGCTCCATAAGATCGTGGAACTGTCCATGAATATCACCACAAATCTGCAGACCACTATCAGCTCAGCCCTCCATAGAAAGGGCAGATCCCTTCTCATACCGTTACCGGTGCAGTCACAGTCACCACGTTACCCTCCTCAATCAACAGTTCCCTTGCTTTATGACATAATTCTCTGACTTGTGCTTCGGGAATAGGTCGACATGCTCGCAGCTGCGCAATGGCTTTGTCGAGGTCGCTCATCTTGGGTATTGCCTTGATCCGCTCTGAAGTCCAACAGGGAATAGTATGGCCTCTCTCTTACACCTCCGAGGTAAAATACACGGTCTTGAGACGCGATTTGGATTCAGGATCGCTTCAGGCGCATCGAGAGGTGGCGGTTATCTACCCGCGTGTGGGTATCGCTGCAAGTATTTTCGTCGATATAATTGTCTAAAGATCACCGGGAGATCAAGTATTAGATCTCGTCCAGAATCGAAGTCGTTTTGTCAGATATTTGCTTCCAGGTGAGGAGCTGTGAGTTGATGGCCAATTCTCATCAACATTCCCAGCCTTGTGAAGAAGCCGAGCTAGGCTGGCAGATGTCGCGCTAAGCCCGATTAAACTTTCATCGAGCTCTAAGCTTCGATAAAAATAACATGCCACTTCGATCCTACATCCTCCTTATGTCTCTCACCTCTACACTCCTTTACTGCTAGGTACATTTACTTTCTCTTGATCCAATTGATCTCTCTAACCAACAATTATAGCATCAATCCCTCATTTCTGTACCAAACTTTCGGACGATTAGAAAGGAGGAAAATGCCACCACCACATCTCCACCCCAAATCACGCCTCACGTCCTCTCTTTTCGCGACTACACTCTTCGCATCATTTTTCGTCGTCGTACTACCTCATGCCCTACCTTGTCCAGCTCCAAGGGTAGCGTACGCAGATGACGGGACACCACAGAATGGGAGGAGAAGGAGGAGACGGAAATGTCCTGATACTGAAGTAAAGGGGGGTGCTGTAGATGCTGTCAGTGCAGAGGATAGTGGTGAGGAAGTGGAAGGAGATAGAGTGAGGAAGAGTCAGAGGGAATGTCCGATTCCGAAACCTGGAGGGATTGTGGGGGAGATTTTGGGGTTTAAGGCGAGTTCGAGTATGGGGTCGAATGGGGGGACGACGTCGAGTACGGAAGGGAAGGGATCGAGACCGCCTTGACATATGGAAGTGGACAAGTAGAGAGAGTGTATATTGTGTATTATACCCAGATGTATAAAGCAGGCATAAGCTGGTGTTGGACTCAGCTTAGGCAGATACCATTTTGAGGTCTTTCTTCTGCTTTCCAGCCTAGTGACCGGATACCTGCTCGGACTCTTGTTGTCTCTCTCGACTTCTCCAGTTCGTAGCATCTGCTGGACTAAGAAGAGTAGAGCTCTGGTACCGTATGCCTTGCGATTTGGACCCTGGGGCATCATATCCAATCATCGCTTCGCATTTCCTAATCCACTTCTTAGGACCGGATGTCTTACTGTTTTACTCTTGATTGCGAGATTTTATCGGCTATCAACCTCAAATTGCAGATATCTTCTTCCACCCTTTGGACCTATGTTGAGCTACTTTCAACGATACAGAGCATTCAAAATCCATCTAATCTTATGATCTCATTCAATCAAACAAGCACAAGAGTAATAGTCGGTCTCCCATACTTTTTCGGCTCCTAGCGAAGCCAAAAGAGAAGAAGAATCGGATAATTCATCCATTCCAACTCTCCAAGTCTCGAGCTACCCAACATAAGCTACGCACCCTTTCCACAACCATCCTACTAATTCTACTCCCAAGAACTTCACACCCTAGAAGTAAGTTTAACCATCAACGGCGGCTTCTCCCAAAGAAAATACACCTTCTGTTTATTCCACTCCTTCGACTCCTCACATAACTCTAGTTCGAAATTCCATAGAATACGACACGCTATCGAACGAATTTCTGCGTATGCGAGGTTCTGTATTCATCAGCCCAAGATATTCCCAAACTCCAAGTATCAATTGTCTTCAGAAATTGAGGTAGAAGAGGTAAGAACAGGGTAGGTATATCAACTCACTTTCCCAATACAATTCCTCGGCCCGATAGAGAAGGCTTGCATAGCGGAGCGGTCGTCTGAGGCGTATGTTGGGTCGCCGAGCCAGCGCTCGGGACGGAAGGAAGAGGGGTTCTTGAAGTTCTTTGGGGAGTGGGAGGTTGCGAGGAGGGGGACTCCTATGGATACCTGTTTCGTCGTATTAGGATTCTTTTCTTCTATTTATAGGAAAAGTAAGGGGTGATGCGGTGATGAGGAAAAGTAGGCCGGAAAGGAAGGAAGGAAGGAAAGCAAAGAAGTTAACATACACCTCCAGGTATCTCCCTCCCATCAACAACCCACCCCTCAGGAGGCGTAAGACGCGGCAAGTCCGCCGGAAAAGGAGGATATACACGAAGAGTCTCCTCGATACAAGCCCCCAAAAACTCCAACTTGGCCTCATTCACAAACGTCATATCCTCCAACCCTCCAAAGGCCGCCCTTACCTCCCGTTTCAAGCGCTCCAGATAAACAGGATTCATCAATAGATAATAGAACATGCCCGAGAGCAGAGTAGCGGACGTCTCACTACCCGCCACATTGAACAATTGCGCGTTAGCTATAATTTCCTCGGTCGTGAGTCCGTTTCTCTCTTTCTGAAACTGATTCTGGCGCAGGATATGACTCATGAAATCTTTTCTCTCCGTCTCCGCGGCCATCCTCCGCATCGTCTTGTCCCTGGTGTCGTTGTGCAGTTTTGCCAACATGGCTGAGACGGCGGGGATGAGGGATATGAGGGTTTGGAGGAGGTAGTTGATTATTGGGTAGGCGCGGGCGATGCGGAAGATGATGCTGGCTTTTAGGTTGTTGAATATGGATGCCATCCAGAAGTGGTATTCGCCTCTGTTGGGGGTGTTAGGTGGTTGGTGGAGGGGTGGATGGGTGGGGAGGGGAAGTACTCCTCTAGTGCTCGGAAGGGCTCCGCGAGTGAGAGGTCACCAATGATATCTGGAATGTTAGCGAGTCGAGGCTTTCTTCTTTCGATGATGATTTGGAGTTTGTGGGTTGGGTCGGGATCTTGAAATGGAAATTGAACTCACCAAACGTGGTAAAGTTCATCCATATCACTATGTCAACTTTGCCCTTATTCGGACCCTCAATCTGCTCATGTAGCTTGGTGATGAGAAGATCAGTGTATTTATGTACAATAGCCTCTTGATCTCTCAATGCTTGTTCCGAAAACACATGGCTGAGAATACGGCGATGTCGTGCGTGGCCGGCATCATCTACTTGGGAAATACTCAGAGCCTTTGCCCCGAAGCTTTCCGCGTAGAACTCTGGGTCCTTCTGCGGCACTTTCCTTCCTTTGCTTGCACCATATATGTCTGTTCTTGTTACCAAGTCGGTCAATGAGGGGATTAGAGAGTCAAGTACCTCTCATAGCCTGAGATGTATTGAATGAAAGTAACCCAGGCGCCCAACGTACAACTGGACCATATTTTTCGTGTGAATCTTTGACGAAAGAAACAATGTCTCCTTTGGCGATTACCCAGTAGTGTGGGAATGTGAACGCGCCGTACAATTTAGGTCCTGGGTACTTGGCTAGGGGATGAAGAGTGATGTTGTAGATTGCTACAGCGAGAGAGTAGAGAATGCACTGAAATGGTCAAGATTTTTCGAGCTGAGTTGTGGATAATTGCTTACTGCAAGGCTTGACCATAATATTGCAGTTAGAATGTCGGAGAGTTTCATAGTGTTTAAAATATTCAGAATCGACGTAGGCAGAATTTGAGAAAAAGGTATGAAATTTGACACTATGTAAAGAATGCTGAAAATATAGAGAAGAAGAATGAGTCAGTGATGTTACCATATACCATTGCTTTTCTACTACTTCTGGTGAGAGGATGGTGGACGTCGTGTTGATTAACCAGTAAGAAGATCGGATCAGACCCAGTTTTTAAGCTTCGACAGTTTCTGTCGTTTAGCACATCCAATCAACAAATTGCCTTTCCCAATCTCACTTGAACGTAAGCAATCGTGCCGGTATATCACCACATCTTCATTCGCTGTCTCGGAACCGTATTTCTCCTGGTAGCTGAGGTGTATTTAAGACTGGTTGCTTCCCTCGAATTTCATGTAAGTAAAAATTGCTTCAAGTCTTGATCGAAACTCATGAATGGTGAGGCAGGATACAATTCAGATCCTCATACCGGCAGGACTGGACTCGCAAGTACCCGCAAACCTGATATTCACACTACATGTACTCACTCGGTAATAGAGTGAATGTATATTACATAGAAACATAGTGATAAAAATAATAAAGCAATTCTATGTAGACTACTGGTACATTGCATGTTCAGCCAGGACTCTCCGACAGGAGAATAGCATGTGAGCAGGATGAGAACTAAGCTATAAACAATTGTAAGTATTGCACGACCAAGTGAAGGCATATCTTTCCTTCCAACAGATGTACAGAATCTGTATAACAACACATGTGACTAAAAGCGGACGAGTCTTTATGAAGGGCCGAGGAGTGGCAGGCTGGCCGTATCCTGGTGAAGAAGTTCATTGAGATTGTGGGATATCGAGATTGCTTCGCAAAGATGATAGAAGCGCCAGATGACAAGGAAGCTGTCGCGAACAGATGGATGGTGCTCTATCGCAGATCATCCCGCCGCTCAATCTGAGGACGACCCTGCGAAGCTGGACCCTTTAGAGATTTCTCAGCCTCTCGACCTGGATACTGTCCTTATGCTCAGCAATACGCTCGTGAGGATATATTGCACGTAAAAACGTCGTCGCCTCAAGCTTCAGCCGGTCACGATAGTTTCAACACTAGCGACTAGACTCCGCCGTCACTCAACGTCGTCAATTTCCGATTGAAATCTTTGCAACTACAAAGTCTCGTACGACCTCCAGTCCCATGATCCGACCCTCTTGCGCGCGTCAAGGGACAATTCATTGGCGGCTCAGACTGTGCGACTAGCCGCGGGGGGCTTCTGAAGTCTAGATGTCTCTATGGCCCGTCTCACATGAAACCTCATCCTGTCCTCGCTGTGTGGCTGCAGTCTGCAAAGCCATCTCAGCTGGGCAAGGGGGCTGGGAGCGGGGATAAAGCTCTGTACAGCCAGTCAGCAACGTTCAAAATGTCTCGCGTATCTTTTGTCCTTGCACAGCTGTCTCGCGCAGAGATCACTCTCAATCGAGAATACTGTATGCAGATTTTGAGCCTGGCAGAAGATTTCTCTCTAGATGGGGATGGCATCAATGATCCAATGCCGGTGAAAGTGGCAGATAACCGTCCACGTCTACTTCAGCTGATATGGACAAGATGATCGCGCTGCGCTGGTTGGGACACTGTGGCTGCTTGTTGCCGCTCTGCTCTGAATTTCCCGTGTGATGTGGTGCGGGACATCTCGCTGGCACACAGCGTGGATGAGTCGTAACCCTGCAATGCGCCCGCCCATTGACCAGCTTGTTTGGGTATGCGTTGCCCAGTCGCCAAATGCCGGATTTGCATATGATCTGTCTTTCCACGCCAGAATCAAGAGAAGAATCTACCGACAAGAAAATCATCTCATGTTTCTTCGTAAATGCGCATGAACTCTTGCAACTTCTTCTAGCGTCAACACCTGTATTTAACTGTCGATGCCATTCGGTACCAAAGTTGAGACTTCCCAATCGGTGCCCAGCACAGCTCGACCTTGATTTTCGCCTGCCAATTCGAGGTTCACTTCAATCTCCCTCCGCTTGCAGGGGACTGAGTGACGTACTAGCCAAGGGCCCCTGGTTAAGCGATCGATTCTTGCTCCTGGTTTTGTCTTCAAGGGTCCGACGATCAAATAGATATTTGGTCTCTCCCCACGGCCATCGAGACGGCCATTCTCGATCAACAGCTTCACCCCCGTTCAACGTCGAACATCGACGACACCTCGTCAACGCTCAATCGGTGAAGACGTGACTTCGCAATCATGGCAGACGATCCGACTGAGAACACCCCAAACACGTCGCTCTCGGGCTTGTTATCGACGCTCGCACCGACGGCTCTCGCTGCAGGTGTCTACGTCCTGATCTTCTTGTGTCTGCGCAGATCGAATCGTCGGTGGTATGCTCCCAGAACTTACCTGGGTACTCTGCGCAAAGAGTATGTAAACAATCATTGTTGTGGTCTCCCATTTGCTAACGCGACACAGAGAACGCTCTGTTCCTCTTCCCAATGGATGGTTCAATTGGATTGGCCCGTTCTGGAAGATCCCAGATACCTATGCTCTCCAACATCAATCCCTTGATGCCTACCTCTTCCTTCGATTCCTTCGCATGACAGTTGTTATTATGTTCGTCGGAGCATGCATTACCTGGCCTGTGTAAGTACGCCCGCATTTACGGCAGATGCAAATCGCTAACAACATCCTAGCCTATTCCCAGTCAACATTACCGGTGGTGCTGGTGGAGAGCAATTGGACATGCTCTCCATGAGCAACATCAATAAGGATGGAAATGGAAAGTACCGATACTTTGCTCATGCTGGATGCGCGTGGTTGTTCTTCGGCTTTGTCCTGGCTTTGGTCACTCGCGAGAGCATCTTCTACATCAATCTTCGACAGGCCTTCTTGCTTTCTCCTATCTATGCGAACCGCATCTCTTCCCGAACTGTACTCTTCACATCGGTACCCAAACTATACCTTGACGAAGCCAGACTCCGCAAGGTCTTTGGTGATTCGGTCCGACGCATCTGGATTGCTGCCGACACCAAGAAGGTTGATGAGTTGGTCGAGGAGCGTGATAAGGTTGCTTACAAGTTGGAAAAGGCCGAGGTGAAGCTTATCAAGACAGCTAATGGCGAGCGATTGAAGGCTATCAAGAAGGGTGGTAACGCTCAACAAGAGCCTGTGGTCGCTCCTCAAGGTGACGCTGAATCTGGTTCTCTGGCTGCTCGATGGATTCCGATGAAGAAGCGCCCGACTCACAAGCTTGGCAAATTTGGTCTTATTGGACGGAAGGTGGACTCCATCAATTGGGCTCGCGAGAGATTGGAGAAACTCATCCCAGAGACCGAGGCTGCCCAAGCTGCATATCGTGCTGGAGAGACTACCAAGGTTGGAGGCGTCTTTATCGAATTCGCTCATCAGTCCGATGCTCAAGCTGCTTTCCAAACTCTGTCCCATCATCAAGCTCTTCACAGTAAGTCTTTTACACTGACAAAACTCGACAATGGCTAACAGCACCACAGTGTCGCCCAGATATATCGGTGTCAATCCTAGCGAAGTCGTCTGGGGTTCTCTCAGCATTTCCTGGTGGCAACGAGTCGTCCGCCGAATGGCTGCTGTTGGCTTCGTTACCGCTTTGGTCATCTTCTGGGCAATTCCCGTGGCATTCGTCGGTTTGATCTCTAATATCCAATATTTGATGACCTACTCTTGGCTTAGCTGGTTGGAAAAGATTCCAACAGTCATTATGGGAGTTGTTAGCGGACTTCTTCCTGCAGTCATGCTCTCGATCTTGATGTCTTTAGTTCCCGTCATCATGAGATGTAAGTTTTCCACACCTCCAGAACAACCAAAGCTAACAAGTAACAGTGGTTGCCAAGAAATCTGGTGAACCATCACTGGCCCGCGTCGAGTTGTTCACTCAGAATGCATACTTTGTGTTCCAAGTCGTTCAAGTCTTCCTGGTTACCACGCTTGCTTCAGCAGCTACGTCCGTTATCAAGAGCCTCATCGACAATCCTACCGGTGTTACTTCACTTTTAGCTACACATCTCCCAACGGTCTCGAACTTCTACATCTCCTACTTCATTGTCCAGGGCTTGACGATTGCGTCGGGTGTCCTGTCTCAAGTCGTCGGGTTTATCATCTTCACTTTGATGTACAAGTTCTTGGCAGGTACACCAAGAGGTCTTTACACCAAATGGGCTAACCTTAGCGCCATCTCATGGGGTAGCACTCTGCCAGTGTTCACCAACATTGCAGTTATTGGTCTCACTTATTCCTGTATCGCACCTCTGGTCCTCGGATTTGCCACTATCGGCATGTCCTTCTTCTACCTGGCCTACCGCTACAACATCCTCTTCGTGACAGACTCGAAGATTGACACCAAGGGTCTCATATATCCCCGTGCACTCCAACAGCTTCTCACTGGTGTTTACATTGGAGAACTTTGCCTGATCGGTCTATTCGGAATTGCCGCCACCCCAGGTCCCTTGGTCATGATGGTCGTCTTCCTCATCTTCACCGTCTTGTTCCACTTCTCGCTCAACTCCGCCCTCGACCCTCTGCTCTACACCCTTCCCAAGTCATTGGAAGCTGAGGAAGAATCTCTCCGTGGAGCCGCTCACCTCGAAGCTGGTAGATCCAGGTCTCTGGATCCCGAAGAAGAGAAGCTTGGCGACGTGGCAATTGCTCCCACAGCACCCCCTCACAAGAAGCCTAACTTCCTCAGCAAGTTCCTCGCTCCACACATCTACTCTGACTACACCACTCTCCGTCGTCTCGTGCCTCAGTCTTCGCTCGACCTCGATAATATGTATGAGGAGGCTGTTGCTGAGAATGCTTACTTTCCTCCTTCAGTGACATCCGAGATTCCGTTACTTTGGATTCCAAGAGATGAGTCGGGTATTTCTAGACAAGAGGTGGCACATACGTCGAAGGTCATCCCAATTACCGATGATGGATGTACACTTGATGCGAAGAACAAGCTGCAGTGGGATGCCGAGACTGCCAGACCGCCGCTTTGGAGTGAGAAGGTCACCTACTAAATACTCGGCCTTGAATTCGCTTTCTTATATATTAGTTAGGGAGGATGGAACTTGAGTTGGGAAAATAATTGCGTAGGTGGATAAAACGACGACATAGATGGGAGGTTGGAAGTTGAATTTGACGAGTCTTCTTATGAAAGTGCTTCAATACTTGATCCAGCATTATTTAATGTTTGAGCGATTTAGCGCGCTCGAGTTTGGAGCGATGGATGTTAGACGAATAGTGGAAAGAGGATAGCATTGCTTATTCTAGCTTGCTTGCTCTGTTGATAGTATTGTGTTGAAGATACCCGGTTCATTTAGCTGCATAGAAGATAATGAAAGATTACTAAATAATCACGTTTCAAATCTCTTTGTTAATCTTCATATACAAATAGCCTATGATGGGAGTTTCTTTGGTAGCTAGGTAGACCTTAGTGCTCTAGGAGCACCAGAGCTATCTGAGCTAGACATGGCCACAAGTTCTCTCTCAAGACGATTATTTTTGACGAAGTTCGAGGGATGGATCCCGAAACCAATTGGTCAGATGTGCACTCGCTAAAGTCAGGGGCGTGGGCAATTTGTGGAATGCAGCGCAATAGATTGCATTCCTGAAGTGTCAATTTCAGCATTCCACTTCTAGCCTTCCATCCATTTAGGAATGCATACTCTCAATCATGCGTTTCGCAAGCTGCTGCTGCTCCCTTGGTTCTCTGCTGAATTTCACGACTTCCTCAAAGCTAGGTTGTGCCTACGAGAGTACCCAAGCTGCTACCTCTCAATCAAACATCATGGCAACTCATGACTATCTCCAAGGCCCATCCGGTCCAGCTCCGAATAACGAAGCCCAACATCTCGAATATATACCCGCGACCTCATTCGCACCACTCTACAAATCCATCTTCACCCTTCAAACAGCCAAAGAACGTACCCAACGCAAACTCCTCCACCACCTCGCCCACGTAAATTGCAACTACCTCTCCACCAAAGGCCTCCCCCCAACACTCCTCAACCTAAAACAACACGCCCAAGCCCTCACCATCCTCATAAAATCCGTAACCATCTCCACCGTCCCCGGCCTAATCGACAACGCCAACTCCGGCATAACAGGCGTCCCCTCCTTCAACGACGGCGAGACATTCGACTGGCTCAACGACCTCAACAAAGTCTACACCGGACCGCAAAAAGACGAACGATGGAGATACCACCACAACATGCCTCTCACGGCACTGATGAACATCACCGAACCGCAACCCGTAGAACTGGGACCGGAACAACCTGCTTATCTGGCAGTTGATGATATCTGTCCCCTTCACTATGCGTACGATACACCCATCGAGACGGTAGACGGCGATGCTTTACCAAAAGGAAAATCAATGCCATACGCTCAACACATGACACTCCTCAACCACGCCAACGAGATCCTCGAGATTCTCGATCACGAATACTCCGCCAAAGGAGGTCTCCTAGCTATATTACCCGACAAAGATTCAGAAGACCCAGAAGAAAAGAAATCCTACGAGAAATCACAGACGACCTTACTAGGACAAATGATCCAACACCACCGCTGGCTCATAATGCGTATCCACGAGCTCGAAAGGAACCACGCCAATGCCCTCGACGCCCTCGCAGGAGAAGCAGTCGTTCCCTCACAGATGCTATCGAAACTCGGTCCGGACGCTAGGAAAGGGCGGGAGATGGTGTATCCCCAAGACCGCTTCGTGCTTGCGAATTGCGGCGAGGATTTATGGGATTTTCTGGACTATCAGTTCACCAAGAAGGAGAAGGGGGATGAGGCTTCGAGGAGGGAGTATATGAAACATGGGGTCGTGGGAAGTGAGTTGTGGAAAGTTCGCGGACAGAGAGAGTATGAACGAGGAGTTACGGCGTTGGATGTTACGACGAGATATGTGCGATTACGTCAAGATCCTCTTAAGACCATCTTTGTGATCCCAGCTCACGAACACCATCCAGGCGTCAAAGCGACGAGGGATCTAGAGAAATGTCCCACGGTAGTCGGAGTTGTGAAACCCGTCTGGCCGGAACGAGTCAGTGTCTGGGAACAGAAGAATAGAGAACAGATCCTCGAATTGAAACAAAATCGCCACGAGCTCGCGATGGCGAGACATGATCGCGAGGTAGCGCAGAACGCGGCGAATATCATGACGGCGTCGGAGAATAATCATCGGCTTGCGGGGAGACAGTTGAAAGAAGAAGTTAAGGATTTGAAGAGACAATTGGAGGAGTTGAGTAATAGGACTGTGGATGAGAGACTTGAGGAGGCGCTTCAGGAGAGGGATGAGGCAATTAGGAAAGCTGGGGAGGAGAGGGGGAGAGTTGATGCTCTACTAGCTAATCAGGGGGAGAATAATAGACTTACTAGTCAATTGGAAAAGGATGAGAGGGCGTTGGAGAAGAGGAAACAGGAGTTTCGAGAAGCACAGATTAAATTCCAAGAGAAACAAGCTGAGGAACAGAAAAGTCGCATGGAAGCTTTCGCGAAACTTGAACAACAAGCAGCTGCTGATGCTGCGGAGTTGCAAATCAGGCTTAAAGCCGTCTGGCAGAAACAGATTGAGGAGACGGGTGCTATTCTCGGGTTGCTTCAGTTGAGGAAAGTTAATCTTGATGCTACGCTTGAGGGAGAGGAGGATGCTGAGAAGCGGGGGTTGAGGAGGGGTACTGATGTTTTTAAGAAGGCTGTGGAGGAGTATACGAGGAAGAAAAGGATGGAGGGGGCAGCGAATTGGGGACAAGAGCAGTCGCCACCTGAGAGTCCGTTGCAAAGAGGGTTGGGTGGGGAGATGAGTGAGGATGATGTTGACATGGAAAGGGCTGCTGGTACTCGGAGTTCTTCTTGTGGTGGGAATTTGGTGTTTGCAGACATATATTCGTAGTTTGAGTTCAAGCTGTTGGTAATTTATTTGACCACCGCCGTCTTGATGCCTGTCGTGAGATTCGTGATACTCACAAGGTATGGGTATTCCTGTCTGTCCCTTTGAGGCAAATGGTTGATGCAAGGGAGTTGCAAAAGTATAGAACCGTGGCTGCAAAATCTTTGCGACTGTATTTCTGTATCTGTACTGAGAAACTGTAGAGCAGATTCTATTTGCGTGAATGGACCAGGTAAGTTACCTACAAAGCAAACCAAACGCCACTGACCTCTGCGGTAACTCCATGTCCCAGCATTTCAACCAATTGGCTTCGCCTTCTTCTTTTTCTTCTTCTCACCACCCTTCTGAAAGTCTCTCCAACTTCCAATTCTCTGCTCTCGTGTACTCTCCCAATCTTGCTCGTGTTCTCTCTTCCTCTTCCTAGCATCGAGCTCCTCGTCGGCCTTCTTCTGTTCCCGACCCTCTTCCTGCATTTGTGCCTTGACCTGTCGTCGTCTCCTATGCTCATTGTCAATCAGCACCATCTTGGTCTTCTCCCTCCAATCCTTGGCAAACTGATCCGTTTTCAACTCCGGGCTATCAACGGTCCATTTGTTCTCGCGAATTAGGAGCATACGAGCGTCTGCGATAGCTTCATCGAGTCGTTCGCGGTGCTTCTCATCCATGAGCTCGGTCTGAGCTTTCTTGAGCCGGTCGAAGGCATCGGGTGCTTGCGGGTTGCGCGTCTTATCCGGATGGATCAGGAGGGATTTATTACGATAACATTTTTTGATATCGGATTCAGGTACACCGGGTTGAAGGTCGAGGACAGCATAACTAGAGAGGGGGTCAGTAGGTGGCGGGGTAGTTTGACTGGTATACATACGCATCTAGACGAAAAGCTTTCAAAATACGATCAATTTCGGCATCCTACGAGAGTAGAATATGGTTAATAAGTGTTCTTCAATATAGGAAGGCTTGGGGAACTCACTTTCAAGTACTCTTTCTCCTCTGACTCCAAAGCATCAAGTGCATCGATATCATCGTCAGCTTTCTCGGGCTTGGTACTCATGGCTCACCAATAATACAACTGGGCGATATAAGTTCCGGTTAGTTTTGTCGAGCTGACTTGGCTTTTCGTGATTGATGAAGGTCGATTATCGCAAACCAGGAAGGAAGGACAGCTCGCGATCAACTTCCATTGCGATAAGCAACGTTAGCGCGACACGTGATCTGTTTTCTGAGGCTCCAAATGTCTCGTGCTTCGCGATTGGTATCTTCTATTGTTCTTGTACTGTACAAAGCATCGTTTCTTGGATCTTGGACAATCTTACTGCTTGCCCGAAGTCTCCAAGGCCCGGGACCCAGCTAAACATCCTGCATACTGTACAGTCGCATCAAAGTTGAAGGGTAACCCCTGCACGGTTGCGCTTCAATCATCTAAGAATTGGTATAGAGATCAGACCATCAACACAACTCGAGACACTCTATACTTGTGTCCTTCAGCAACTATAGATGCCTCTATGATGTGTGGATCTCTACGTTCCTAGGCTGTCCAGATCCCAAGATGTGCTGGTAGGAAGTCTCTAGCCTGCATTACCACGAATGAGGAAGATGTGAAAGTCGCTGCGTTGATCCACATATCGACCGTCATTTTCTGCAGACATTGGCTGAAGTCTGCGTGCATCACTGCCAAGTTTATATAAGCTTAAAAGATTGGCGCAGACAAGTATTGCAGATCGTAGAAGATCAAGCCTTTATTGATGGACCTCGGCGCAGCTCCTCATTTACCACTATTTGCTACTTCTGCATCTTTGTCATTGTCCAATCATCGTATTGATGGGATGAACACTTCATTCTGTCGATAGTTTGAAGTCCACTTATTCAGACAAAATGTCCTTGGTGGTCTTCAAGACTGGTTACATATGGAATCATAAAGCATTCAGTTTGTTATCCTAGACGTTACTATCATCTTGACGATTGTTCGAGCAGACCGCTGTTTATGCAAAGTGCGCATCCCACCACTCTATTTTTCGGGGCCTAGCAGCTACTGTGCATCCTCGATCCCACGCTGGCAGCGTTGCAAGCCGACTTGACAATGCGGGGTATGGCTGGAGCTTTAGGATTGCTGTCAGCGTGCATCTATTCCGGAAATGGAATATGCTCGTCGGCGCTCACTTTTCCAACCTCTTTTCGTCCAAGCAAGGCTCTGATCGTCTCTCTTTGCAGATAGCCTTCACCTCTTCTTCTGAACCTTCCCGGTTGTCACGGCGCCCTGAAGCCTTTATAGTGTCTACGCACCCATGGACGAACTTCGAATCCGGCGACTTAGGTCCATCTTTCACTATGGTGGGGTAAGAGGCAATCCCCTCAGCCAAGGTGTTGTTATAAAGTCTTCATGTCCTTCCTGTGTAGAATTGCCAATGTCAAACAGCTACATAGGACTGCCATGCATTTTCTCCAACTTACCGTCCTTGGTGTCCTCGCTGTGCAGGCTGCAGCTATTCCTTTCTCGGCCGGGCATGTTATTCATGAACGTCGAGAGGTAACTCCTAAGGGATGGATCAAGCGCGACAGGCTCGATGCTGCTATCGAGTTGCCTGTTCGCATAGGTATGACGCAGAGTAACCTCGACAAGGGTCATGATCTTTTGATGGAAGTGTAAGACAGATGAGTCCTCTGAGCTCAACAGTAACTGACGAGATCACAAGCTCGACGCCAGGATCAGCAAAGTATGGCCAGCACTATACTGCAGAAGAAGTTGCCAACATTTTTTCACCATCACAAGCAAGTGTTGATGCTGTTCATGAATGGCTGGTATCTTCTGGTATTTCCGCCGAAAAAATTAGCCAGGTCAGTTCATATCCATAACGGCATCCTACATTTTTGTATTCAAGCTTCCGGAGCTGGCAGTTTCTCAAGAGCAACGGTCGACTTGCTAAACGGATGCGAATCTTGAGACAACTTCCAGTTTCCAAACTTCCCTCACAGATCCAAGTCTTTACAGTGCTAATGAGATTATTAGTCTGTCAACAAGCAGTGGATGCAACTCGATATCCCAGCCGGTGATCTTGAATCTCTACTGAAAACAGAGTACCATGTGTATGAAGATACCCATACCGGCAAGAAGACAGCCTCTTGCGATCAGTAAGTCTCAAAAAGTACTTAATGACTCGGGACACTGATCAGGTATAGATACCACGTTCCTGCTCACGTTCAAGAACACATTGACTATATCACGCCTGGAATCAAGCTTTTCACCGAGAAAAGAAGAGACAATCCTAATGTCGAGAAGCGAATATTCGGTGTGACAAGTGGAGACGGAAACTCAGGTCTTGTTGGTCCACTCCTGAATAGTCTTGGCATGACTTTGGATGCGTTGCTTGCTATCCCTGAGTTGCTTGTCTGCGATGTTGCCATTACTCCTGCTTGCATCAGGGCTCTTTACAACGTCACCGCCGCTACAAAGGCCGCTTCTGGAAATGAGTTGGGTATCTTCGAGGATCTTGGCGATGTGTATAACCAAACAGATTTGAACGAGTTCTTTTTGACCTTTGCCAGGTATGAAATCCTAGATAGTACATTGTCGGTGTCTAACTTCTTGATAGGAACATCCCTCAAGGAACTCATCCCAAACTCGAGGCCATTGATGGCGCTGTGGCTCCTGTCAGTGTCTTAGAAGCTGGGCCTGAATCGGACTTAGACTTCCAAATCTCGTATCCTCTGATCTATCCCCAAAACACAGTTTTGTTCCAAACAGATGACCCAGTCTATGAGAACAACTACGTTTTCCAGGGCTTTCTCAACAACTTCCTCTATGCCCTGGACGGTTCCTATTGCGCAACTGCGAACAGCACCGATCTCGATCCACCCTATCCAAACCCATCCGATGAGCCCGGTGCTTACAAGGGCCAGCTTCAATGTGGAGTGTATGAGCCAACCAATGTCATTTCTATTTCTTATGGTGGCTCCGAAGCAGATCTCCCAGAATCCTATCAGACCCGTCAGTGTAACGAGTTCATGAAGCTCGGTTTGCAAGGCGTTTCCATTCTCCTTGCATCTGGCGACTCTGGAGTTGCTGGTCCTACTGGCGATGGTGGTAACGATGACGGATGTCTCGGGACGGGACAGATCTTCAACCCCGATTTCCCTGCCACTTGCCCGTACATCACGACAGTTGGAGCTACCGTTCTACCTCCCGGAGGCAATGTCAAGACCGATGAAGAGACCGCTGTCACTAGATTTGGAAGTGGTGGAGGGTTCTCCAATATCTACCCCATTCCATCCTATCAGCAGGAAGCGGTTGTTACTTACTTTGAGACATCTCCGCCTCCCTACCAGTCCTATTCTGGAACCGATAACATGAACATCGGAGCTAATGGAGGCATCTACAATAATGCAGGGAGAGGATATCCTGATGTGTCCGCGGTTGGCGACAATATCATTATATTCAATGCCGGACTGCCTACATTGATTGGCGGCACTTCTGCTTCGGCTCCGCTCTTTGCTGCTTTGCTCAACCGCATCAACGAGGAGAGAATTGCAGCTGGAAAGTCGACTGTTGGATTTGTGAACCCCACTTTGGTGTGTTCTTTTCCCGACGTGCAACCTGTATGACAACAGCTAACGAGATGCCTATTAGTACGCAAATCCCGATGTTCTCCACGACATTACCACAGGTAGCAATCCTGGGTGCAACACGGACGGATTCGCTGCATCGACAGGTTGGGATCCAGTCACAGGTCTTGGAACACCAAACTATCCTGCGATGTTGGAGCTCTTCATGGGCTTGTGATGAGGGCATAATTTGTAGAACGGAACGTCATACTCTGTACATAAGGATTGCACGAGATACTTCAAGGCATTTTAGCAAAGTAACGCATCAATGTAATCAACGCTTCAAGCCAACAATTCTAACTGCAAATGTGTCGTAAGGTCCTCACTTGCTGGCGAGTCCTGGAGGGCCGTGAGTACTATCCATACAAGCAGAATACAAACGCATAGAGAAATGTAAAGGGTTCTTGGGCTACAATCCCAGATCTTGACAAAGCCATGAAATATCAATCGAGTGACATAGCTGCTGGAGTAAGTCTTGCACTCAGCATCGACGCATGTGAGGATGTGAACTACACATCCAGAAAAATGTTGTTCTGCATTATATCCAAATAGCAATACACCGGATTGCATACTCAAACATTTCAAATTTCTGTTTATTTATTTGAAATTCCGAGAGATTCTGGGGTCAATGGTAATCTTCTGTGAAGCTGAACCATTTGCCTCGAAATGTGAATGTGCAGCACAACGAAGAGTTTGAACTGTAAAATGCTAGTGCGTAAACCTTTCTGAATCTTCTGAAAAAGGATCAAAGTCGGTCCCTCACAACTGAAGCGTCCACAAGTTCAACGAGTAGGTAGATCCCTGTAAGCACACACGTGATCCACTTTACACGAAGACGCGTTGAGGAGGCGCGGAGTCGCGTTCTTCCGCCATCCCACCACAAATAAACACTCCCTCTACGATCAGGAACACCTCTTCCTACATATCCGCAGATATGGGTAAGTTAATCACTGCTCCAGAAACGATTCTCTGCTAATTGTGGTGTTCAGCAAATTACGGCTATGGAGGAGCAACAACCACATCGTGGTCAGCAAATGCAGGTGGCGGCGCCGATGGAGGTGGTTTCATGGGTGGCAGCCAACAAGGAAGTCAGGAGGGAGGTGGAAATAAGGTATGTACTTCTCCAAGAAGACTGAACGCTTCTAACAATACCAAAAGACTTACGGAAAGGATACCGTACGCCCAGTAACTATCAAGCAAATTCTCGAAGCGTGTGTACTTTTTTGCACAAAACCCCGCATTTTGCTAATGCTCTGGCAGACACCAACCTCATCCAGACAGCGAATTCAAGATAGATGAGAATGAAGTCACACAGGTACATCCTCTTCACCATCCAGCTTGAACCCTCTGCTCACCACAATCCAGCTCTCCTTCGTCGGTCAAATCCACTCCGTCGCCTCTCAAGCAACAAACCACACCTTCCAAATCGACGACGGAACAGGCGTCATCGACGTAAAACAATGGATCGACAGCGACCAAGACCCCGAACACGCACGCCCGCTCCCAAAAGAAGGAGAATACATCCACGTCTGGGGCCGTCTAAAAGCCTTCAACAACAAGCGCCACGTAGGAGCACACCTCCTACGCCCCATCACAGATTTCAACGAAGTCTCCTGCCACCTCCTCGAAGCTACCGCCGTACATCTATACTTCACCCGCGGCGCACCAGGTGATCCAACCATGAAGTCCGAAGGTGCGCAGGGAATGTTCGTAGATAGTTTCGGCGGCGGAGCTGCACCACAGACGAATGGGGGTGGGAAGAAATTACCCCCGAAGTTGGGGCTTGTGGCTAGGAAGGTGTTTCAGTTGTTGCAGTCGAGCCCGCAGAATAATGAGGGACTGCATGTTTCTATGATTGCGCAGCAGTTGGGTATGCAAGCAAATGAGGTTTTCAAGGCGGGAGATGAGTTGCTTGCTGATGGTTTAATTTATACCACGGTTGATGATGAGACGTGGGCGGTTCTGGAATACTAGTTGGGAGGAACCAAGGCGTTTGGGTGGGATGGTAGCATTTATGGATGTTTACGAGTAGATGCCAGAAATTGCGCTGTATGAAGCATAATCAGAGCAAACCGTTCCTTGAGCTTGTCAATGTCGGTACTTTGACAAGGGCCTGTTTTTCGAATTGTCGACGCGTCGAACTTGGACATTGAACTAGAGTCACATCTCTGAACACATGCAATAAGCTTTGGGCTATGGCGAGAGTATATTCTGAATCCTCCGTCATGCTTCCAAATCTACAGAAAGTAAAGACAAGAAACTATCAAGCAACGAGTGGATTCTATGCTGCTCCTAATGGGTATCTTGAAATAGCCAGAGTATAAGCAGTTCCCATTTCTCCTTTAAACTCCTTTCCCATGCTCATGCCATCATGAAGATCTCGCAATCATGTAGCAGCGATCTTATCCAGTATCTTTGAAACACTCCGGACTCCCAGTAGCGAATTCTCATCTGGTCCCATACCCGGCTCCCAAGTTGCATGTGCAAAGTCAATGACCTTCACAGCATAGATCTTTGGTCCAGCATCTTCGTCGTCCTCTTCTTCCTCGGAGTTCTCATCGTCGCCATTGACGAGCGTAGCAGGAGACCTGCTAGCTTCCTCCATAGCGTTTCTCAACGCAACCCCGTCGCCCTCAAACACGAATAGGAGACTGGCGGAATACATCCTACTCTCCTGTCCGGCCAACACCTTCTCAATCTTCTCCAAATCAACGACAAATGCCTGCGCGACCAACTTCCCTAGCTCTTCATCGATACCAGCCGATCCAGAGAAGAGGAAATTCTCAAACGCCTCATGCACGTTTCCCGTGTGTATATCAAATCTCCCATAGTCCTTGTTGAACACCTTATACCCCTCTTCATCTATATCTGCGCCCGTTGCGCTATGCCCTTGCCAGACTCTCATGCCAGCAATTCTGAACCCGAGTTCTTTGTGTGTGGTCTCTGCTGTGACTTTGTCGAAACGTATGCGCTTTTCCTCGGGGGCATCATCTGCCCATAGGCGGACGCCGAGCTTCACGTCGAGAATATTGGGCTTTTTGAAGCCATGCGCGGCGTTCTCGAGGACGACCGCGAGGTCCGTGACTATCCTTTTGCCTGTCTTTTCCTTTGCTGGAACTACCACTTCTGGTACGGTATGCTTAGCCACTGCTATGCCGTTCACGGACGTGCCGTTTGTCAAGGTGCCATTTGCCGAGATGCCATTTGCCAATATGGCACTTGCTTCTTCGACCGTTGTTCCATTATGCTTCGCAAGCAAAGCAGCGCCTGCGTCTTCGATCGTGACTTGATTCGTCTGCTCGTCTAGCGAGAGTGTGCCCAGGAACGTGGGCATATACTCCGCGAACTCCGGGTGAGAGATTACAGAGGTTTCATAGAATGCGATTTCGGCGGAGGTACATGGCTTGATAAAGAGTTCGCCATCGACATCGCAGAGGGTCCCGTCACTGTGCGAGTGTCAGCGCAACTCTATCTTGGGGTCCGCTTATTCGCGCAACGTACTGGCCTGCAACAGCGTGGTTGTAGTCAATAAGGTCTGCGCGCCTAGGCAGTGGTTTCGCCATTTCTTCTAAAGACAGAACTCGAGTCGGAGAATGAATGCTATGACTCTATCATAGTGGGAAGAGAAGGATATTAGAAGGACCGGCGCGCAGGATTTGCGCAGAGTTGCGTGCAAAAGAAACACCGAATGCGAGAAATATGAGAAGAGTAAGGCTGAGTAGAGAAGATGGCAAGAGAGGTGCTGGTTGTCGTGGCGCCCGCTTTCGTGCCCGCTTCTGCAGTGTGAATCAGCGCGGTCTCAGCTTAGCGTCAGGGCTCCCATGCAGATCCTCAGCGGGCTTGGGGGTTCACAGAGGTTCTGAACAAGCAATGGTTAAGCTCTACAGGGCGTCTGTTAAGTTTGAGTCGAGCGCTAATGCAGGCATATGCACCTGGGGCTGCTTCCATAGGCGGCCAGAGCATGTTGGGGAAAGCGTTGCGACGAAAGCTAAAGTACGCACTGCGGAACGATCGCGAGCACAGCCACGAAACAGACGACAAAGCATGAACAACGAGCATGAACAACGAGCACGGCAGACTTCAAGGCGAACCTCCAGTGTACCAATTGACAGGAAACATACCGCTCCCACTACGGATCGGCTATCTGGACTGCTGGAGACAACAGGACACTGCTCCAGGCGACCTGAGGCTGGGACCGGTACATTGCATATGTATACAGATGTGGGGCCATTTCCTGCAGCATACAACGGCAACTGGCATTAGCGGGGTGGGATATCATATCTTCGGGATTGGAAGGGCAGGCAGCCGGAAGCAAACCGCAGCAGAAGAGAGGAAGCCAGTGGCGGATATCCTTCTCTATGAAGAGGCCACAATGAATGTAAGCTGGAGGTGTTGTACTAAACCTCGATGTCGAGCATCATACGTGATGTTATAATCTTCAAGATCTTTGAAGTAGGTTTGGACATCAAGAAATGGTGGTTGCGATGTGTCGAGGAAGAACGTAAAGTCAAGACCTCTTCAACCTACAAACTGACCATAGCTCCTTCTTCAAGGATATCCAACCCATTTGAAAGCATATCTAGCAAGCAAGCATAGAACGGGAAAGAAGCATCGTCCTCGTGTTAACCACACGTATCAAGGTCGGTATCGGATCAAGAACTGTTTGTTTGTTCATGGAATCAATGAATAGCAAACGCAAGGGATGGAGCCGGGCCGTCCAAACTTAAGGCTCTGTTGTATTGACTGGTATGTTGATTGTTGCAGAAAGCTTCTTAGAATTCTGGAATTTGATTCTGCTCTGGATAATCTGATCTATCACTTTGGCGTCGTCATATCTCTTATGTACTTGGTGATTTCGTTTGTTTGCTTTCTCGACCACAAAGCTGCTTCTTTCGTAACCACCAACCTTAACGACCAACCTCAGCAACCACACATATTTAAACCATTTCGCCTCACGTTCCACCAACTCCTCTACCGCCACTTCGTCCACAGACCGTCATCCAGTTGCATCAAGGTATGAACATGTCTTTGTGTTATTCACTGCTTCCGTACAACATCACACCTCCTTACCTTACTCAGCCTGGTCATTGCTACTCCACGTCGTCCTACCTTACTTCCTAAAGTGCAGCACAACATTTGTCAGTGCTACGCGACTAATTCTTCCATTACTTACAAGCAGTCTCCTTCATTGAACAGATCAAAATGGCAACACCAGATGATGAGCAAGCAGCATTGTCGCGGACCATCAGCGAACTTGACTTGACCAAGGCGCTTGATGCCGCAAAGATTCAGACAGAGACTGGCATGCGATACACGGCCGATCAAATCTTGGAGTGGCGCCCCAAGCCTGAGAAGATCAATGGTGAGAGCGTTATGGTCTCGGAGGTTGGATCACCTTCGCAAGAAGGCGTCATGACACCTCCCAATCTTGTTTGCCCACAGCCTCCTCCCCCAACCCCAGTCACCTTGAAAAAGGCAGCTACGATCGAGAACAATGATGAGAACACATCTGCTTCTCCAAATCTGGCTATCTATGGCAAGTCACCACCTACTTTCCAGAACGATGATGAGACTACACCTGCTCCTGGTACCGCCCTGGCTCCCCTGCCCAACGGTGAGGCACCGAAGAAGAAGAAAAAGAGGAGCAGTGGCAAGAATCGAAAGCCACCTGCCACAGGTTTCGAAGGTATGGATGTTTTTCAATGCTAATATGACCAATGCTGAGCATACTACACAGAGTTCTTCGCAGATCCTCCTATAACTCCTGATGAGCACGAGGAAGAGTCAGAGTTGTACGATATGTAAGAACGCTCAACAACTTTCCAGTATCCCTACTAACGTGGCTTTAGTCAAATCCCCTTCGAAAGGTACGTGTCAACGAGTGAATGGATGATCTCAACTAACTTCTCAGCCGAATTCAAACATGTCTCCAACGATATCGCGCTCGACGCAAGCTAGATGAAACGCGAGCCAACATTCTTACCAAGTACTTCATGCTTGGAGGTGTCGATTCTACTCCAAAGACCTTTACTGGAGGACTTGATGAGGAAACACTTGAACAGGCTACTGCTGCGGAGATCGCCGCCCTACGAGCCAATGACTTGATCCATACAGGCGCATCGGCCAGCTCGAAGTACTATGATGGATCAGAAAACTGGGTGGTTGACTTCATTGGTGTTGCGAAGGGCTTCTTGTAAGATATCAAGACATACGCAGTACAAAACTAACCACTCCCAGCTCGTACAGAGTTCCTCGAATGTTCGGTGCCGAGACTGAGCAGGATATCAAGCTTTATTCCATGGTCATCAGAAATTTTCTAAACTACGTTCTCCACCACCGGGTTTGCGAAGAATATACCAAGGACGTGATGGAGGCTCGGAAGATATGCGATCTGGCAGAAAAGGAGCTTTGGGCTATCCGACAACTCACAAAGAAACTGCCTGGAGACTTCAACATTGCCGCTTCTAGTCTGTATGGAGGTCGGTACCAAGGGCTTCGTGCAAGCACTTCTGCCTGGGCTCAAGAAGCTCCCGATTCTGAAGACTACGGTGTAGCTGATGAGGGGTTCGAGGTTCCGGTAGCTGAGAGAATATTCAAGACCGCAATTGCGTTCGCCGGGACTGATGAAATGTTCATCAAGCTCATGAAGGAAGATACGGAGATCGTGAAGACTACGACGGAGTTCTATGAAGTTGTGGGCATTGAGCGTCCTAACGTGAAGACGATCGACGATTATGCTGGAGTTAAGGACCACCAAGGCGTACTGGGATCTATCAAGCCTCTTGGACTTCTTCAAGTCAAGCACTGGGAAGGCCCGGGAGAGCAGCCGGAGGACTGCACCGATGATGAGGGCGAGAGTGCTCAAGCCGAAAAGGAGGATATCTTCGACTGGTTCTGGCTCGAAGATGAATGCCTACAACTCTGCTTTATCGGTTTGAAGATGGAGGTCGATGTTCACGAACTCGGCCTCGGCGTCAAATTCTTCGATCGAATTGCCGGTATATACTGTTCGTTCCACACCATGTTGCCCCAAGAGAAGATGACCGGCTGGAAGGAACCAGGTATGCTTATTGTACTGATTTTACACTACTCCACTGACTCTGTGAACAGTTCCCAATACCAGACCAGCACCCAACGAGGATGACCCCGACGCGGAAGAGCAGGCACTTCAAGCCGATATGGAAGATATGGAAGACGATGAGAAGTTGCTTGGAAACTCGAAGTGAGGGTTTCAAGCGATTGATATCGCCCGGGTAGCTGGCTTCCAAGCCCGACCATCGATCTTCTTGGCTCGGTCTGTAGCATGGAATCGCATGCACCGAGCGATTTCCCGGCTCTTTGTCCCGCATTTTCAAAATAAGGTTCTTTTGCTTTGGGATTCGGCGTTTCTTTTTATTGCGGCATTGCCTTCGTTTGGTAATTGCATGGACTGTTCTGGCGTATGTTCTGCATATCATGAACATGATGAATCGACGAAAAGCATCAAAAGGACTGGAAAAGTGGCTTTTGCGTTTCCTGCTTTCATTCTGCTTTCATACCATGCTTTTTTGCCTTGCTTATCGTGAATATTCTCATCAGATAAGGATGTCACCCTAGCTCTACTTCAGTAATAGAGGAAAGATAGATAAAATCAAGCTTCTTCAATCTACGTCTAAAGTGCCGATTGATTGGCACGACTTTCAGGGGTGGTCGTGTGCCACATGGTTGTGCGGAGTTGCATGTGCAACCATGAAAATTATCCAAGATGGTGGGCTGCGATACTGATACCACGGATTAATTGATGCATACGTAGAAGGTGTCGAAGTGATTCGTTGATAAGAGTTCATACTTCATTGTGATATTGCGGACAGACAGAATAGCCGGTGCCGAATTGATCCTACCCTCGATTCCGCCAATGAGAAATGGCCTATTTTACAGGTGGTGGTGAAGACGTCGGACATACTGATGTGTTTTGGTAGTGAGGGGAAGATACGTCGGTTTATATGATGGTGTCTTGTGCGATCCCAACATACGTCTTTAAACCGTTTTACGCTTCATCACCATGGTAAGTAAGCAAAATAAACAAGTTCTCGAACCAAGACTTACTGATTTCTATGAAGGCGCCGACAAATTCTGATGTACCACTTCGAAAGATAGTCCTCTCAAGCTATATAGTGGCTGCCTTTCTCATCGCCGCCTCTTGGTCAAGCTACAGCTACGGAATCTCCTTTTCTCCGTGGCAAGCTGTCTTAAGCACCTTAAAAGGAAGTCCAGAATTTGTCTGCGAATCAGGGCAATACAGTACGGAGATAATTTCCACTGATCCTTTGCTCATATACATCAACAATTTCGTGACCGCTTCTGAAGCTGAGCTTCTCATTGCTACTGGGTATGATGTCTTTCTTCAAAGTCTTTCCAACACTTTCTTGCTCTCTACACTCGAAATCTCTCGCATCAGGCTAACTCATGTCCCCAGCCAACCCAATCTAGCAACCTCAGAAGTCTACCTCTCCAACCAAAAAACCTCTTCCAACTCTCGCACCTCCCGTTCCGGCGCCCTCCCTCCAACCTCCCCCATCGTACAATGCATACTCTCCCGCTCCGCCTCTTTCATGGGCACCCTTCTTCCCATCCCAGCTGCTACAGAGGATAAACTAAGTATCTTCGGCACGCCTCAGATTGTGCAATATCAAAAAGGTCAAGAATTCGACATCCATCATGATTGGTACGATCAACCACAACGTATGAAAGATGGGAGTAATCGGTACTTTAATCGTCTCGCTTCGTTCTTCGTCTATTTAGAAGATGAGACTGTTGAGAGTGGGGAGACGTGGTTTCCTTATATTCCAACGGATGGAAATATAGGAGGTGGGAAATGGGAGAAAAGGAACGGAACTGGAGGGGAAGATGAAATGAGAGATGGGGAGGAAGGAACGGTTTTCTTTCCCAGGAGAGGGAATGCGTTGTTTTGGGTTAATTTACATAAGAATGGGACAGGGGATGAGAGAACGGTACATGCTGGGCTGCCGTTGAGAGAGGGGAGAAAGACGGCGATGAATATTTGGCCGAGAGTGTATTATGAGAGAGGGCCGAGGGGTTGGTGGACCTTCTGATGTGTCGTAGCTCACTTGTTGGATTTCTTCCTTTTACTTGAAGGTGCTTCTATCAACCCTTTATCCATCGAACCATCGAAGATAGCTCACACCTCAGCCTTCTTAGCCAACTCCCCCAACGCCACCCCATCAACCCTCATAGTCTGCCACTCACTCTGCGCGCTCGCCCCAATCCCCTCGTAGAATTTTATACTAGGCACATTCCACTTCAACACACTCCACTCCAACCTTCCCCCCTCCATATCAACCACCTCTTTAGCTAATTCCCCTAATAATCTCGATCCATACCCTTTCCCTCTCTCTTTCTCATCTACATATAGATCTTCTAAATAAATCCCCGGTTTTGCACGCCACGTAGAGTAATTATAAAAATACAACGCCATTCCAGCAGCGGTTCCGGAGGGCGTGAAGAGTAGGAGACAGCGTGCGGGACGGGTGGGGGAGATGGAGTCTCCTGTTGAGGGGGTGGTGTTTTGGGGGGATATGAGGCCGGAGGGGGCGAAGGCTATGGTGTTTGAGAGGGTTTCTTCGGTGGCGAGGACGGAGGAGGATTCTTTTTCGTATGCGGCGAGGTCGCGGATTAGTTGGAGGATTGTGGGGACATCTGGGTTGGTTAGAGATTGTTGTTAAATGGGAAGAGAGGGGAAGAGGGGTAGATATACCTTCACGTCTGGCATGGCGTACTCTGACGCCTTCTTGGGAGGGAGACATTGTGGGTTTGTTTGTGAAGATGGATGATTGAAGGAAGAGAGAAGAGGCTTTTATGGAAGTCGATGGGTGAGTTGCAGCTTATAACTTGACATGTCTGTTGATGTCAAGGGCGCTGCTGGTGGGGGTTGAGGACCCCGCGATCTAGTCTTGGCGGTGTGAGCTAATTTGGACCTCCAGATCCTCTGAACGCCTCCTCCTATGTTCACGTCTCATAACACTTTTGGAAGATGCATTCTCCAAAATAATTCAAGCTCTCTGTTGGCTTGAGACCAGGATATGATTCCTTTGTTCTCGACGTTGGCCTGAAAAGTTGCCTAAAGTGGTTAGTTTAGCACCGACGAAGCCTCGAAGAGTCGAAGAGCTTTGCGCGTGGACCTACCTAAAGAGGGTATTGTAGAGGTCAACGCATCTACTTGCTTTTCGATCCCATCTTTTCGGCACTCTTTGATATAACCGTTGGGTTTATGTCATTCTATTATCTTCAAGTTGGCTACGATAGTATCGCCTCATTATGACACACATCCAGCCCCATGTTGGGATAGTCGGAGCTGGAGTATCTGGTCTGAGGTGCGCAGAAGTTCTGCTTAATCATGGTTTCCAAGTCACGATTATCGAAGCGAGGGATAGAATAGGAGGGAGGGTGCGTTTCTAACAGACCTCGAGTGTTCCCATCTGATCGGGGTTCACAGATATGTCAAAGTGATAAGTTGGGATACCGTGCAGATATGTAAGAATTCTGAGCAGTAACCAGAACTTTGAATGCTTATCGTCTTTGCAGTGGGCCGAATTGGATTCATCAGGTAGATGTCCTTTGATACTCTCGTGTACTCAACTAAGACGGCAATGCCAGTCTGATGATCCAGCAGGTCGCTATCCTATTGTCGACCTAGCAAAGAAGACCAACACTCCACTGCACAAATGGAACGATAAGCAGAATATCTACGACTCCGATGGACACCTCCTACCAGAAGAGAAAGCTGATAAGCTTTCATCCTTGTTTTGGCAACTCATCGAAGCAGCATTTGTACATAGTGCTGCGGAAGGGAATAATATACCCGAGTCTGAAAGTTTGTATGACTTCATCAAATCGAAAGCGAAGGAGCATTTCCCAGATGAGAAAGATGGAGAGTTGCTACTTCAGATCTCCCAATGTTGGGGTGCCTATATTGGAGATCCAGTGTCGAAGCAAAGTTTGAAGTTTGCTTGGATGGAACGCACATGTGGTGGCGGTATGGCTTTCAAACCACAAGTCCATTAGCATGTAGCTGACAAATTCCAGAAGGAGAGATGTTCGTTAAGTCGACATGGGAGGCAATATTGGCTGAGATCGCAAGAATACCACTTGAACAAGCCACCATTCGTTTCGGAGAGAAGATTGTCGGTGTTAGGACGAGTCCAAGGGCTTCTAAAAGGAGTAATGTGACCCTGGTCACAGCAAAGGGAGAAGCTTTGTCCTTCGATGAGGTCGTGATGACGACCCCATTAGGCTGGCTCAAACGGAACCAAAACGTCTTTCATCCTGCCTTGCCACCTAGGCTGACCTCTGGAATAGAGAATATATCAGTTGGACATCTTGAGAAGGTAATATGACCCAAGTCACCAAATATGATCCGAAAACTGACCGAATTCCAGGTCTTCATAACTTTTCCAAGTCCATTCTGGTTGGATCAACCACTGGCTCCTTTATCCAGGGACCTCTCTCCTCAAGAGCAAGCAGTAGCAGAAGACACCTTCCCAGGGTACACAAATTGGCTCTCCCCATCATACTCCGAAACCGCAAATCCATCTCGCTGGCCTGTAGAATGTTTTAACCTCGCTTCTTTCGCACCTCCAAACCGTCATCCAACACTAATCTTCTACCTCTACGGTGACTGCTCGGAATATCTCATTGACCTCGTCCACCAGAAGCCAGAGGAAGAACACTACGCCCTTCTCAATGACTTCTTCAAGCCGTACTATTCTCGCCTCTCTCATTACAGAGAATCGAATCCGAACTGCAAACCAAAGGCCATCCTCTCAACAGAGTGGCAGAAGGATGAGTTGTCGGGATATGGAAGCTATTGCAACTTCCAAGTTGGTGTTGCAGATGCGGCGGAGGATGTCAAGGCAATGAGACATGGAGTGCCCGAACAGCGGCTATGGTTTGCAGGTGAGCATGTTGCTCCATTTGAAGAATCAGGAACTGTTGCCGGAGCGTTCCTGTCTGCAGAGTCTGTAGCTTTGAGAATATTGGAGCAGTACGGGACTAAAGGGTCAATTCAGTAAGTTATAAGGTAAGATTTACCTAAGTAGCTGATGCAAGGGACGACTACAAAGTTACCTGTTGTTGTTATTTACCGATATCGGTGCCGGTCCCATACTTCATTGGCCACTTGCACCCCCTCCAGCGGGCCGCCCCCCATGTCACTGGGCTTTTTCTTTTTGCGGGGTAGTGCCAAGACCATAGCTTCTTTTCAAGATGTCATTATGCTTTTCTTATCCTTGCTATTTCCCTTATAATGTTATAACCCCTCCTCAGCTCTGTGCTGCTCAATTACCTGCAAGTTTTTAGGTGCCATACTTGGCTTTCGCAACATGGCCGACCAAAAGCATTTACCAGATTATGATTCGCCAATCTCTGATCCCGAAAAGAGCTCCCCAAATCTTGACAAAGATCTCTCGAAGCCAAACGAAAAAGCTGGTGATACTGGCGAAGCTCTTCACCACACATTCACTCACCATGATCCTGAATGGGATGGAGCCGGTGTTGACTTTAGCAATGTTGACGAAAAAGCTGTCCTACGAAAGATGGACACGAGACTTCTACCTATGCTTGCGTTGCTGTACTTGCTGAGCTTCCTGGATAGAGGGAACATTGGGAACGCAAAGATCGAGGGTCTCACTGAGACTCTCAACATGACAGGGCCGGAATACAATTGGTGTCTCACAGTGTTCTTCTTCACTTACTGTGCTTTCGAGGTTCCGAGTAACTTGATGTGAGTTCTCAATGTCCAAACACTCTTGGTGCCTTAGAGACTGATTCGAGACAGGCTGAAGAAACTACGGCCTTCAGTCTGGTTGCCAATCATCATGGTCGCCTGGGGTATAGTCATGACTCTGATGGGCATCGTTCAGTCATACCACGGCCTGCTTATAGCTCGTCTCTTCCTAGGCGTTGCTGAAGCTGGTCTGTTTCCTGGAGTTGCATACTACATTACGATGTGGTATTGTCGTCACGAAGGCCAGCTCAGACAAGCACTCTTCTTCAGCGCCGCCAGCATTGCTGGAGCATTTTCTGGACTTCTCGCATTCGCAATCGCGAAGATGGATGGAGTTGGTGGCTTGGAAGGATGGAGATGGATGTGAGTCTGTCTTTCCAGAAGGAATTTCCAACCTGACATATCAAGCTTCATTCTAGAAGGCATAGTAACAGTCTTGGTCGCCATCTCCGCCTTTTTCGTTCTGTACGACTTTCCTGACACAGCTCCTTTTCTCACTATAGAGGAAAGAGCATGGGTTGTCCACAGACTCAAATACCAAGGTTCAAAACAATCAGGCCACATGGTAGCAGAAACCGAAGGGTTCCAATGGAAATACGTCAAATCCGCATTCACAGACTGGCAAATCTATGTTGCCTTATGGGTATTTCCTCTCTTCCCCTTTTCCTCTGAACTTCCCGCTAATTCATCTTAGATGTACTGGGGCATCGTCTGTCCCCTCTACGGCATCTCCCTCTTCCTACCAACCATCATCAACGAACTCGGCTACGTCTCTTCCACAGCCCAACTCCTCACATTACCAATCTACATCACGGCCGCTTTCCTGACAGTGTTTACCGCCTACTACTCTGATAAATCGTCTTACGGCAGAGCACCTTTCATTTTTATGCCTATGTGCTTCATCCTCATCGGTTTCATAATCGCCCTCGCCGGCTCCGCTCACGGAGGTCTCCCAGGCTTAGTATACGCAGGTGTTTTCATAGCAACCTGTGGTATCTACCCCGCTTTCCCAGGAAACGTAACGTGGATGAGCAATAATCTCGCGGGAAGCTACAAGAGGAGTGCTGGTATGGCGGTACATATTGGAGTAGGTAATTTGGGTGGTGCGATGGCGAGTAATTTCTATCGAGCGGGGGATAAACCGAAATATCTTTTAGGGCATGGCTTAGAGATTGGGTTTGTGACGGTGGGGTTGGTTGCGGTGGTTGTGTTGAGGACAGGGTATCTAAAGGTTAATGAGAAGAGGGATAGGGAGGGGAATGAGGGGGGCTTGTCGGTTAAGGAGATGAGTGAGTTGGGGGATAAGAGTCCGAGTTTCAGGTATATGCTTTGAGGATGTAGGTTATGAGAAGAGTGTTTGGTTATGATTTTGACCCAGCAGCTCTCAAGAATCGAAGAATTGTCACTCAATCGGTGCTTGATGTGCAGTGAGTGAGTGCCATGTTAGATGTGCTGAATGTCTCGAGAGAATTACTCACTTTCTTTATGTCAACTTCAGCACGTAGAAATTGGCTGTACAGCTGTGGAAACTGACTTGATAGCAGTTCTCGTGCGTGACACAAAAGCAGGGTGAGCTTGAGCGTGCTGACTCACGAGATGTTGTCGCTAAAGAAAGGAGGTCGACAAACTTGGTGTGTGAGAGGGAATTGGAAGTCTGAAGCGGAATTGAAGAGTTGGCAGAGGGAATCGAAGCTCTCGCTACAATGCTCGAGCTAGAATAGGAAGGTAAGGGTGGTTCACAGCCTCGCCACCTGCAATTAGCTGCTACCAAGAGCATAAATACTACTCCTTCTACCTCTCCCTCTCTCAACCTTTCCTCCACCATCAACTTCTTTCTTCCCACACAACCCAATCAACACCTTCACAAGATGTCATCCACCATGGACAGCTTCACCTACTTCCCCAAGCTTCCAATTGAGCTTCGACAGAAGGTCTGGGACTACATGCTCCCACCTCCTCGAGTCATCGAGATCCGATGGGACGAGAAGACGAACGAATACTCCACCTCCGCTACCTCGCCCAAAGATGAGACTGTCTTCCAGGTTTGCAAGGAGTCAAAGGCGTATGCGATGTCGAAGTACACATTGATCGATTTCGAGAACAATGTTGATGTTGGGGAGTATGAGATAGGTCTCTTGGAGGCGCTAGGAGGAGACGTTCATGAGGATTTTGAAAGTGAAGATGATGAGGAAGGAGAGGCTGATGACGAGGATATTGAAGATTACGAAATTGATATACCTGAGGAAGTTGAAGAAGTTGAGGGAGTTGAAGATGAAAGCCAGGAGGTAGAAAGTTCCAATGGTAAGTCCACTTTCTTCAAAGCGCGATTCTCTATCACCCGTTGTGTGCTCCCCCCGAGAGATGGGCGTTTCTTTCTCAGAGACCACATATCGGCGCAGGGTCTCTTACTTATTGAGAATCGAAACGGATCAAAGTAGCATACTAACTCGTGCCAGAGATGGATGAAGAAAACTCAGCCGACGATGAGACCCCAACGGTTCCAAACTTCCGAGCATATGTTGACTTCCGACGCGACACCCTCTACTTCAGCGCAGCACACCTTTGTAGAGATGCCCATTACAATTCGGAAGGCGTCCCAGCCATGGCCCCAGCCCTGCACGCTTTCCTGTGGACTTTGACAGATATCCCAGAGATCTCGGAAAAGGTACAGGCCGTGGCGTTCGAAAAGATATTCACAAACGCAGCCCTTGTTGGTCTCCCACTATTCGAATTCAAGAATCTAAAAAGCATCATGCTTGGCTTCGAGGATAGCTGCTGCAAAGGTCCATACCAATCGAAGTTGAATCCCTGCCTGTATCAGGAAAGTTCTCCAGTGCTATTGGCAGGTTCTCCAGAAGAATGGCACAACAGCAAGGCTGTGTGGACATCATTCGAGGGGTGTGACTTTAAGCAAAGCCGTCGTGAGGCTCTTGGCTTCAAGGCAAAGATGGTTGAGGAAGTCCGCCAGCACGACAAATCGTTCAAGCAGCAGTGGAAAAACTTGCAAATGTTCACTACTATCGTTGACCGTACGGAACGGTATGTTCTTAATCCTGATGGGGCCGGCTACATCCTCAACATGAGTTCATTGAAGCACATTTTCGATGACGACCAGGACAACTTGGAAACCGAGGAGAGTTTCTGAGAGGCGGAGATGGACTTTTAGAGGAAGAAAATCAACGAGCGCCTGAACGTCAGATAAAGCAAGGGCCAGGAGACGACTTAGGCAATAAGAAACTAAAGAATTTGCAGTACAGGCCTATCAACACTTCATTAGCATGGATTTAAAACAATACAAAAAGCATAAATTTACACCAGAACCATCCTAACTGCCTCGCAAATGTCCCAGGATCTGACTAGCAAGGGACGTTCTCTCGAAAAGTAAGTATCGAGGCTGTGGTTAGCTATGCTTCATTTGAAAGCCCCACCACTTGTAGAGCTCTTCATCCTTGCTCAGACGTTCTCTCATTTCCTTCAAGCTTGTCGTTTCGACGAGAGTGCCAGGCTCAACAGAGAGTTCCCGTCCTGGAATAGCCTCCCTCTTCACGAGGCGATAATCTTTGTATCGTAACTTCTATGCAATTGTCAGTCCCCATATAGCACAATAGAGGAGTATACTTACTCGGACGACCTCCAACCAGTCTCCAGCATTTGCCTCCTCTCCCTCTGCTAGCATAATGCCAGGCGGAGACCCTGTTTTGATGACGACGGAGCATGATGACCGTTTCGTTGCTTTTGTGATGGCAAGTATCTTTTTCCGCGATGTCATATGATGAGTTTTGATGAGAATGCGATGGATGGAGGCCATTCCAGGTTGGGCATGTTTGGAAGTTGTAGTGAGGAATTTAGAAGAAGAGGAGTCGTCGCAAGGTCATTATATCGTCACATGATTCTTATCTCTTGAGCAAGCAAATCTGAACTCATATATGTCCCCTGTAGACTAAAATGAGCTCTACATATAGTTTTATAGTCTCTACAATAGATCATAATCGAGTTTGATCCAGTTCGAGATCATAGAAAAAGGATTTATCACATGACCAATACCATGGCCAAAAACATCTCGCGACCTCAAATCCCAGCTATTTTGGGCAGCAGCAACACCCACGCATCACCATGGCTGTCTCAATGCTCCGCAGATTTCTCATGCCATCCGTGCGGATGCCAGTCTCATTCTCGACGTCCAAACCATCCCCGAATCCCTTATTCAAACGTCAATTCTCATCAACTCCCACCCCATTCGCAACATACAACCAAGTCGCAAAGGTACACCCCTTCTTCGCTCTCAGACCTCTTCAGTTCTAATTGATACCTCAGGGATGCCGTAAACAACAACGCGCTCGAAAAGCCGTTTCCCCAGCCCTCCGCGACGTCAATGCCCCCGAATTGAAAGGCGTCTGCCTCAAAGTCGGCATCACGAAGCCGAAGAAACCCAATTCCGCAGAAAGAAAGACCGCAAGAGTGAGGTTAAGCACGGGGAGAGTGGTGACGTGTTATATTCCGGGAGAAGGTCATAATGTACAACAACATTCTGTGGTGTTGGTGAGAGGAGGGAGGAGTCAGGATTGTCCTGGTGTGAGATATCATTTGGTTAGAGGGGCTATGGATTTGGTGAGTTTGGCTGAAAATGGACATTTCAGTGGATAGAGAGTATAAGGGATCCATGCTGACTGTGTGGTTTTTAGGGAGGAGTGGGAAATAGAGCCACGGCTCGATCGAAGTACGGAACGAAGAAACCGAAGACGGCGGCAGCATAATCCTACAATGAACAGGGAAACCTCGAATCAATTGGGAGAGCATACAAGTTGGCATACACTTGCATAGAAGGCGTCAGAGGGAATTGTTACGTAAGGATGTATAGTATTGTATACTACAGATTTTGCCTGAAGAGTACGGGCAATGTCTGATTATTTGAGCATGCTTTCGAGATAGAAGCACCACGGTACGAAAGCATTGAAGGTTCATGTCAGAATGAGTCTGCAATATGTGCGACTTATACGTTCATGCAAAGAACTCCCAAGTGTATGATGCTCAATGCGATTCCCTTCAAGTTTCCTGAAGTCGCAGGTACGCGATCTGGTCCTTCGGCTTAAAAGTATTTTCGAATTCTGGCAAGTTGTGCTTTGTATCCTCGGGTCGCCTTTTATTTTCTATACAAGCTCTCGGTCCTACAGGGTTGTCTTCACAATTCAGTAGCAGATACAATATTACCTACTGTCCATGAACTCTCAACTCATCACCCTAGACATTCACTGAATTATACAATAACATGCTCCCTTCTACGACATCGACTCATCATCCTCCTTCCCAGTGGTTGCCGAGACATTCACTTCTCCTTCTCGAAGCCAGAAACTGGATGTAATGCTTCAGGCCTGACGGGATAAATGAATGCTCAAGTCGGACCCTTCTCCAATGCCTCTTCCGTCCATTCCCCCTTCTTCTTCATTCTTCATCCCTGAGCTTCCTGCACTCGTTTCCTTAGGAACTGCTCGTAAGGTCACAGTAAACGTCGTTGACCGAACTCCTGCAATGGTACGATCATCTGTGAGAGTACACGCTCTCAACACAAGATTTCCGGTACCAGAATCTTTACTGGCTGCTTCCAGGCATCGTATCAGCGTCCTGAAAAGTCTCGTTAGCTACCAAAGTCTGATAGTGAGCGAGGGAATAAGGCTTCTCATACTGCGAAGCATCTCCACCCATCTCTAATCGGGGAAGCACATCAAAAACAACTCCTCTCAGTCTCTGTCCCAGTGGAAATACCAGCGTTTCCATTTCCCTCAAAGCTGCCACCTCATCCTGCCACCTCTTAAACTCCGCCTGGGTTCTTTCCAATTCTTCCGCGAGTGCTTCGAATTCCTTCTTCCGCGCCTCATCTACTTCCTCAAGCCGCTCAACCTGAACTTTAAGCTCCAGACCCTCATCCTTAAGTGCCCGCATCTCAGCTTTCCTCTCTTCCTCCAGTCTCTTCACCTCGATCTCCTGCATCTCTTGATAAGTCACAATACCACGCTCTCTCAACATTGCGGCTACTGCTCTGGATTCATTCTTGAAATCCCCGATGTTGTTCTCTAGAGCTTGGATTCGTTGGCGTAGTGTCATGCTTGATTCTTCTTCTCTCGACATGTTGAGTGTTCTAGATACCCAGGTACGTTTGTATTTGATATGATGTTCTTGATGTGATTTGGAAGACAGCGTTGAACACTGAAGACTGTAGAGTGTGGAGCTTATATTGTAAAATGTGTCTCAAGGACGAGTGTTTCGATAAAGGTTTCTTCTGGAATGGAATGGATGAGTATCTCTTGGAAACAGGGGCAGGAAGGAGGTGCCGGAATGGCTGAGACATTGTACTGAGCTCATGGTATCATAGTAGTATATCTTTGTAGAAGCTCTACACTTCAGAGTGAAACATTTTCATGTTCTTTGATATAGGGATCGCGGAAATAGCTTCTGGCGAGCGGACCCGATGTCCCAAAGTTGAAAACAACTTCATTTCAAGTCTGGCATGTCAGCTTGCCAGACAATGTACGAACCGCTGAGGAGAATTTTCATCTCGAAAATGTTCGAATTGACTCTTAGACCTTGGATAAAAATCATGGTCCTTCATAGCCGCAAGTTCTCTCTTCCTACCACTCAATTTGAGCCATTGTGATGTGTGAAACGAACCTCACTTCGAAACGAAGTTTCAATTCGGAATGTCGGACCTGAATTCGGCGACTTCTTTGTTTATCCTAGCTGCAGCCGCATACGGACCTTCAAGCTTGACTGATAATCCAAATTGGTCAATTTGAATACCTGCTTTCAAACACAGACAATCAACCAGTTTTGAACAACGCAAACCGATACGTTTCCTTGGCCTAACCTGTCCAATCCCATGAGCTTATTCTACACACAGCTCGAGGCCAATTTTGACACGCCAACGCCGTCAACCTTATCATGCCGGATAAGTAGATCCTCAAACCGCCCCCCCAAAGAAATGCTACTCCCAGAAAATGCACCGGATGTTATTCTATTAATCTTGTTGGTTCTCATATCCTTCTGGCTTCTCCATACCATTAATTTCGAAGAATCGTGAAGTACCTGAAAATATTGTCAGAGCAGGCATCAATGATTTCGAATTTGTCTACTCACATGAATATCCCTTCCAGTCAAAGTTATCCTTTGGATTGCAGTGACATTTTAGATCCAATCTCGTCTTCTCGCCTGTTGGGCAGTGGGTGAAAGGAACATGGTAGTATGCGATATCGTTGAAGAAGTGAATCTCTTCCTTCGGGAGCAATAGAGCGGCGGCAATTGAGTGGACTGGAGCATCACCCCAACGCTCGTAGAAGAATCCTCCATCTTGGTCGAGAGACTCAAAATAGTCGATATATGCTGGTGATCGGAGCCAATCTAAGTTGCCAACTTCAAAATTAGACCACTGGATGCTATTAGTAACTGCGAGCTTCCGCGAATTCTCTAACTTACCATATGGCAGTGATTGTAGGTATCTCCACCGTCATCACTCAGGAATCCCATAGAATTTCCTTCTGCGATATGTTCGGGATGGGCCTTCATGAACTTCTTGGTGCTCTCCCATAGGGTTGGAATGGTCTCCACGTATTCGTATAAACTCAGGACGAAACTGTACTTCTTCTTGTTGTCCGACATGAATTTGAAAACGTCATAGTCAACGTCGCAAAACAGCTCAATGCTTGGCTCAACTCTCCAGTACCACTCGTAGTTCATCATCAAAGGCTGACGGAAGAAGAATCCAGACTCGAAACGGCACATGTGACGGTAGCTGACGGAGTCTCCGTAGATGATCTTTCGTTGCGCCATATCCTCGCGAACCTTTCGAGCCTTGTCCTGATCGATGTGGTCTGGGAATGACCAATGCTCCTTAGGAATCTCTCCATAGTGTGTAGTTCCGGATACGAGGGAGGTTGTCACTTTCTTGAAAGTTGCATCGAAAGGCTTGTCGTTCAAGAACACCCAGTCGTAGTGGAACTTCTTATTGAATCGGTCCTCGACTTGGCGAATCGAACGAGCAATTTCCCAGATGTCCGAGTTTCGTGCCAAGGTGACGAATGTTGCATTCATCTTTGGGCCATCTGCGGTCGCAGGTGGGAAAGCACCTGAGGTATTTGGGGTCGTGCCAGAGACATCTGATGCAGGCACAGCAGTACTTGAGGATCCTGAACCTCCAGCCTTCGTTGGTATACCATTGAAATCTTTGGCGCCACCTAATATCTGTCCTGGCGAAGGTAGTCGTTGCGTAGAGGAGGAGGAAATAAAGTAGAGGACTGCAAGTCCCTGGCCTACAATTAGTATTGCAACGTTATCCACCTGGCTTTCAAACGTACAAAGAAAGCGAAGAGAATATATCTCAAGTATCTCGCAGTTCCGGAGGCCATCTTGCCAGATTAATATGGATGATGTGGTGGTTCAAACACAAGAGGACGTAACCAAGAATCAGTCGTCAGCTCTCGAAAGCCGCGACTGATCAAAGAGTATTTAAAAGAAGGTAGAGAATTGTCGACACTGCGGTGTCGCCGGTGGGAAGTGGAAGAGGAACAGAAGTGATAGGGACGACCTCAGAAAGGGGTGACGCCAACCAGAAAAGGAGTCGCGGATTGAAGGTTTCCCTCGTGTAGGAATCCTTGGAGACAATCTGGTCTCCTTGCAGGTGGCCACGCCAGGGAGGCTTTGGAGGTAACTAGATTGGGTTTAGCGGCATCGCGCATACTCAAGCCTCAACCTCTGATTCCAACAACCCCACCCCGAATTTTGAAGCACAACTGAACAACTAAGAAACAACATTTCTGTTCTGTTGCGCTCTTGGTTGGCTGGTGATCCCGACTTCAATATTTGACCTTTGGACAATCTACCTTTGCCTCGAACCTTCCAGAGTCACTCATTCGATTTTGCCAAGGTTCGTACCTAGCTCGTCACTACCTATCTCAGGGCACACTTTCAACTTTTGTTTCACTGTTTCCTCAAGAGTGTATCATCGCCAAGCTGACGCCAAGTACATACAGATATTTCTCACGCTCGCATGTGCTCTTTCATAGAGGCTTTGTAATTATAGCTTCGGAGAACATACGAAGAAATTGAGTCGCCATGTCATTCTTTGGCTTCGATGCCACCCTTCCCCGCGATGGTGGACACAATCAACGCGCGCCTGGCTTCTCACAAGCTGCAGATCCATTCGCTGGCTTGTCTGGGAGAGACAATGATGATGACGATGCGTGAGTTGCGCATTTGACCCAGTCTGCGCAATCAGTTGCTGATGTTCTTTCTCGGCAGACTTGACTTCGAGGACACATATGATGGGTTAGGTGACCAGCTGGACGAGACAGACGATGCTTTCAACGATGATACCTTCGGTGGTGGCGAAGCAGTTGCAGTAAAGAAGCCTGTGGGCAAGGACTTTGATTTCTTTGGACAAACCGCAAAGGTGTCAGATGCTATCACTGAAGAGCAAGCTCGATTTGCTCGTCAGCCGCCGGTCTCAAGAGTCACCCCAACAGCAGCAACATTCACACAGCCTGTCCCGAAGCCTGCGAGAACTGGTTATGAACGATACAAGGAGCCCGAGTATATGCCAGAGATGCAAGTTGACGCAAATCTGTGGGGTGTGGCACCGAAAAAGTCTCCAGCTGTTGCAGCTCCGGCTCCCGAGTCGCCTGCAACTCCTGGTTTAGCTTCTGGAGGACGCAAGATGATGAGTCTCGAAGAAGTTGAAGCTGCTATGCGAGCCCAAGCGAAGAAGCCTGCTCAACCGCAAGCTGTCCCACCACAAGCCCCTGCGCATTCATACCCTCAGCAACAACAGCAATACTCCCAACCTCCTCCACAGCAGTACCAGCAGCATCCCCAACAGCCACCGCATCCGCAATATCCAGTCCAAACTAGTGGCTCTCCCAGAGACGATATGCGCCAAGCTCCTGCTCCCGCTCCCCAACCAGTACAGATTCTGCAACGTAATCAGCAGCAACCATCACCCGCCCAAGCTGCTCCTTCTCAGCCGACCCAGATCCTGCAAAATCCAAATCGCTATTCTGCTGAACAACAGAGTCGAGCTCCTCCAGCGCACCATCAAGGCCACCAATCCCGTCTATCTGGATCTCGGCATATTATTACCCACCCGCAACAGCTGGCCAACCTGACCGATGAAGAAAGAGCAGCTTTCCTGATGGAGGATGCGAAGCGCGCCAAGAGAAACCATAAAATCTTCTTGCTCTCCAAGGACAACGGTCTTATGACACCACAGGACAAGAACTTCATTACTCGAATTCAGCTCCAACAGTTGGTCACTGCTACTGGCAACCCTAACGAGCACGGAACAGATGCTGGATTATCCGAAGACTTCTACTATCAAGTCCACAACCAAATCCGAGGTGGTCCTCGCCAGCATCCTGGTCAACCACTGAGCAACTTTGCTCAGACGTATTTGTTCCAGACCGGAGGTCGTCACGGAGGCATGCGCCGACAGGCCCGAGGTGGTGATAACCACATGCAACGCATGGAGCAGCAAGTCCAGCGTGCAGTTGAGGCCGCCAAGAACAAGCCAAAGAACAAGCAGTTGGTCATTGAAGGCAGCTTGGGAAAGATTTCGTTCAGCAACGCCAAGACTCCAAAGCCTCTTCTCAATATAAAGCGCACTGAAAGTGGGGCAGATGGACGGCCTAGCAGTGCCGCACGAGACCGCAAGCAGCCAGGCGTCAGCGGAAGTGACAGAAAGACAGTCTTGACTGACATCGAGAATGTATACCGCACGTTGATGAAGATGGAAGACCACGCTCGCCACATGCCCCCTCCACTTAACGATAATGACATCAATCCGGAACTTGTTGGCTTGCATATGGATTGGCGAGACAAGGCAAATGCCCTGAATCAGCAATTGTGGCACCAACTAAAGGTTCATGAACCTATTGGCGGTCCCACCACGCACCCCTTCATCGCCTTCTTGTCGTTCAGCAAGGGAAAGAAGGCCATTCCAAGAGTCTTTCGTCATATTACCCAAGAACAGCGTACCACAATCCTGACTATGATTGTCGTCCACCTCGATCAGCTGGATGTTGTACGACAAGCATTGCTCTTACCTGGCGAAACTCAAGTCAACGCTGCTGTTCGTGAACAAGTGGAGCTGTTTTCCTTGGCAGTCATGCCTCCACTTTTCCAGCTGTTGAATGAGGCGGAACTGAACATTGTTGGTGCTGTTTTGGGCGTTATATCCACTCGCGTCAACGTTGATTTGATCGCTCGGACAAGAGTTGGTGTCAGTATGCTGACGATGATTTTAAGCCGTGCTGAGCTTATCAAGCAAGGCCCGGGAGTTGATGAACAGGAATGGGAGCACTGGTATGATCTTCGTAAGAATATTTGCGCGACCGCTAACAAATTTACAGGGTTGGACAATATAACACATTGTTCGACATGCTTGAGCCGACGCTACCGAGCATCTTTCCTGGTACCGTACACACCGGAGAGGATGTTTACGTCTGGCAGTTTCTTGCCGCCATCGGTATTGGAGCCAGTCCCGAACAACAGCAGCGACTGGTCATGGCTGTCAAGGACCGTGTCATGGAGACTGTGGCTCTATCCAAAACTCTTCCTCCTGATATGTCAAGTCAACGATTGGCTAACGTTAACCTCTTCATGCGTTCGATTGGATTGGATGTCGACCTTCTTGTTGCATGAACAAATAACATCACGTGTCTATAGATTATCTATCAGCAACGAATTTTCCTCGGTTTTACGATATTTGAAAGGATGAAAAGCATTGAAACGAAAGCGAGTGGTATTTGATTACGATGCCATCATAAATCTGCTTTTCGAAAATTGCGACAAAGCATTGCACCTGTTTCTGCGTAGCGAATACTGCATTGTCAGTCCTGGGAGTGGCTGGAGCTTATGATTGGAATGAACGAAAATGGTCAGCGAGATATTATCGTGGGATTGAGAGAGCAGTATACTTTATGAATGACCGACTTTGAGCAGCTTGAGATACCCAGCCTGACAGTACTATGATGCTTAGCAACATGGGAAATGGATGGAGGTCCTTAGATCTGGTACAGATGGAGGGTCAACTAGAATAATCACAGCAATGAAAATGAAAAGTCACCAAGTGTTTATTCAGATGAAAATGTGCGAGTAGGATTTATTGTCTGTGATGACCTGACATATTGAGATGACAGCACAAGGTGGGGACTTAGGATGAGGTCTCGGCTATATTCAGACATTCAGAAGAAGTGAAAGTTGGGCAAGGTCTTTCCGACTTCAATTATAAGTCCTCGATGAGCGCTTGTCAACGTTTTTGATGAACTCCTCCAACTCCAAATCCATGACACCCTCCTTACCACCTATCCAGCCAAGCCAATATTCCAGACCAACGCCTAAGAGTATGCTCCATTCTACAGATCACCCGCGCTATACCATCCCTAACACCCTCACCATCCCCAAGTACGTTGATTAGCTGTAAAGACAGGTGGCTTCCACTGAATCAAATCAGGATCAATATCATGCTTCGGCTTAACCTTCGCCTTCTCCACCCTCGCCTCATGCTCCTTAATCAACTTCATCGGCAACACGATCTTATGATCCGTCTTATGCCATACCTGCATATGTTTCGCGTGCAATGTACCCTCAACATCCGCGGTGGTCATCGCTAATCTCTGCGCGAGCTGTTCAACTGAGATCTTCTCATTGTTCTCGTTGCATTCTAGGAGGATCTCGACAAGTTTCTCGGTCCAGTATTGCCGGTAGGAAAGCAGTCCCAGATCTGAGAGAGGCTTTTCAGGGGAGCCGAGTTTGTTCTCGATTTTTGAGAGTTCGTAGGAGAATTGGATGAGGAGACGACCGTAGCCTTTTCGTTGGTATTGTGGGAGGGTGAGGATACAGGCTACGTTGTAGCCGTCTGCACTTTCTTTTTCTTTGGAAAAGTAACCGACGAGGTGATAGCCTTTCTCGTCACGGCTGGTCATGACGTAGAATAGGAAAGGGTCGACGTCGTAGTAGAGGGTCTTGTGGTCGAGGAACATTTTTGAGAGTAGACAGAGGTTTCGACACCATATGCGTTGACGGCGTCCGTCGATCTCGTAGAAGGATACATAATCGTCGCGGTAAATTTCGTTTCCTGGAGGGTGCTGTAATGTGCATTTTTGGCGGTGTCGAGTAAAGGATTTGTGGTCGCCGTAGTACTTGAGACAAAACTCACAGATGTACATGAGATCTTCTTGAGTGAATTCCTCAGGGTAGGGTGAGAAATACCAAGGGAAGAGGTCGTATTTGCCGAACTGGACCTTGGTGATGTTTCTAATACGCGAGATTTCTGCTTGGTTCTGGGTCATGGAACCTCCAACACGAAGCTTTTCAATCTCCTCTTCGCGACTGAACTCTTCTGGCGGGTCTGCTTTCGATGATACAGCTTGGGCGACTACCTCATCCAAATCCATAGGGTCATCTTCCTCGGCCCCTGGAGTGTTGTCGAGGTCGAGAGGAGTAGTCAGTTTATCCTCTCCCTCTGGATCTGGAGTGCCTTTCTGGGAATCTTCGAAATCTCCCCATGGACGTGGCGTGCTAGCTTCTGATGCAACAGACACCTCTCTCGTAGCAGCTGGTCGTTTCTGGGCCTTCTTCTGGCCTATGGTCTTTTTGGCCACAGGTGCGGAGGCTTTCTTCGTCTCCTTGGGCTTTTCGGGTACTGGCCATTCCACATCTTGGTTGAAATCGATGCGGTCAACAGGCACCCATTCATCCAAACGTTTGTTGAAGTTATTGAAATTGCAGTAGAATTGGCGACCACTCTTGACCTCTCTAATGCCTAATATTTGGGCTTTCCGATATTCGCCATCCTGGTATGTTGTTAGCTACAGTCTAAGAAATGAAAGAAAATTTGATAGAGTGAGTTTATAAATTCAAATCAAAAATGAATGGTTGGGCAAGGTCATGCGTTTGGAAGTGCTCACTTTCTTAACTTCCGCGAAGCATCCTGCGCTATAGCGATGTTAGCACACGGTCGCATGTAGGAGCGTTGGAACTCACGTCAAGGTATCAGCTGTCGCCCTGCCCTTAATTCTCGGAGTCGAATCATCCCTCACATCTCCACCGCCCGCCATGATGAAAATCGCGATTTGTTTGATGGATTAGAATTATTGCGCGATAACTTTATGTTGTCGTGATTGATTCTAGTGTAGGGGCAAGAGACGAGGCTGGTGGTGACTTTAGCGTTGAAGGTCGAGCCTTGTCGCCTAAAAGTCCCTGCCGAAAACTTGAACTTTTCTTTGCCCCAGACGTCTAGCAACAACGATGTGCGGATGATACCGCAACGACACAATGGCACCAGAGCTCTCGAGTAACTGGAAAAGACTTCAAGCTACATTGCAACAGGAGGCAAAGAACAAGCCCGAGAAAAGAAAATCCGCACCCACGGAGAGGCAGCGCAACACAATAGCTGCAAAGCGTCGACGACTGGACTCGAAACCTCACAAGCCTATCAAGGCTCCTTCCTTACAGCTCACGAAGAAGCCGAAAATGGGTACCTATCTCAGCACCGGAGCTTCAGAGACACCAGAACCCACGGACGTCGCAGAAGAAGCACCTGCAGACGCACCTTCAGCCTCACTCGCGCTCTGGGCAGAGGACAATGATATCTCAGCGAAGGACCTCGCAGAAGCTTATGGCGGAGGTTTGAAGGACACAACAATCAAAGGCACTAAACCAGATAAGATAAATGGAGGATTGTCTAAGGATGTGGAGATTGGCAAATACGTGGGAATCGATTGCGAGATGGTGGGAGTTGGAGGTGAGGAGGATAGATCCGTGCTGGCTCGAGTTAGTATCGTCAATTTTCACGGCGCTCAGGTTTACGATTCTTTCGTCAAGCCAAAGGAGTTTGTTACGGACTGGAGGACGCATGTCAGTGGAGTGTCACCAAAGAATATGGCCACGGCACGAGAGTTTGAGAAGGTGCAAGAGGAGGTTGCAGCAATATTGAAGGATCGGATAATAGTGGGACACGCGATCAAGAATGACCTGGCAGCTATGATGTTAGGTCACCCAAATAGAGATATAAGAGATACGTCGAGGTATTCAGGGTTCAGGAAATACAGCGCGGGACGGACGCCCAGTTTACGAAAGCTTGCAAAGGAGATACTCGGTGTGGACATTCAGAAGGGCGAGCACTCTAGTGTCGAAGATGCACGAGCAACTATGTTGCTTTTCAGACGCCATAAATCTGGATTCGATGTTGAACATGCTCAAAAGTACCCGGCTCCGACGTCTACAGGATCTTCGAAAGCGAAGCCGAAGAAAAAGAAGAAGACGAAACACTGAAGAAAATCTGTCATTGAGATACCCCGAGTCGGAATAAAGATGTTATATGAGTGGATTCTATTCGGTCTAAAGGTCGCTATATTTGGAACAGAGTGGTATCTCGGTATCCTGCGAAAATGCGAACACTAGAATGCATCAAAAAACGCTCATAAGCGTCATGTCTCCACAGCAAAACATCCTGAGCCAAACTCCATCGCTCAAACCAGAAAAGCCATCTCTCGAGGCCAGACTACAAGGGGATACCTTCCATCAACTCCATTGCCCCCTCCCGACCAGCCGTGATAATCACGTCTCCCAGAGTCTTTGTGGCAAAGCCTGCCGCGCAATATTCGAAGTAATAGATCCTAGAGAAGCAAGGTCAGCACGTCTTGATTCGGAATACAATGCATCGAACAGCGATGGAGCAGCTCTGAGTAAAGCAGTAGGCTTGGAATCACTCACCATTTCTTCCGGAAAACCTCAATTTCCTTCTCGCGCATCTCCGCGTGCTCCAACATTAAAGCTGGCCTGATTCGTGATTCGAAGTTTCTCAAAAATGCCTCTCTCCATAAACGCAGGGTCTTCGCGTAATGACCACCAATGTTCTCGATCTTTTCGATAACCAAAGTGCCTTCCGATCCTTTGTTGATATTTTCGACGAGCTGATTGATCGAAGGCAAGTGGCCGCCCGGGAATATATACTTTCGTATGAAATCCTCACCTTTCGCGTACGACTCGTATCTTCCTTCTGGCATGGTGATGCATTGGAACATAGCAATGCCATCCCTTTTCAGGAGTCGATGTATACAACCGAAATATGTTTCTAGATATTCCTTGCCGACAGCTTCAAGCATCTCAATCGAGACGACTTTATCATATAGAACTTTCGGGGTGGGAAGTGCTCGATAGTCCATAAGCAACACTTCAATTCTGTCTGAGAATCCAGCAGCTGCAATCCGCTTCTCGGCTAGTGCCTTTTGCTCGATGGACAAAGTTAGAGAAGTCACTCTGCATCCTGTCTTCTGCACTGCCTCCATGGCAAATGACCCCCATCCAGTTCCAATCTCCAGTACGTGGTCGGTCGGCTTTATACGTGCGCCATCGATGAAGCGATGGAGCTTGGTATACTGTGCGTCTTCGAGTGTCTCCTCCACCTCGTCGGCGCTTGATGCAAGTTTCCATATCGGGCATGAGTAAGTCATATCATCCGACAGAAACGCAGCGAACATTTCATTACTGATATCGTAGTGTGCTTGTATGTTCAGCAGCGAGTTCGATAGTGTGTTGGTGCTTTTGGCGAGTCCAGTGATAGTGGCCGCAATGGAGGACGTCAAAGTTGTCGCATTCGCCAATTGGGTTCGATTCAGGATGAAGAGCTATGGGCTGTCAGTAATTGTCCTTAGAAAGTACTCGTCTACGAACCTCGAAAAATCCAGTCAAATCTGCACACACGAAATCGCCCAGCATGAATGATTCTGCGAAACCCATATCTGCGAACAGAAAGAGTCGCACCCAAAACGTCTCCCGCTTGACCCAAATCTCGACCTTTCGAGTTCCTCCAACCTTCTTTGTGCCATTGACCCCGTTGACTCCGTTCGCCATCTTCGAATGCTCCTTGGCAATCTTCTGCCCGTATGTCAACCGTTCGCCTGTCGTCTCATCGTTTACAACCAATTGTCCGATCTCTATGCGAGATAGGAGAGAGGTCACCGCTGCCTTTGAGACAGACAATGCCGGACCCCAAGAAACCCCTCCGATCGTACTTCGTATCAAGTCGGTCCCACGAGAGATTGGTTTCGTGATCGCGGCGGGAAGGTAGGAAGCCATTGTGAGATATGTACTGCTCAATTGAGAGGTGGGCACAAATATACGGTGAGTGAGGGGTCGGCGAACACGTTGAATTTGCTTTGGGATATGTCTGGCAACCTCTTGCGCAAGATCGCAAGAGTTTCACTCGGTTCACAACGTTCGAGGAGGGCAGCAGGGCCTCGAGATCACAACGGACAACGAAAATCAATTGCGAACAGAGGAAAGAAATCAACGCTCGCAAAATCAAAAGGGCCCAGTCCACGGACTGCACAATTATCCGCGCTCCAGGAACCACCGTGCCATGACGAAGTGTTCCAGCCTTGAAGGGGACAAGGGAGGGGAGGTAAACCTAAAGCATGTCGCCCCACCTTTAGTGCATTTTGCAAATGCGTCTGTGCAGAACCATTTCTCTGCCGAGTTTCGGCCATTCTTCTATATTATTACTGATTAGGATAGGTTTCCTCCTTAAGGACGCTTCAATTGGATAGCATGTGATTCTGGTCCGATAGCCGAGTGCGAAGTTTCCAAATACTCAGATTTAGGAGGATTCTCAAGGTGTGGTTGATGTCAAGCTTCTGTCAATGGACCCCGCCAGTACCTTTGTGCGCAATGCCGAGTGCCTGCATTGTCCTCCGGGCATCATCCTGTGCCTATGGATGATGCGTCTATCAGAGTTTCCATTGCGCAAGAGGTCGCATGTTGAGAGAATTCTACCGGAACCTTCTCTGTATCACAGGAGGTTGCTACTGAAGACTTGGGACGATATCTCCCAAGTCTTGACATCATCCATTCTTCTCGTATTCCACGACAAGACAGAGACTGATGTCCTCCGGACAAGAAGATAGTCCGGACTGGGCAGTCTTACTGTATCTACAGGATGCTAACTCTTTCTCGCAAAGCCATTACAAGAACTTTTCTTCAAGTGTCAAGATGCAGCCGCCGACGTGAGTATGTAATCTACAAGGATCTTCCGGCAGAGCCTTGTCCCCTTCTCTCCACAACTCCCCTGCGACAAACTCATTGATCACCAATAGCCGCAGTGACTCAAGCCTTTGCAGCCTCGGAAGCCATTGAACCGCTGCACAGTCGCATGCGTGCTCGGATTGAAACGTGACTCTGGCTGCAGTAGGAGATAGGCCCGAGAGTATCTGTTTCAATATGAATGGAGCGGTGAGAGAGGTGAGAGAGGTGAGAGAGTTCCTTTGCATAGAGGATATGCGACTTTTGAGTTCGAGATTGTGTTTACCAGGCGATCATTTGTACAGCTGGGGAGGTTGCGAACTCAAATAATCCAAGACTTTGTTAGCCAGATCCGATGCTCTGTCAGCCTTCCAGAAGGGCTCGGCGGGACGGGCGGGCTGCGTGACCTCAAATTTAAGGTCGAGATCTTATCGCGATTGCCGAGGCTCCGAAATGAGTTTAGCGGAAACACGTCGCGTCCTCTCGGTCGCGATGTGACAAGCAGCTTTGACAACCAGAGGCTATTCAGACAACTTCGTTCGGAAAACAGAAAGGCATTACTAAGGATGCTCGCAATTGAAAGGAAACCCAAGGACCATCAGGGAAAATGCACGCCTAATGTTCTGCCATGCCGCATTAACCACAATGGTCCTGTTGATGCGTCGAAAAGATATTGGAATACTACCCAAACTCCAGGTGAGTATCCTCCAACGTCAATTGGAACTACAGCTGATTCAAGCCTGCCTAGATGGAAAGACAGCAGCGTACTTCCGAGGAAAGAAATTGTATGGCAAGGAAGTAAAGGTTCCTGAAGGATATCGAGGGGTAGTGCTTTCAAGCACCGATCGAATATTACCGAAGCCTACCGTAGAAGCTACGGAGAATGACGAGGATGCAGAGGAAGAGCCGGAAGTGAAGGTTATGGAAGAGCAATCGGATTTTGATAGTATAATGGTTTGGGGACATGAAGCCGTGCCGGAGGACGCAGTTGATCCTTATGTGAAAGGGATGGATGAATGGATAGCATTTTCGGAGCAGGTAAGAATGTTTGTCAGATCTCTTGTGACGCAGCTGATTTACTTAGATCCATTCGTACAAGCCAAAATTATCCAGCTCCTCATGAGCACTTCAAAGAGCATTGCACGGCGTTCGAAGATACCAGGTTGAATCAAATTTTCTCAATCATTCTCAGACTTTATTGGAGGCTCGTCTTCCACTCCAGCTTTCAGCCTTCCACCTCTTCTCGTACTTTGTCTAGTCTCGGAGTTCGGCTTCTCGTCTTCTTCACCCTTCACCTCGCCACCTCCCATCTCCTCCCACTCCTTCTGCTCCTTCAAAAACACCTTCTTCAACTCCTGATAACCCTCATGCGCTCTACACCTCTCCCATACCTCCCTAAAGATCCTACTAACCTCCTCTTTCTCCTCCTTCCCCTCATGGCCCTTACTCTTCTCAATCACCCTCCCATTCTTCTTCCCATCAACATATTTCCTTCCTCCTTTATGATTCGCATACCGTTTTGCTCGGGTCATTCCCATCTGTATGAATTTCCTCGCCATGTCCATTCCGACGAAGTCTTCTTGAGAATAGAATGCGAGGAATTGTGACCAGAGGGCCTGTGAGGAGGTTTGGGCTATGGGGATGGTGCGGAAGCGCCAGAGTGGGAGGAGGTGGGATTTGTAGGGTTCGTAGGTTAGGACGCCTTGTTCGCTGCGGGCGATCTTGTAGGCCATTAGGTGGGATTTTGGGGGTTTGGTAAAGGTTGTCATGGTTGTAGATAGATTGCACAGTTCTAAGGGAGACTCGTGGAGGCAAGACAGGAGGTATACTTTCAAAGCGTTTAATGACGTAGATGAGCTAGAACTATCGAATGGTTACCTTTGTTGTCAGAACTTAACCTCTCAGTGAACCTGTCAAGAAGCAATCACAGAAAATGATCACTTTGGATAAACTAACCATAGCATCTCGAGAAAACAATATTGCCTTCACTCCTGGTTAGAATCACGTTTCTTGCGAGCCCCCTGTTGCCCCTATTTTAAGCGGGCGACGGAAACCACTCTATTACGGTCACCCAAGTAGTCGCGTTGAGACGCGTTTCGCGTTAAAGCGCGTATTGACCCTCAATTCTTCGAACTCCTGAAAAGATTCCCAGACTGCCCCTCCACGACCAAACACAACAACACCTCTTACGATTACGAACCGCAACAATGGCATCCGTCATGATGTCCGATGCACCTGAATCTGATATTGCGCCTATGTCTAGCAGAGCTGGCACACCAAGAGCACGCGGTCATAGGGGTTCCTCAGCCAGACCTCGAGGTCCTCCGTCAGAGAGTATTGCGCCTCTAAGCGATGATGAAGGCTTTGCAGATGATCAGGTTGTGAGCAATAATGGGCGACCAAAACGAAAGGATCGTGCGATACCAAGGGTCGAAGATGCGATCGGTCAATACGTACAGCTCAATTTCGAGGAGTTCCTCGAGCAGTGAGTATTTTCTCTCTTTCCAATGGGAATTTCTTTGACAAAAGACCTAGATTTGTCGAAGAACCTTCATCCTCAGCAGTGCCAATGTCGAGCGCTGCCACCACAGATAAATATTACATCGCGCAAATCCATGGACTCAGAACCTTCTCACTCTCTACCCTATATGTCGACTATACCCATTTGGCAACATTCAAGGGCGGAGCGCTAGCAGACGGTGTTGTGGAAGAATATTACAGATTTTTACCTTTCTTGACCAAAGGTCTACACAATATGATCGCCAAATACGAACCACGATACTTCCGAGACCATCGTCAGCCCACATCTTCCAGCAACCAGACGTCTTCTGGTGCTAGCAATGCTGCTTCTGCGAGCGAATCGGACTTCCAGGGCAAGAAAACTACCAATCAGCAGACAGATAAGCTGTTCGCATTAGCATTTTATAACCTCCCACTTGTTTCACGAGTTCGACATCTGAGGACTGTTAACATTGGCCAGCTTTTGTCAATCTCTGGAACAGTCACAAGAACTTCAGAAGTCCGTCCCGAACTTTCTCTTGCGACGTTCACTTGCGAGAATTGCAGGAGTACTGTGCCCAATGTCGAACAGACTTTCAAATATACCGAGCCTACACAATGTCCGAATCAGGAATGTGGCAATCGCCAAGGATGGAGGTTAGATATCAGACAGAGTACTTTTGTGGATTGGCAGAAAGTCCGTGTTCAAGAGAACAGCTCAGAGATCCCTACCGGCAGTATGCCGCGAACCATGGATGTCATTCTTCGTGGAGAGATAGTGGATCGTGCGAAGGCTGGAGAGAAGTGCATCTTTACTGGTGCTTTGATCGTTATCCCAGATGTCAGCCAACTTGGTCTTCCTGGTGTGCGTCCAATGGCTGTAAGAGACAACCAGAACAGAAGCGGGGATGCAAACGGCGTTACTGGCCTGAAAACTCTTGGAGTTCGTGATTTGACCTACAGACTTGCCTTCTTGGCTTGTATGGTAACTCCAGATACGTCAACAACCGGATCAGCAACAAGTCAGCACCTCAACGGACAATCAAACAACATTCTAGCATCTCTCAACCAGACTGCACCGGTCGACCCCGACGAACCAGGCGATCATGCTCAGGAAGCCGTCCTAGCATCCATGACACATGCTGAGATCGAGGATCTCAGGAAAATGGTTCATAGCGATCACATCTACTCTCGACTTGTCAATTCTTTGGCACCTATGGTTTATGGCCACGAGATTGTGAAGAAAGGTCTTCTGCTTCAGCTAATGGGTGGATTGAGCAAAACGACACCTGAAGGAATGGCATTGAGAGGAGATATCAACATCTGTATTGTTGGTGATCCTTCCACGTCAAAGTCCCAGTTCTTGAAATACATTTGCTCTTTCTTACCTCGTGCCGTTTATACCTCTGGAAAAGCATCTTCAGCAGCTGGTTTGACTGCGGCCGTGGTCAAAGACGAAGAGACTGGAGAGTTTACAATCGAAGCCGGTGCTCTCATGTTGGCAGACAACGGCATCTGCGCCATTGACGAGTTCGACAAGATGGATATCAGCGATCAAGTCGCTATTCACGAAGCTATGGAACAGCAGACTATTTCCATTGCCAAGGCTGGTATCCAAGCAACCTTAAACGCCAGAACATCGATCCTAGCAGCAGCAAATCCTGTTGGAGGCAGGTACAACCGAAAGACTACTCTTCGAGCCAATATCAACATGTCAGCGCCTATCATGTCTCGTTTCGATCTCTTCTTTGTAATTCTAGATGAGTGCAACGAGACAGTTGATCGCCATCTTGCTGAGCACATCGTTGGTATTCATCAACTTCGTGACGAGGCCGTCCAGCCTGAGTTCACCACCGAGCAATTGCAACGCTACATCAGATTCGCAAAGACGTTCAAGCCCGAGTTCACTCCTGAAGCAAGGGAGGTTCTTGTACAGAAGTACAAGGAGCTCAGAAGTGACGATGCTCAAGGTGGTATTGGCAAGAACAGCTACAGAATCACAGTTCGTCAGCTTGAATCCATGATTCGATTGTCTGAGGCTATTGCCAAAGCCAATTGTGTTGAGGAAATCGTCCCAAGTATGGTTATTGAGGCCTTCAACTTACTTCGCCAGAGTATCATTTCAGTCGAGAAAGACGACGTTGATGTGGACGATGATGAAGATGAAGTGCTCGGCCTGAACGGTGTAAACGGTCATCGTCGCGATGGAGATGGTGATTCACCTATGGCTGATGGAAACGATGATGATGAAGATGGAGATAATGGACCAGATGGTGGTGCGGGAGCCAACGGAGCCACTCCAGCACCTACCAATGGAGAGCGTCCGAAGACGAAGATCACTTATGACAAGTACATCAGCGTCGTTAATCTTTTGGTTCAAAGGGTTAATGAAGATGAGTTGAGCAGTGGTGAAGGAGTTGATAGCGAGACTCTGATTCAGTGGTATCTGGAACAGAAGGAAGATGAGCTGTCAGGTGAGGAAGATTATCATGCTGAGATGGCACTGACGAAGAAGATCATCAAGCGAATGGTCAAGGTATGTCTACCATTCGCCGACATGCTGGATATATAATAACAACTTGCAGGAAAATATCTTAATGGCAATCAGAGGTCAAGGATTGGTAGGAGAAGATGGCCAAGGAAGCTCAAGTGCTGCCGAGCAAGTCGTCTATGTGTTGCATCCTAATTGCGCTGTTGAGGAGTATTAGACGGAAGGAATGCATTTGTATGAATCATGTTTGGGTTGACGGTGGATTGGGATGGATACCAACAATTGTCCTTTTGGCGTTGGTAGGAGGCGTCTTTACGAGCAACTATGTTTATGTTTGTCACGAAGCATATAATGAGAATGATTACTTCCATCCCTCGATGGGACCTTGCATCATGAGTTGCGGTTACGTGCATTTCTTGGGACAAGCCAAAATTCATCAGACGACAACCCTCCGTTCCTATTAGGAATGCCAATCGCTTGGACATTATTCTTGGGTGGAAGATAATCAGCTGGTGGTTGGTGTTGCACGACGTTGGCGTCAAGCTGTGGTCAGCCTCACCAGTCGTGCTCCTGCAAGTTCGTCCCATGGTCCATCCTTGTTCTTATGAGGAAGGCGAGGTCCGGCTCGAGCCGAATCTGGGAACTTTTGATCCTAGTGGACAAGCTTTGGTTTGATCTTCCTCACGTTGCACGACAATCCTCGCTGCGTCATGCCGTCCAGCATATGCAGGTGCTCGCAGAAGAGGTCATCATGATCGACTCGGCTTCCCTTTCGCTGATTCCAAGCTCCCGAGTATGTTTCTCCGCAAAGTTCAGAAAAATGACCATTGAGATTGGTCTGGTATCTCACGCGTTGATTCGAGCATGACTGAAACGCCACGCAAAGCGAAAAAAAGGAAACAGCCAAGCAGATAAATAAGCGGACCAAAGTCAATCATGAGGCCAACGCTTGGTGGTCGAATAGGATACGTCGAGAATAGGCCATTTCTAATCCGAGTGCGACCCGCGACGTGTCAGTTGCGTGCGTACCAGCATGTGGTACGTCCAGAAACCCAGTTGTGCGAGCACAGAAACGGGTTACCTTATCAATCTCCTACCACAACGGTGGTTTTGAGGAGTTGCTGAAGGTCCCATCCTGTTTTCCTCCAACCTTCCTCATTCCGCTGTCTACTTGCTTGTGAATATTCTTATTCCTGATGTGTCTGCAAGTCGAACTTCCATTCTATTTAATTTGTATATTCTGATCCGAGCCGTTGATATGTCTGGACCTATCTTCACAGAGCTTAAACGACGATGGTCGAACGTGTCGAATCCTCCCGAGGAGAGGTCACCGTTACTACCAGCCATAATACTCTGTACTCTTGGGGCGTTTGGGGAGGTTTGTTTGACTAGTACACACATGTACTTGATTGAACAAGCTGCTTGTCGGACACACTTCAACGCTTTTGATCCGTCGCAGGTTGGGATTAATGGGCTGATGGATGAGGAGATGTGTAAAGTGGCTTCTGTTCAGACTCAAGTTGCGCAGATACATGGATTGTATGCTGTTCTTGGGTTTATACCGCGTAGGTACTCTTCTGGAGATTACCGAAGCTCAAGTTGCTGATTCAGGTGCAGCAATCTTCCTGACTGGGCCATATGGCAAGATGGCAAAGATGTTGGGAAAGAAGACTATTTTGTTATTGAACATGAGTAGTCTTACCTTGTCTGGATTGTATTTCACGCTGGTCTGTAAGTAGCATGCCTGTCTCGCAACCTCATCTTCTGATAGTGTAGGCTATTTCTATAATACGTTCGACATCCGATGGATATACTTGACGCCGTTCTTCGACATTATTGGTGGGGGTAAAGTCATTCTTGTGTCGTTCCTCATGACCTATATCTCGGAATGTGTCGATTCGAAGCGCTTGTAAGTCCAGACCTTTCAAGTAAGTGTGCCTAATACTAACCAAAACAGGAGCCATGTCTTCTACAGGCTCAGCGCTTTACAACTCCTATTCGCCTTCTTTGCCCTCTCAGTCAGCGCCGTGACACTCCGCCGAGACGTATGGCTCCAATGTGGCATTGGACTCGCAGTCCTAACATTCATGATCCCAATCTGCCTTCTCTTCCCCGACTCACGACGAAACACCTACACCGCAATCCCACAATCCGCAAGTCCAATATCCACATCCACATCCTCCTCTTCCAGCGCCTCAATATCATCCTTTCAATCCTCCAGCGAAACCACCTCCCTCCTCCAACCCCTCGACCCTCCAACCATAAACCCAGACATCCAACCCCCTCTTCTCACCACAATATTCTCCGCCCTCGCCTCCCACACCACCCACTCCTTGTCCCTCTTCCACAGTATAATCTACGCCTCGAAATTTTCTCGGTATACACTCTTCACATACTTCACTCTCACCCTCGGCACCGGGATACGGATCATCTTCGCCCAATGGGGGAGTATAACCTTCGACTGGCTCTTTGCCGAAATCAACGCGATTACAGGATTCGAGATGATAGTTTCAGGAATCATTTTAGTATCTTTACCTTACATCACGCAGAATATCCTAAAACCACGTCTTGGGTCTACTTCAGCGGTTGATATCTTCGTCTGTAAATTCTCCGTCCTGGCAAACATTATCGGGATCGTGTTAATCGGCTTTGCACCAAGTAGAGTCACGTTCATAGCTTCTATGACGGTATGGACACTAGGTTCTGGACTGGGTGCTTCGCTGAGAAGTTTCATCACGGGGATGGTAGGTAATAGGGAGGCGATTGAGGAGATTTATCTAGGCATTGGGATGATGGAGACGTTGGCGGGGATTATTGCTACAGCTGGTTGGAGTGGGGCTTTTAGTGAGGTACTGGGAGACGGGTATTGGGTTATGAGGGTCCCGTTTTTGGTTAGTAGTCTTGTGTTGATGGGGGTTATGGGATGTGTTTGGAGGTTGGGAGGGTTTGATAGGGGGTTGCTGGTTTCGGTTGAGAGGGTGGTGGGTGATGATCAGAGTGATGTTGATGATGGTATGATTTAACGGTTGTCTTTGGTTGTTGTCCTAGCATGGGCGTTTGGGAGGTGTGGTGTATAGTGCATGGTGCATGGGGTGTTTGGATGAATATGATTTTACGAAGCGCTGGGAGGAGAAATTGTTTTGTATGAATTTATGAGTATACGTAGCATGGTGGTATAATCTTGAATGAATTATTCCTCCCAAGACTGCACGATCGAACTTCGTCTTTGCTACTTAGGTCCCTCGCCATTCGACATACCTGGAAATGAACTTAGAAGTGTGTGTTCTCGAGCGTAGCTTTGGGTCTAGTAATGTCTCTCTCCAGGCTGATGTCCAGCATCTCTCTGATGTCCGAGATCTCTATCGACTTAGAACTTTACAAACAATAGATCTCGCTCTCGCTCACTTATTACAATCAAAGTGTGTGAAGAATTTTCACAGACAGTATAACATTTTGAAAAGTCCAGAGTACGGTAACGCTGAGAGTCTATTATTCTTAGTTGAGAATAAAATCAAGAATTGAACCTCGCACTTTGAATACCTCTGAATGTCTGTGTTCCCAGATCTCTGTTCTCGAAATGAACTAAGAGATCACTCACATTGCTGAGGACGAACTTTGTGAAAACGTGATTGTTGATGGGAGCCGGGCAAAGACAGAGGTACGAGAAAGTCGGTCTCTGAGATGTCTGTACTAGCAGCATTGAAAGCTTGATATGCAGTAATACCAAAGGCTTTTACTCCGAAGGATTGACAAGCCCATAGACGTTAACAAATACTGGGACGTAAGCTGAGTTTGAGGCTTTAATTGAGCAATTGGAGCATGGTATCGAAGACAGACACCCAAGAGTGGTATGCTCATCTTTGTATATCAATCTGAAAAGCTTAGAACTAGAAATTGAGGCTTTAGCAGAGACACGACTTCCCTGCTGTTTCCGAGAAGGACTCCAGCAGGAGTTTCACAACCTCTGATAGGAAGACGGCAAAGACCGCCATATCTAAGAGAACTTATGTCTCCCGTAAGAAACCCATCTACCACTGCAAGAGTAACAAAGATTGCATTATATTCATTGATAGCTCAAAGGCTTCGATATCGAAATCTCACCGCCAAACGCCTGCGCCCTGCCCAAAACCCCACCACCGACCACACCGAGTGTTCCATTCTATGTGCACGTTATATCCCCCTCCCATGTATAAACACATTTCGTATAAAATCGCTCATTTCGTCTGCCGTGTTCTTTGTGGCTTCATTATCGATCAAACTCCACCTCCTGTTCAGACATTGTCAGCTTTGTTGGCTCTGGCATAGATGGGCGGAAAGGCGTAGAGTATTCGGATGGGAGGCATACCGCTTCGATTAGGAGCAACAGAATAATTCATGTTCTCCTTCGAACTAGCCTTCTTCGCAGCTTCAGAGCGGGCCATTACAGCTTTCCACTTCAATCCGATGAAGAGCGCACCAGCTCCCACAACAGCTGAGACCACCAAGGGAGCTTTCGAACGTCTGCCAGGTATGTATGTTAGCGTATAAGCTCAATTGAAGTGTTTTGGAGATCTGGGTGGCTTCAATGGCACGAGGGGCTACTCACGGCATTGTTGGAGGTGGTGCCATTGTGTGAAGATTCTGCTTTTGAGTACCCGTGGTGCTCAAGATAATGAAAAGTGCTTATCTCTGGAGCTTCAGACAGCTGCGAGACGCGGATTGTGACAGTGAGGAGTGGCAAAGTTAATGTTGGGAATAAGTTTGGAGCTGTTGAGTAGTGGCATGCGATGTGGCAAGGGAAATGCTTGAACGCGGAATAGCTAGGGTGGGGCCCCAGATTTTCGGTTATCGGGTTGCCAAGACCAAACGTTAGCATAAGCCACAGGTGTGCTAAGGAATACAGAGACTTCCTTGAAAGGTAAATATATGAGAACGCATAAGACATTGACAAATTAGAGGGGTTTATTGTGTGCATAAGAAGTCCTACATCCGTGTCTTGTTTCAATTTGCAAGATGGAAATTCATTCACTTCATCTACGCCCTAAGAAAAATTACAGTGTGAATGTTGACTTGAAGTACCTCTGCCATGTCTGGATTTCAGGTAGTGCTTCTCCACAGTCCGAATATTTCTCAGAACCCTGTGCTACATTTGTTGACATAATCCCAAACAAGGAAATGTTCAAGGGAAGAAAAAATCCATCGCATCATTTCTTCAGCAACCATAAGTCTTCTCAGCAAGTGTTCAACATACTCGTCAATGCAGTCTTCTCGGCACTGGTGATGGTGAGATCATAAGTTGACTTGACCTTCACCCACATCTTCGCGTATGTGCAATAGTACGAAGCTATTCATTGTCAGTCGACCTCATCCATCTCACAGATTCCAAACAGCAAAGAAAACTCACTCAACGGTGGCTTCCAGTCCTCAGGCCCTGAGTCACCTTTAGCTGAATTGACATTGTCTGTCACAGCAAGTAGTTGCGGATGATCTAAATCATTGGCGAAAGCCTGTCTCTGTGCCGTGGTCCATGCGGAAGCTCCACTTTTCCAAGCATTACTCAATGGGACCATGTGGTCAATATCGAGGTCAGAAGCAGCGGTCCAAGTTGCTCCATCATATGGAGAGACCCAGGTTCCTGACGTAGCTGTGCAAGCAGAGTTGACGACCACACTGGTTCCATCGCGCTTCAGGACTGTCTCTCTGGTGTTGCAGGTTCCGGAGATAGTATTCCAGGTCGGGAAGACTGGAGGGTGTTAGTAATGTGATTATGTGAGGAGAGATAGGAAGGATGAGGAGTTGCAGCTTCAATGAGGAAAGTTAAGAGAGATAATACTTACGATCACGAGAGTAGCCATCTTGAGAACCCTGAGCAGCAACAGTAAGTGCTGCGAGCTCAGTCTTCGCTGTTGCTGTGGTGGGGACCCCGGGTGGTGTTGGGATCGGGACTGGGACGGCAAGCACGGTGGAGGAGAAGAGCAAAGAACCGAGGAAGACGAGAGAGTACATCTTGCTGATGGATGGACACTGAAGTGTCTGGGGACCTTTGTATGAGGCAGATTACTTGAACAAAAGAAACATTTCGAGGGGCGAAGAAGGTTTTACTTATACCTTTCACTTGAAGATATACTCAGACTTGATACAACCAATTGAACATGCTTAAATCAATCGCTATTGGAGATCATCCAATCTCATCTTCCTCTGTACACCGCAGCCAACAATCACCACCCACGATAACACGCGCCCATTCGCATCTCTTGGCATCTCAACCCGCCTTCCGCATCCAGCTTTTCTCTCCGACAAATAAACTTCTGCCATCGGCAGATCGTGAGGATTTAAGCTTATCCCCTCCGTACTTTCCGGCCTAGTTCAGGATCCATCATATCTCTGGACGTATCGTATCGGCACATGGTACCGGAATCAGGAACTGGTTCAGATAGAGTTGCTTGGCGAATGTCTTACCTTCCCAATAGAGTCTCCGCTTGAAGAGTACTTGGTAGGTGAACGGCGGGGTCCGCATGCACGACATAGAAAATGTTGGGCAGAGAAGGTGGTTAGATGTGAAGAAGGATGGTAGAAGGACTTGGCGGCGGGATGGCAGCCAACTGATAATGCATGTGGATCTTGGCGTGATAAGGGAGTTCGGTATTCAGGGGGAGATGACATTTGCCGAGCGAGCCCTGAATATATTTCATCTCGCTTATGACCAACCACAGGTCCTAGAAGAGTTTCCTGGCTGACCTCCACACTTCACTCATTCGCTCAGTCTTACCATAATGTCAGATTCTTCGAATGATAGAGTCGTGATTGCTAAACTTCTGTTCTGAGTCCAATGAGCGGTCAGTTGAGAAAAAGCCCCTTTCAATTCAGATCAGCCCGTCTTGACGGAGAATTTGTACTGATCCTTCCGATCAAGGTACACCACTTTATCTCCAAGTCCCGCTTCTTCCATTGCCTTCCTGAAATCGTCGAGTGGTGACAAGAAGACATCATAGTCATCGTAATGGATGGGAATTGTCATGTCAGGGTTGATCAATTGGACAAGCTGTACTCCCTGCTTTGCGTCCATGGTTACCATCAACAATGGCATTTTTGGCGATGGAATAGTTGTCCCACCAAGGTGGATGAGCATCAAGTCAATGTTTTGACCTTTATAGCGTTCTGGAATTTCTTTGAGCTCGTCGACCATCAAAGTGTCGCCGGAGATGTAGATGCGGTAACCGCAGTTGAAAGAGGTATCGTTTTCTATAGACGATGCGTATCCAAGTTCCAGCATCCATCTATTGATTGGAGGTACCTTCTCCCAAATTAGCACAAGATTCTATGACTTGAATATCTTCCACCCACCGCACGGAGCAGGTCGTTCATTGTGCCAAGTACTCCAGGTGGAACGTGCTTTCCTGGCATTGCAGTGACTTTCATTGCTGCTGTCTTTCCAGGATTCTTTTCTGCAATCGTATTTTCTTGAGACTGATTTTTGATATCAAGCATCATGCTTTGGAAGGTGTCTAGCTCATAGACTGAAGTGAATGCTTCATCCTCACCAGACTTGTGAGCCAGGTGAGATTTCGCATGTGGTGTGGTGATGATCGGAAGAGAGCGTCGAAGTGAAGCTTCAACTTCTTCATCGAAATGGTCACTGTAGCAAGTCAGAATACAAGTCCTGCAAAGTTCTTCTCTATTCATGGCATCCCGAGGTCTTTTGCTGATGGTGCATATAGACATCTAACGAGAACAAGCATTATACCCAAAGTCTACAAAATTTAAGGACACTCACGCATGATAATGGCTCAACAAGACAACATCGATTCTTGGTAACTCATGCAAATCAATAGCAGGATTCGTCTGTCTAGTCCCTGTCACGCCTGGGCCTAGATGCACATGATCTCCTTCATGCAGGAAATTCGGATCAGTCATCAATCTCACTCCCTCCCATTCCAGGATTGTGGTGGCAGTTCCGACAAAGAATATCGACGCATTCTCAGAACCTGGGTTTGTTGGGTGGACTTTGAGCTCTTTGGCTGGAGGAAGCGACGAGGGATGGGCATTGTGGTCTCGGGTAGGTGGATGCGAGTTCGATGAATCGAGGAGGAGTCTTTGGAGTGGCATTTTGATGGTTGATGAAGTATCCAGATTCTATGGTGGACAAGGGTTATAGAATTCAAGAAAGAAAAAATTCACATTCCTTCCAGATGGTGGTCAAGGGAGGTTGTTCCCTTGTCTTAACAGGCCGACGTCATCCACGTGACTCTTACAGGGGAGTTGTCAAAGCCACAGTTGACTATAGGTGGAGAGTTGCCTGACAAGTATGAAGCTTGATAGAAGGATGGTTTTCATTTGTGTCAAAAGTCCTATCTTGCGTGCAAGTATTGGTTAGAGATTAGGTATCATTTGTCTATTCAAGCTTGTCGTTCTCTTCAACATCGATGACTTGTTCCGACTTTCGATTCTTTCACGCATAAGTCGATAACTTGATGTTGGATTTTGAGTGCGTGGTTGGTTGGGATTGCTTTGCCACTATCGGTATTGACAATCTGGACTCTTTCATTGCTTAACATCTAATCAAATATATACGGACATTAATCCTTAGTTGTAATCTAATTCATGATCTGGGTCAATTACTCCTTCTCCTTGAGTGCGTCTTTATGTCAGCGTGAATGGATTTCTTATCTCCATCAGTAGTCTTATTATCTCTTGTCGATGCGCCTTCCACTTCCAAAGATGCCAGCCAACAAGAGTTCCTATCATCAAGGGAAGTTTAATGCCAGATAAAACCACATATCACTGTTGACATTAAGAGTCAAGCCATTTCATGCTGAGGCAACGTGGATATAACCCATGCTTAAGAATATATAAAACCATGAAATGCTAGGCAGATGTTCTAGTTGCACAGTTGTCCGTGCTATTTACAGATGTGAAGGTTGCTGGTAAATAGACCAATGTCACAAGTGTGATAGTCTTCATTGACCTTGCATCTCGTGCTCACTTTTTTGCCATCTCCAACATAGCACTGCTCTCTTGTTTGGTCAGGTGGGGGAAATCCTTCATGATTTGATTGTCCCGAAAGTGAGATGGAGTCTCGCATCTGTATTCACGCTTCAGTATTTTTTCTGGTATGAAGAACTGGGTGGCAATATCACCATAGCTACAATTAAATCGGCTCGATTACTCACAAGCTCTGCGTGGTTACATATGAGAGTGCTTTCAGATATGCTTGAGTCGATGGCCGACTACCAAAGCTTGGTATCGCCTAATGAACTCTTTCTCGTCAAAGCCACTGCGATTCTTGGATTCCTTTTGCAGCATGTTCAGAACTAACATGTTGAGCTTCAGTACTTGGGTTAGTCTGAACAAGATATCAGCCAAAATTTGGATACTTCGTAAGTCTTCGAAAATCACAGGATTGGCGATTGTCAAGCGCTGTGAATTATGCTAGGCACAGTAATCAACCAGTAATCATCTTGAAGCGATTATTGAGTAGTCGAAGCTTGCGAGTTTGTCAACCTCCATATCCAAACACATGACGTATGCCGCCCAGTTCCGATTCAGGGAGCCAATAGTAAATGCAAACTCGTCCAGTGTTGGCTCAAATCCTGACAGCAATTTGCACTTTCCCCGACTTCTTGAGTCCGTCTTTGTACATCTGTGATGCTTGGATGATGATGTTCTTGCTCTTCTGGTACTTCATGTCGACCTGCTGAAATATTCCCATTTGGCGTACAGACCAAGGCACAGTGTTGCTGGATCGTCCATGCATCTCGACACACTTGAGCATGTAGCAAAACTGGAACTCTATGAGAATTTCAGTCTTATGTAGGAAGATATCATGAGATATAAAAATGAGTAATTGCACAACTCGAACACGTACCAGTTTGTTCCAGCGGCCTCCTCGCGACAGAATCCGTATAAAATCCGCTTCTTCCTTCGTTGTAGGGTCCATCTTCCATGGTAAATGAAGTCAAAATGTTCGTAAACTCGGGCAAGAATCTGTATGTAGAAAGCAGTAAATCAAGCCCTTACTTTAATATTGCTAGTCTTGACCTTGAGTGCTTCTGGCGGAGGAAGCTAACGAGTCGTGATGTTAGCTTCTGAACTTAACGTCAAATCAATACACTTACATGACTTCTGCTGTAGGTCCATGACCTACACAAATCTATTTTTTCTCATCATCGTCGATCGCATCAAAACGAGAGTCTTGTCTGCTCAAGCCTAGAGGAGATGATGGCACGTGATATAACTTTGACCCTTCCAAGTACCTAGTTAAAGCTTTAGGTTCTTCGAAATTATCTACAAATTCTCCATCAAGACCTTCATTGCCCGTTAAAACTACTAGAATGTCAAGATCCGATAGCTGTGCTTACTTACCATGTATGTCATTTCTACATGCCTTAATCTCAATCTGGTCCAGGCTGAAGAGCTTTGGTGCTGCATCCTTCAATGTGAGGCTCACCACGTGGCTGTAGCCTAGTGTATCTTCGTATGATGTGATAGCTCAGTTCTTGAGTGATCTGTAAGCACCGGCCACGCAAGCTGTTGTGTCATGGTTGCGCGTTCGTTTATTCCATGGTTTTGATCTTGAAGAGATCCCTGGCTGACATCTAATGAGGCGCGTCTTGTAATCCTTCAAACTCTGCCTCAAATGGTTCAACTTAGGAGAAGGTGTCTTGCAAAGACATCGCACAAGGAGAAACTCAATTTGGCATCCATAATGTTATATTCTTTAGTATTATAACATACTGTATGCCCTTCATTACTTCGCGTTGTTCGTTCCATGATCGTGACGTTTTCTCTCTTTACCTTTACTTTACGATACATCTATTGATAGGTTGCTCTCCTCCTGAACATGTTCTGCGCTGGCCTCATTTGAGTCATACAAATATTGGCGTTCTTCCTATTCCAATCAAACGTCACTCCTTCGTATTCCTCGACGCGAGATGAATGAGACTTACCGAAGTGACTGCTCTAGGCGCCGTGACTCGATGTGCTCCCGCTGCCAATGTCTGTCATTACTTCAGCGCAGTCGCCAACATCCGAAATGACCATCTGACACGACATTTTATTCTCGTTGCACAACCGGTCTCAGCTCAACATGGAAGGTATGCTGCGAGGGGCAGTGCTGAGCAATTGTATTGCAGCTGAACAAGGCTGGTTCAGGGCGTGTGGGGCAGTGTAGGGCAACTCAGGTGTGCATGAACGGCGTCGGATTCACGCGCCGCATGCAAGACAGTTGTAATACCATATTTTGTGACAGATTCGAGATCCAGGTCATTTGGGGCATTCGTTTAGCATTCCAGGGATTCAAGACGCAAAGCTGCAAGAACGAGAGCGAGAGCGAGCACTTGCATGCTGCAGCTGAAGTTGCCCTGTTATTCACATGTTAGTTCTGCATCTGTGTCATCTTCCAACGCTGACACTTTGTGGCTTACATACTTCTGTAGAAGGAAACGGGGCGATTGTGTAGCACAGCGTGTGCTGTAGATGCGAGTTATCATCTTCAAAAATTGGTGACAGATTTTTACCACAGACTGACAAGCTGCGGGACATGTATTGATAAGATGTCTTAGGATTTGTGCCTTGAACTATGGTACAAAATAATCCGTTTCCTGTTGCTTACTTAGAATGGCTGATACTGATGCCTTGTCATGTATTAATCCCAGATATAAATTAGCATATAGCAATCTTCTCGGAAACCTCCATATTATACAGCATCATGCAATGTAGCGTATGTCTTCCAAAAAAAAAGCACGCATCAAGTATAAATAACATCTTAGGCGTTATTTCATTGGGCTACAGCATCAGCTGCAGCCACCTCTGTCTCCTCGCGACGGCCCTTGAATTTCGCAACTATTCGCTCAGTCCAATCGCTGAAGTTGAAGCTAGGATGATGGTCAACATTAGTACCGCCGAAAAACCAGTACCAAAAGCTTCTGATAGCTGGTCTTGTTCGAGCAAGCATCTAAAAGAACATCAGTATCGTTCGGAGCCAAATCAGATGTCGAACTTACCTCATCTTCTGGAAATAGTATATCAATCTTCTGGCGAAATCCATATGTAGCATGATGAGGTCCCCCATCATTCTTATCGATGCTTGCTGTAGCTCCAGTGATGTTAATGACTGACCATTTCGCCCGGGAATCTGGCACTGGCACAACCAGCAGATAGTATGAGATGCTGAAGGCTGTGATGCCAAGCATTATGACCCCATAATACCACCCCTGTACTATCCTCGATTCGCCATCGGCGTTGACATAAGGGGGAATCAAAGGAGCAATGACGATGTAGCAGTTAACGCCTATGAGTAAAATGGCCGCAGTCACTCGAATGATGGGAGATTCTGAGAACGCAGTACCAGTTCCGCCGGCCCAATGTGGCTGTGAAGGTTCGTGGATCTTATTGTTCCTCACTCGTCTCGAAAGATATAAGAATCCCAAACCAACCAGTACTATTTTCAGACTCAATGTCAGCATCACGGTGCGAAGGGAGTATAAGAGGTGCTTTATGGGCTGCGGCACGTACCTCCCATGAACCCTTGGCCGTAAGTTAAAATGAGACCCGGGAAGCCAATAGCTTCTGAAGTATTGCTTATTTTTGACGAAATGACGATAAAAACCACTGACGATATCCAATGCAGAATTAGGCCACCCTGGGGAGTCTCTGGCTGGAAAGCGCCTCGAGCCCAGTAAGGCGACCACGGAAGGAGTCCAATTTTCGCGATAGCTTGCTTCACTATTTGACCCATCAGCAAAGTGTCCCTGCAGAGATTGGGATATATGAAACCTCTAGCTTCTGTATATATCACGGATACAAGGTTCCCAGCTGCTGAGATGGCTAACAAGATACCCCAGAGTTTATTCTCACTCACTGAATCATGCGCAAGCTATTCAAAGACCATCAGCATACTCGTGACAACCAACATCTCGTACATCACTAACCCAAGGTGCGAAGTTACTGCTTCTTTTGCTGATGACTATTTTCTCGTAGATTTCTTGATACGGTATCGCTGCCAGCTGTTGCGGGTATTTATCAGTCCGTATGTTTCGGGTACTTCAAATCGCTCAACTTACAAAAACGGCGTTGACGATGACATACAACGTGCCCACGGTGACGACAGCTCCTATAAACCCACGCTTCAAAACTTTGTACGTAGGGATCTCGTCTGCGACCTGATACTGAGTCAGTGATCTGCTAAAGATATACAAAGCTTACTATGTCATACAAACGTCGCATTCTCCCAACCCTGAAAGCTATAAAGCACGATGAGGAAGGCAGCAGCAATATTTGTTCCTGATTTTAAAGTGTGCGAAGATGTGATTGAAGCAGGGCTCGAAGTGCTTTTTGGATGACTGCTCAAATACTCGTTCAGACTAGTGGCGTTCATGGTATCGTTCAAATGGCCGTTGCTATAATTGAAGTTGGGCCCAGGCGTATGATTGTGCTGTATGGCCTTACAGCCAAGACCAAACAATGCCAGAATCATAGCCAGTTTGACCAAAGCCAATCCCGTATTAGTCAATCTGCCAATGCGGGCGGAGAAGTAGTGTAGCAGACAGACAAAGCTGACTAAAACTACTGCCAAAAAGCGCATCAAGCGTGGATCGATGACCGCTTCATGGTCAATACCAGTGAAGGTTGCACTTGTGAGGACTTGCTGAGCAAATTGCATACTGTTCGTTGCATCTTGATAGGTGAATACGGTAAATATGGCGTATAAGGTGTACACCAGCAGGCGAGGGCGACGAAGTGTCTCATCCAGCTGGATTATATTAGCCAACTTGCAAGCTTATTTGTATACTCGTCACTCACGTAGATTAACTCGCCTCCCGTGTGTGGTAACACTCGAGCAAATTGGAGGTAGATGAACATGCTGTTGATCAAAATCTGGTTAGTGTTTGCATTATGCTCAGTAGAAACTTGACTGGCCTGAGAATGGTGTAGAGGAACCCTCCAATCCACAACCAAATCGCTGCCATGCCACTTCCCGTCAACAATAATACCAATGGAGGAGCAGTGAAGATTCCGGTTCCTATCATCTTGTTGGCAATAAGAGCACCGACGTCCCAGGAAGTCAGACTTGGCGGCGGTATCGGTCTCGGCGGTGCTATACAACGTGTACATAGTAATGGACCCTCCGCACTTTCGCATTGCCAGCAAATAGCTTTAGGTAGTTGATGATCATCGGCTGCTGTCTCCTGGCCTTCATCATCCCCATGTGCAACAGGCTCAGCTCGAGGTTGTTCTCTGTTTGAGTAGTCCGAATCGCTGCGATATGATCGATAGGAAGCGCTGCGGCTTACGGGTCGCTGCGTAGCCATTGGCATATAGTTATCGCCCATGATCAGAAGTCCGGATTCGAGCACCATAGGTCATCGGATGGAGAGTTTTCTTGATTGATGGTGCCCGACGATGAGGGTGATTAGTTGCTGCAAAGCATGAATGAGAGTGGACTACCGTGCTATTTGGCTCAATAAAATGGTCGTAGCTGCGGAAAATATCTCAGGAGAAACGAAAGCTGAGAACAACGGGGAGGTAACTGTCCACAACACCAGCCTCCTCGAGCCCACATGACGATGAAAACGCCCGTAACACGAGGGGGCAGTGCGAGTCATGTTTCTGGCTTCGTAATACCGGCGCTCTACTTTCGGTGAACAATTGTGGTTTGGCGTGGGAAGTACCAACTCTTGAGGCTCCGGCATCAACCTAATTTCCCATGCGTCAGACCAGGACCGGCGACTGGACGCGGGCTCGTGATAGACAGGAAAGCGGCACATCTCTGGGGTCAACAAATGTTACTTGTCAGTGAGGACGCAGGATACAAATACCAAGAAAATTGACAATTGCAATACTGTACCTGACAGATAGACCTAAAATATTTTGGAGCATTGTCCCAAGAATATTGGGTTTCAATAACGAATGCCCAAGGTATCGATTCAGTGCCACTTTTTCTGTCTATGCGAGGGGGCCAAAAGATATTGTCCGACGCGCAGCTCGCATGCTGTTACCCACACTCCGGATCTCGTCGCTCTTATCGCCGACCAGTGCTTGCTGAGATGGAACTGGGGTGACATGGGTTCTCGTCAAGAACAAGCCACTCAATGCCCAGTTTCGTATCGGCTCCAGCCCAGCGGCGGAGAGGCCCTGCAAGCGCCAGTGGCGAAGATGCCACTTTGGTTGGCTTCAATCATGGATCTCAGCCTTACCATCAGTGCTCCAGCCGCCTGAACCATTCTGGCCAGCCTGCTATCTTCATCACTTGTCCTCCACGTAATATTTTCGGATTACTGGCACACTCGCCCAAAGCTCCCGAAATGAGATCTCTGTCCAGAGAACGAAGACCATGGACCTGTCGCCAGCGGAACAACTCCGTCGAACCCAATACGCTGATTATCGCACGGAGAGACCGCCAGTGTCTCGACGCCCAGTACCATCGACTGCAACTCCCACAGTATATCGGCATGCAACGACAGCGCTCGGGCAAAAATCAAGTCGCGAGTACAGATATTTTCATCTAGCAGCAAAGAAGTATGGATGCCAATCGTACAAGTTGCATAGAAGCCTTCGTGGGCGGGCCGTGAACAAAGAAGCACAGGTTGAGCACAGGGATCGACGCGACAACCCCGACTGGAACTGGATTTTTCCACCAAGTGTGATCCAGCGATGCTGTAATGCGAGTGCTGTTCAAGAAATACTGGATTGTGAGTGCAGAGTGTGCGGATCATTCGATGTAGACTATAGTGATGGTACTTCAGTGGTGGCTGAAATGGAGGACTCCCAGGAACTGCGCTTCTCGATCGCTGTCCTGGCGTACATGGTAGGTATCTTTTCGTGTTGGAGCAGAAACTAGTTTTGAGCGTTCTAGCTCAGGAAAGTTCATGAAGTGTCCATACTCACTCATCAATAGGGTGCAGGATTTGCCATACGATATCTGAGCAAGTGCGGGTTAGGCATAAATGGGTTCAGTCTCTCTGCGAAGTTGGAATTAGCATCGCTACGAGAGGAGTTGTTCTTGCCACTGCAAAACGAACCTAAAATGCCGGATTTTCAATACAAGGAGTCAGATCGCCCACTAAAGGATATGGCAGAGGACTTCAACATCTTCTATGTGAGTTGAACTTATCAAACACATAATACCCGTCCAGTTTATTTCTGGAGTACATGACTCCCGAAGCAAACGTGCCTGGGTGCTTCCGAGATCATTTAAAATAGGTATACTGACTCCGATATGTTGCATATAGGGGGAGACAAGAATGTTGCTCCGCTCTCCTACTCTCGGCGCAAACATGACAACGACTATGCTGCAAGGATGCAATCTTCCTTTCCTTAAAGAAAGCTCCTTAGATCCCCGAACTCCCCACGATTATTCTCATGTGTCTGTGCTGGGCATTCATCCTGAGTATCGAAATGCCACAGTTCCGGTAAGCATTCTCGTCCTTTGGACGATGGCTACTGATTTTTCTAGGACGGACAGCTAGTTCGAAAAAAGCTGCAGCGTGCTTCTGGAAGAATCGACGAATCTGCAGGCGACGAGAGAAACATATTGAAGTTCATAGCCGAAATGAACCACAAGAACATTATAAAGCTATGCTTTTGGTTTATTTATGACTACTCCATCAATCTTGTATTCCCGAAATATCCCGGAACTCTGGAGGATGTTCTTCTCGAGAAATGGAACCCTCCGAGAAGATCGCAGTTTTCCTCCAAGTTCCGAGGCTCTCGATTGAATCATTGGTTATGGGAGGAAGCCGTGGATCTTGTTGGCGCACTGCACTATATCCACAATCCAGGCGATAATATTATCATGGCACACTTCGACCTCAAACCTGCAAATATCCTTGTCGATGAGAAAGGTCATCTTGTCATCACCGACTTCGGGATAGCTCGCATCAAAAGTCTTGCCAGCGGTGATACTACGAGGCTAGTAGGTGGGGCTGGCACCTTGACATATGCACCACCCGAGGGAAACAAAATAGCCAACCTTCGACTAAGTCGGGCCTATGATATCTGGTCTATGGGCTGCATACTTTTAGAGATCACTGTGTACATTCTATATGACAAAGGGCCAAGAAACAATACGAATGATGTTGAGCGATTTGCCAAAGCACGACTCGAGGAAGGTGAACGACGACAAGTACAGCTCGAGTCTAGTTTTTGGATGGACAAAGGAAGAAACGGTGCTACACTGAAAGATTGTGTCAATGAGCGGTTGAAGCAAGTAGAGGGGTCAAATGATGCATACATGAAACGAACTGGGAAGGAGTTACGAAGTTACATGCTGAACACAACAGCTTCGACCAGACATTCGGCAAAAGTTTGTCATGACCATCTGAAAGCAGACGAACCTTCCCATGGTTACAGAGGGATCAGCATGTCTTGTGACCAGATTATTCCTGTTGGGGAGCAAACAGAACGTCCTATCCATCAAATGTCGCTATTCTTTGACTCCAAGGATCCCGAAAGGCTGTCCCAACCGTCCATAGACTGCGAATTGCGCTTCTTCCTTATCAAATCATCAAACAGAAGGAAGGATAAGTGGCGAGCGATCATGAAGTACGAAACAGACAAAGTCGAATCGGAGTCGGATTGTGGTTATGTATGTGAAGAAGAATTCGTGCCCATCAGTTCCTCCATCAACCCTAGGATTCCAGGAACGCCATTGCAATTCAGACTATCAAGCATCCACCCACACATCGCCTTCAAGCTCAACCAGGAGAGAGACTTCTTTCGAGTCCAGACTGCATGTACACGCCAGCAAGTCAGGGTGCCGACAGTGGGATTGTCAATTCTTCCCATCAAGCGCTGTTGGTTCAAACCCCATAGGATGTTGGAATCCTCGACTAAGCTCAAAGTCTCGGGATGCGTCCAAATTTGGGATCAGCTCTCAGAGGATGAATACAGAGATAGATTTATTCCAGACAGCCCCAGAATATCCACTTCTGGTTCTGGAGGCTCTAGTAGTTCTGGTTCAACCCCAACCGGCTCCGGTTTCCATTTTCTCAAAACTTTAACGCGTGAAAGTACATTTGCAACGACAACGACCCAGGATGTCGCACCAAAAGAAAGTACTCGAGCAAACCCCACCCGAATAGCAATTTTTCTATGCGCCGACCCAGATCAAGGTCAAGCTCTGACCTTGATAACTTTGAACATGGCCTATCAGGCTCAGTATTTTGGCTCCGAACACATTTGCAAAGACACAGATATTTCGGACGGAAACTTCCGCGCATGCGTTACTTTCAACACCTTGCCATCGCACAACTCGTTTGATGCCGGCTGCTTTCGCGATATTATCAGGGAAGACGACACCACGGGCTCAAAAATCAACATCTCACCAGGAATACCGCTAGATCCCACAGAGTTGCATAACAAAGAACAACACAAGGATAATTTGAAGAAATTAGATTGGCTTGAGCTTGAATTCAACACGAAAGAAGGTAGAAATTCTGCGACTTCCGGGAATGACGCTAGCTAAAAAGTAGAAGACAGGGACAACTTCCAACGAAGAGTGAATCAGAGCCGCCTTGAGCCATATGGGATTCCTTGACCACATAAGCATATCGATTCTGAAGCTATCTAGCTTTATCGAGCACGAGGCGTAAGTAAATCAAAAGATACTGAGGAGGAAGAAGAAGACGTCGTCTCTCGAAACTCGCTTTGGTAGTCTCGACGCCAAGAAACGCGCTAAACGCGTTACGTACGTCAATATCATTCAATCACCGTGCACTCGACGAAACCTCACAACAATATCAAATCGAATATATGGCGATTGATATTGGCAAGCGTGGTGACATCACATTCAGGGTGGCAGAAGGAAGGAGCATTTCAAGGCATTTGAAAGATACGAAATCACGGGCAATCAGTTCGAATGTCTGACATTGTCAGAGATCTTGAATTCATTTCGATGTCTTGTTATCCAATTCCCTAGCTATATGTCGCTCTAATCATCCGACACGAGAACTTCAAATGCTGAACTTGCCTCGCCAGTATCGACCTTATGATTGCTGTCAGGTTTGGAGCTAGGAGAAATTAGAGTCAACAACGACCACACTCAACAACCATATGCGAACAACGAGCTTTGATGTGGCCGACACCATGAGATACGGTATACTATAATCGGGTCTCGGACCCGAAGATGGAACGGACATCGCAGAGCATATCGACGCATAGCATACCCTTCCAGAGATGTAAGATTCCAAGGATGCTGTGAGGTTAGAGGAATCTTGGCAACCATATGTTGAAAAGACACGGAGGAAATTGTGTCAACAAAAATGTCCCTGTCGGGCAGTGCGGCATATTGCTCGATTCTGTGGACGGAAGGCGATCATAGCGAAGACCCCAGATTGTGGAATCGTACAATGCAACATACACCGCAAGTACCATTGACATCGTTTGTCCTGTTTGTGAAACACGATATGGGAATCGAAGTCACCTGGCCGTGCCCGAAACCAAAAGTCCTGAAGGACAAGAAGGACCAGATGGGGCTTATGTTGAATGATGGGGTATTATTAGCTTAACCGACGTATCTCACTCTTCCTTCCAATCCCTCCTCGATCGTACCCTTTACATGACCCGCAAACTCCTCAGAAAAGAACGCAACCCCCAATTCCTGACTCGTATACCAACTTGCACGATCCATATTCCCACTCCCAAGAACTGTCACCTCATCATCCATAATCATACATTTCAAGTGACTCTTGACTGGCTCGGTAGCATCCTGCACTCCCACTCTTGGTTGATAGTACCCGGTTTTCAGTACGCCTGGTTGATCTCTCACATTCTCCGGGTCTGAAGTACGGAGTTGGCTGTATTGCTCCAAGAGACGTCGATACCGCCGTCTGAGTTTCCAGATTTCGTATTCTGTAATGGTTCCAGCTGTTACGAGCTGCTCGAGAATCATGAGACGGCTGCTGGTGATGAGGTGGATATCTATTCCTCGTTCGATAGCCGAGAATAATGCATTGATGACGGGTTGAGATGTTAGATTTGGTGTTTGAATGTATATATTCCGCTTCGCAGAGCTGAACAGCTGAAGGACGAAGAGATTGAGTGGTGTTGACGGAGCTCTGGCCTTTGTGAGAGGTTGGAAGCGAGGATTGGCGTGATGCGGTGATGGTAGAAGGATTGTTGGGATATTCTCATCTTTCACAGAAAATGGGGGTGTACTTTGGGTGAGAGCGATACCCTGGGTATTTCTCTCGTTTAAATCTGCAAGATCCCTACTGTGGTCCGGTAAAGGTGGTAGTTCAGCTCCACCTCTTGACCAAAATGCTACCCAGAAATTAAAAAGCGTTCCTGTAGTTCCTCCTTTCATCTCCACGCATCCTTCAAACCAATTCTCCCAGGACACATTACAGGAGGGCAAGAAAGCGAGATTTCGGTCCACAATAATGAACTTTGGATGCATGACGCTGAATGGGAGAATAAAAACACTCTTGATGACCAACTCGAGACCCTTCAGATCATCTGGCGATGGAAGACCAAAACTCGTCCATGAGGAAGGTGGATAAATCTTGCCGCTCAAATTCGAAGTGTGTGATAACTTCTGAAAAATTGAAGAAGACGAGAAACATATCCTCACTTGTATTCTCTGATTCTGTGATATTCCTTTCTCGGATAGCTTGAGCAGTAACGATGCTATTGTCTCTTGAGAGGATGACTTGGCCCAGAAACATGTGACTATGATCACTTCGTGGTTGGCTGAAGCGCACTTTGTCGAAATTTTTGAGAGAATATGATCGCCGGTACCGATAATAAAGGAGGAGGGTCTTGAGGTGGTCTTGAGAGCCTCTGGACTTGAGGCCCAGTAGCTAGGATCGTCCCGAGCATTCTCATCAGCATCCCTCCTGACACTTTGAAGCCATTCGTCGGCAAGACCGGCCATGAAACCACCTGCGACGTTGATCTTTAAATGATAAATAATCTGTACTGTGAGACCGTGGCACTTGTGAAAAGTCGAGGACGTTTGGAATGAAGGGGGCAAGAGCAGGAATATGTGAACAGGTGAGGTTTACGAGCAAGTACACAGCCATTGGTCTGTGCGCATCTTGCTTGGCACCATCTCAGCACCCATATTACAGTCTTCCCAACTATCTACCTACATCTTACCTTCCATATAATTTAGCCTCATCGTACATATATCTGGAGCGATCATATACCTTGAAAGTACCTGCAGTGTCTCCAAAACTAAATTCTGTTTGCAATATTGAGTAATCTTTGGTTCTCGATTAATTTGTAGGTGCTCGTTTTCACAGTAGGCAAGTAAAGCGTCATTGTTGTTCAGCAAACATTGGTAAGCTGTACGTATCAAACTTCCTTTGCTCTTCTGACTTTAATCTTGCGGTGTCATCTGTATGGTGTGGCTGAAAGTGGCCTGTACACTGCCCTTTCGTATGTCTGAGGCGATATATATCCATGATACTAAATTATTGGTTGTAAATAGAAACCTTTCACGATCACAACAACCCTCGACGAGTACTTGGATGGATAATGCATTTTGTGTTGTGGGTCATAGAGGTCCGAGGTCAGGGCAGAAATGTGAGAACTCAATGAAAGTTACCTAGCATGCTTTATCAAGAAGCACTCTGACAACCGCTTCATCACACCTCCGCCTCGCATTGGCCAATATTCATTTCAATATATGAATTGTATTAGAGATACATTATTCAAAATGTAGAGTCTAGTGTGTAACACCCGCGTGCAATGCCGATATAATAGTCACGTGATTCTTTGTGCTCTTCCCCTCCTTTCTCCATAATCGTCGTAACCCTTGCTCGGAAAGTAGGATCATACGGTCTTGAATATGAAGTACAAGTAATGGGCTGCGTACTGTGGTATTCCAAGATGTTGATGTCCTGTTGTTGATGGACCCTGACCAAAAATAGTAATCCGATCCCCAGCTCCATTTTGAGCCTCGGCCCGCGCGCATGACGGTGTTTGTGCTTGCCACAGTTCCTCCACATTCTAGAGATCCACGTCAACACAGACAACCATTCCAAGAACTTCGACATCACCAGCCCATACATCTTCTGCAGCATATACTACACCAAACTCCAACCCGCAGACCAACATGGCGCCCATCAAGGCTGCAACGCTTCCCATCATTCCTCTAGCTAAAGATACAGTCCTCCTCCCCGGAATCGTCCTCAGAATACCAGTTGCTGGGAACCGTCCCGATATCCCGGCCTTACTTTCAAACGTATACAGCACCGCAGCATCAAAGACCCATCCTCAGAGACTCAATAACATTAACATCGCCTGCGTGCCACTCAATTCTCCACTCTTGTCCTCGAATGGGCAGAAGTTGATAGCAGAAGACGAGAAGAGCGAGACATCAAAGGAACGAGGAGATATAAATCCATCTCAGGCGACGAAGGATGATTTGTTTGGATACGGGACTGCGGCGAAGATATCTGGTGTCGAGGGTCGTGGGACGGGGGAGTTTGCGTTGCTGGTTGAAGGAGTGGCTAGGGTGCGGATAGAGAATATTACGCAGGATAAACCGTTCTTTGGCGCGGAAGTTATATATGAGTATGATGAAGGTGAGTGGCTCACCCTATCTGCGAAAGCTGGTGCTAATTCGGCTCAGCTGTAAATCCTGAGGATGTTGCTATGCAAGGCCTCTTTGCACATCTTAAACAACTGTCACGCGAGCTCCTAACTCTTCTCCGACTATCCTCTCTCCTGCCTCGCGCTTCTGGCTCCACGGGCTTATCCCCAGTTCTTGCACGTCGTCTCGAGATTTTTATAGCGAGGAAGGGTTTACAAGATGCTGGGGTTCTGGCCGATTTCATGGCAAATATCGTGGAGAGCTCCTTTGAGGAGAAGCTGCAGATCCTCGCTGCGCTGGGTGTGAAGGAGAGGATGGAGAAGGCCATTGAACTGCTTCAACGCCAAGTCGGAAACATCAAGAACAATGTTAGCATTACAACGATCACCAGCAGCATCCCGAACAATATCGATTTGGACCAGATGAACAAGATCAATCAGCAGCGTGCGAGGAGGGGCGGTATGGCATTACCACCTGGTTTGGCTAGTATGGGAGGAGGTCCAGAGGATGAAAATGAGCCAAATGATATGGACGAATTGAAGAAGAAGATTGATGCTGCCAAAATGCCTCCTGAGGCTGCTAAAGTCGCAGATCGGGAACTGAAGCGTCTGAAGAAAATGTCGCCAGCCCAAGCAGAGTATCAGGTTACTAGGAATTACCTCGAGAACTTGGCAGAAATACCTTGGTCTGCTGCGACAGAAGATCGATTGGGTACCGATACGCTACCCAGGGCAAGGAGACAGCTGGATGAGGACCATTACGGACTTGAGAAGGTCAAGAAGCGGTTACTTGAGTACTTAGCTGTTCTCAAGCTTAAGCAGTCTATCAATGAGGATGTAAATGCGCAGATCACAAAAGCAGAGGAAGAGAAGGCTGAAGAGAAGCTTGAGATTCTCAAGAGCAAGCGCATGATCGATAAGTCTCCAATTCTTCTCTTGGTCGGTCCTCCTGGAGTTGGAAAGACAAGTTTGGCGAAGTCTGTGGCGACAGCACTTGGACGGAAATTTCACCGCATATCACTAGGCGGTGTTCGAGATGAAGCTGAGATTCGAGGCCATCGTAGGACGTATGTTGCGGCTATGCCAGGTCTGATCGTCCAAGGTTTGAAGAAGGTGGGAGTATGCAATCCAGTCTTCCTTCTGGATGAAATTGACAAAGTCGGGTAAGTGAAAGCTGGACCCCTGGGAAAAGAGACTGGCAGCTGATGTCCTAAAGTACCACCAACTTCAATGGTGACCCCTCGGCTGCAATGCTGGAAGTGCTTGATCCCGAGCAGAATCACACCTTCACGGATCATTACGTGAATATACCCATCGATCTCAGCAAGGTACTCTTCATCGCAACAGCAAATAGTCTAGATACCATTCCGCCTCCGCTTTTAGATCGTATGGAAACGATAAGCCTGTCAGGATACACCACCCTCGAAAAACGACACATCGCGTTGCAGCATCTTATTCCAAAGCAAATTCGGACCAGTAAGTTCCGTCTTGGTTGCAATGTGCTCATCGCTGACGCTGTGTAGACGGACTCGGAGACGGGCAGGTAGAGTTCAATCAAGATGTTGTGTCCAAGATCATTGAGTCGTATACTCGTGAATCAGGAGTCAGGAATCTTGAGCGAGAGATTGGCTCCGTATGTCGTGCAAAGGCTGTGGAATATGCTGAAGCAAAGGATTCTGGACATGAAGGTAGGTTTCCCTCGCCGACCAGCATAAATTGTGCTTACCCGTCTTGCAGAAAAGTACAAGCCTCAATTGTCAGTGCAGGACATTGAAGACATACTCGGAATTGAGAAGTACGATGAGGAAATTGCCGAAAAGACGAGGTATTTTCCCAATTTCTTTTCGTCACACACTGCTAGTGCTGTACACTCCAATCATAGGCGGTGGCGTGCAAGGCAAGAAAGAAGATACGAAATCTTCGAGCGGGGATTATTTCAGAGACATGCTAACAATTGCAACCAGTCGTCCCGGCATCGTGACAGGTCTCGTGGCTTACAGCTCAGGTGGCAACGGAAGCATACTTTTCATCGAAGTTGCTGATATGCCCGGCAGCGGGAGTGTGCAGCTCACCGGAAAGCTAGGCGATGTGCTCAAGGAAAGTGTCGAGGTTGCATTGAGTTGGGTAAAGGCGCATGCGTACGAACTTGGCCTGACAACCGATCCTTCCGAGAACATCATGAAGAATCGCAGTATCCATGTACACTGCCCGTCTGGAGCGATACCAAAGGTACGTTGATGGTTCCAGTGCATATCATAAGCACGCTAATTCTGTCAGGACGGGCCGTCTGCCGGCATGGCGCATACTATTGCACTCATTTCCTTATTTTCCGGCAAGGCTGTACCCCCGACTATGGCTATGACGGGCGAAATTTCCCTTCGAGGTCGAGTCACAGCAGTCGGAGGTATCAAGGAAAAGCTTATTGGTGCTCTACGTGCGGGAGTGAAGACCGTTATGCTTCCCGCCCAGAACCGAAAAGAGTAAGTCACTACGCTCCCGGCTGGCGACTGGATTCATGTATCCACTAACACAAATTTAGTGTCAAGGACTTACCACAAGAGGTTAAGGATGGGTTGGAGATCATCCACGTCAGGTATGTCATGCATATGCAGCTTTGACTTCCAACAGGTGCTTATTCATCTTTAGACATATTTGGGAAGCTATGCGTCATGTCTGGCCTGAAGCACACTGGCCCGGCGAGCAGAATTTTGCTGGCATTGAAAGCCAACTATGAGTTACCCAAAAACGAGGAATTTTCGCGTCGGCTCTATGGATGTTCCCCCCTCCTCTGTTTCTTTGTTTTGGGTTCCTGGTTCGGAATAGTAAATGTACTTACTGCACAGCGTAGCGTTACTTATTCGGTGGAAGCATATGGCGTTATGATGAGATTGGTGATCATATCTAGGACTAGAAAGAATGAATGTACAGCAAATCTAGGTAATAAAATATTCAGCACCCTTCGCTCCTTCCCATCTCACCTCACAGCTCGGTCGAGTCTCAAAGATAGGTATTTCCTACTACCCTCCGTTGAAACCGGACATTTGACATTACCGCCTTGTTATCGGGCATGAATGTATTGAGAGCACAGCAGCGGAAAGAAGGAACGAGTTCTCGCCGTTTCCTCTCACACGACATGATATGGCTGGAGCTCGAAGAACCTATCCTTTTCTTTGATCTGGTTGTACATGCAAGGAACATGTGCAACACCAAGCGGCTTGCAGTAGCTAGGCATGAGCACGCGACTTGGTTCCGAGGATGGTTAATGAGTCGGCAATACGTGGCTCACGTGCCTTGTGTATTTATTCCACAGCTCTTGGTCTTGGTCTTGGGGGAAGGGGGTATAGGGGTATAGTTGGGTTTGACGAATATGAAGATGCGGATATGGAAATGGAGATGGAGTGATTACCGTTTCATGAGGTACAGCATCAAGTTTTCGGTGTTGAGCAGGTACAATGTTCGGAGAAAATAGCAAACAAAGCGTGAAGCTGCCAGTACTTTGGGGCACGAGGAGCAGTGACGAGCAGACGAAATATTTCTGTGTCATGGAGAATACAGAGGCACGACAGTCCGAACTCCGAAAAAGCCAAAGGAGCAAGACGTACATGACGAATGGAATGAGAAGGGAACGTGTCATGGAGGACGACGGAGGTTATGGAACGAACTGATAATGAAAACCGCCGAGACCGAGACCGAGAGATGATGGTTTGTTCCTTGGGAGAGCCCAGCAATACCTGCTATGTGGTGTATAGACTCGGAGGAAAATTTTGAGACGAGGTGGGATGGGACCTGGCGGAATGCAGCAGGATATGCAAGTCACGGAATACTGCATACTAGAGAGCGAGCCAGCGGGGAGAGGCCGACTGTGGACGTAGACTCGGGTTCGAGCATGAAGATCTAAAAAGGTTGCACTCTATTCGGCAGTGACTGAAGTGGCAAGGAAATCAGAAGTGCTAAGTTGAGTGGTGGAGTCAATCTCCGCTATGGATATGCAATGTCACATCCAGCCACCGGAAAGAAACAGATGTCATGCATTCAACCTTGAAGGCAAGCGTGCCGTTCTCGAGCCTACTTGCATGTCACGTCTCGTGGGAAAGTTGTCCTCGAATACAGCAGTGCTATTATCCGACTCCAATGGGCTGAAGAAGCGAGGACTCGCGAGACAAAACGGGAAAGAGACAGATATCATGCATTCAGCCTTCAAGCTAGCGTGTCATCCTCAAGCCTACATGCTCCGTCTCGTGGAAGGTAGTGATGCTTAAAGAAGTACTCGAACACAGCAGTATTATCATGTGTCGACTCCGAGCGGCTGCAGGAAGCGAGCATTTGCAAGACAACCCAAAATAGAAAGAGGCACGCAGAAGGATATGCAAGTAAGAATGCACAACATACAACATTCTGCCGAATCAACCGCGGCTAGGGCTGGGCTGGGCTGGGCTGTGTTGAGGTTCACAGTCAACTCGGGCTGTGGCATTTTGTGGATAGCAAAGACTTCAGAAGTAGCATGACAGAGTTTCCGGCAAGTGAGAGAATATGCAGGATGATCTCAACCCCGGAAACATACATTCAGCCTCAACTAGCTCAGTTGACTTCTCCCTAATGTACGACTCGGAGAAAACAATCCTCCGTCCACGAGTCTTTCGTTGGCATGCAACGTGCACATGATCTCGGAATGAAGCGAAAGGGTCACACTACACCTGCATCTGCATCTCAACATGCATGTCTTTATCCACAACCCAACACTTCCTACAGCGGTCAAGGAAGCCTTGTCCTCTCTCGGAACCCAGCGAAGTGGAGACGGAAAGATGCATATGTGCATCGTTCCTTGCTCTCTGTGCGTTTCCGAGATCCTATTCGAGCGATCAGGAAGCTCATTCCGTAGTCGGAAGTAAGCGGATCTTCATCTACGCAGTGGGTCTTCATGCATGTATCCGGACCATCGCTAGGTTGATTTCAGCATGTGTAGATGTTATGTGTGTATAACCTCATATCTCGTGTATTCGGAGTGGTGATTGGAAGAGAGATGGTGCTGGAAGCGATAAGGGCACGAGAATGACAGGGCTGAAAGCCAAATGTTTGAAGGGCCGAAGTGAAGTAGTACGAGGAAGGGACATCGGAGGTTTCGAGGAAAGATACTTGCATGCTCGTGTGTTATTCGGAAAGGACTGGCTGTGAGAGCCATGTGATGGAGATGGTTGCACTTGAGAGGATCTCATCACTCGAATGTTGATTCTTGGATCAAAGAAGGTGGTCAAAGACAAGGGCTGGTTCATGTCACTTACTGCATCCTGCCGTTTGGTTCGTGGCTTGCAGGGCTTTTATGCATATGCATCGTAGCCTTTGAGGAGTTCTGCACGTACCCTTCTTCGAGTGCCAGTGCATTGGTAGAGAAGAGGATGATTACGCCACTGACTGCAGTTTGTCGTGCTGCTCGGTCCGTGGCTTGCAGAGCTTCTTTGTGCATGTGCGTCGGCTTTGCGCATATTTTTACATGAGGACTATTGCAGATGTTAAGTCATACGTCTTTCTGCAGGGGAATTCGGATGGCAGAGAAGATGGTTCATGTCAACTACTGCATCGTGCCGTTCTGGGCTGTCCGTCTCCGTAGAAGGGTCGAGGAGCGCTGCATGGACTCTTATTCGAGGACTATTACTGTAAGTGGAACATCCTTACCTTTGATTTCAATGGTTCGTGCCAACCACTGCATCTTACCGCTCGATTCGTGGCTTGCAGATCCTCTCTGTGCGTCTCTGTCGAAGGCTTGAGGAGCTCTGCACGTAGCCTCAAATAAGGCTTGTTGCAGATGGCAAGCGTGCAGCGGAAACGTGCTTACCCTTCAGTTCCCACGTACATCCCTTCTCTCTGACGAAATTGCAAATTACTGGCTGTACAGTATTCCAAGAATAGCTTTTTACCTGGAACTTTCCAGCGAATGGCTTCTATGCGCACTGTACTCCTCTAGGCTCTTCTCCATACTGGACTTCTACATGGTATGCTGAAACGCACATAGCCGCCTTGTGCTACCGTTGTTTCCCATCACTGCATCACAAGCATCGACTCTACTTCTCACACAATCCCAAAGAACAAGGACCTCTGCATGGTGTCTCAAGGATGCAAAGGACCGCAACGGGTAAGCACACCACTTCCCATACCTTGTACTGAGAGTCTTTACCCTCCTACAACACAGACCTCAGTCCTATGCAGGCCTCAACCTCACCTCTCACAAACCAAGACTTGAAACGAACCACATAGCAGAAGCAGTTCATGCACTCACTGTACAGTCTGTACTATACCAGTTAGATCTCTTCTCCTTGCCGAAGTACTGCATGGTACCTCACAACAAGGAGGGCCCGAACGGGTACTTGCTTCACGCTTTGCGCAAGCCTCTTACTTTCCGGTTATGCACAGCAGACAATCGTCACGAGCCGCAGTAGTCTATTTCCACATCACAATTCACGCAGGCCAAGGAACAAGGACACGAGACGAGACGAACTATATCGTAGACAGCAGTTCATGCACGCATGCAGCCTCCAGACCTTTAACCGAGCGAGTTCGGAACAAGGCTACCTACCTGCAGGACGTCGGACATCTGCATACCTCCACATCTGCACCTTTGCGTTCGCTAGGAAGACTCGCTTGCATACATCTTCAAAGCATATGATCGAGACATTTCAGAACAAGGCTAGATACCTACCTAAAAGAGGAAAGAGCGGAAGCCATATGGATGGATACTTGCATAATGCGGCCCTTCTACACATCTGCTCCTTCCTCGCTGGGAATGCTTAATTGCGAGGGTACCTATCAGAAATAACTCGGTGAACAAGTGTAAAAGAAGGCAGGGGTAGATTAGTTTGGATAGAGGCAATTCGAGTCTGAGAGAAAGTTGGGAATTGGATGGAAGGAATTAAGCATGGAGTAGGAAGATATATTTCCAACCAAATGATCCGAGAAGAAAAATACTATTTTGAATATCTTTTTCTTGCAGGACTTCTACATACATGCTTCTAAACTCATCACTGAATATCGAGACATATTTGCGGAAAATAATCCACTCGATCTCTCCTCTACAACCTCTACCAAGCAAACCCAGAAACACAAAAATCAAACCAAACAGGCAAGTAACCCACATATCCCACCCAATCACCATCCACCCAATACCTTTCCAAGAACGAATCACCAGCCCCTCCCTCCTATTCTGCACACCCACTCCCCTTTGCCAAGCATCTCTCTCATGCACACCTCCCTCTCCCTCTCTCGAGAAATGGCAGAAACCTCTCATGCAGATGCAGATGCAGATGCCCGACGTCCTGCATGCACGCATACATGCACGTATTTAGCCACCTGCCGAAAACACTCGGTTGAAGGCTGACTGACCGCATGCATGCATGAACTACTCTCTACCAAATAGTTCATCTCATTTGGTTCCTCGTCTCACGACTCGGTTCTCGGGCGCTTGATACCTGGTTTTTCATGCAAGACCTTTGAGGAAGAGGGAAGCTTCAAGCTTGCAGCATGTATGAACGTACATACCCGGAAGGCTCGAGACTTTCGTACTACCTATGGTCGCGTTGCTTGTTAAAGAGATTGAGAGTAGGAGTCCGTTCTCACTTGACGACACGCGTTTCGCGGCTTCGGAATAAGGAGAAATAACATGGTACTTGTACCTTGGTACTCACAACTCAGAACAACAGACACGAGACACGAGGCTGTAGTCCTGCATCGGATGGCACGGCTAGAATGAGAACTGGTGCATTCTCACTTGATAAAATATAAACACAAATGTCGAGACTTCGAACATAATGGAGAAATACTCAACACTGTGCATGTACTTCATACCATTGTCCTATTTTACACATGCACGACTCGGAAACAAACGCAGAGGCAAATGTCGTGGTACCCAAAATGCAGCTTTCTTCCGAGAAATTGTAGATTTGAAGCCACGAGATGGTATGGGGTACAGCACATGAAAGCTGTACTGAAACATTCAGATCAAAAAAACCTTGATGGCATGTCAGGCAACCATGATTCACAGGTCTCACATCTCTCTTCTTCCCATCTCATTCACCATTCAGCCAAGACATGCATACATGCAGAACAAATCCCTTTAGGAAAGTGACAAGACAAAAAAACAACACTTATTTCAAAGATAGACACATCTTCAGCGATTAGGGATCTTAGACAAGACCTACCGACTGATTCAGATTGATGATCCAGATTCAGACTCAGACTCAGATCCAAATATTTGGAATAAACAACCCACTCGGGTTACTGTATCGCAGAGAAAAAAGGAGAAAATGACAAACATCGACAAGACAAGACGCAAATGCCAAAACCAGAAGAGAAAAACCACTAACACATTATCCTAAATCCCGTCTCGGGGCATCTGTGTGTGTGAGACATAAATCAACACCACACCACAACACACCATCAGGCATCAACACCTTCTCTCACCCCACCAACACCCACATCATCCGATACCCCCCTTTCCCTTCCCCTTCCCTTAAATCTCCTATTCGATCTCCTCCCCAATCCCGTACGCACTTGCGCCTACCATAAACCTACCTACCAAGATCTACAAACTGCAATCCTCGCCCTGTCCTGTCCTGACCTGTCTTGTCTCGGGACCTTTCTCGGATCTAAATCTCAATCATGACTTACAATCTTCCCATCAATTTTCCCATCAATTTTCCTTTCTTTTGATTTTCCTCCGTGAGACAGCATCGCCGCGGGAAAATAATATCGATTTTCTCCTGCGCACTGCGGGGGAATTTTCAATATCGGTGATACACAGTATTGAGGAATCGAGAGGCGTAGTGGCGTGATAAGGCTGAGATCTTCGGGAGTACTCAGCTATTCAGGGTTTTATCGAGATGATGGGTATCATAGTATGCCGGTATGCCGGTATGCCGCTTTCAATTATTCCTGTGGCTCGAATGAGAAGTAGTTTAGACTCAATTGAAGAAGAGAGAGCGTGCTGAAATGACGCACGTGTCTCGCTGACAATCGTGATGCGGTGGTACATGTACATCAAGTCTCAGTCAATATTGAGACTCTCATCCACATCTGGACATCGAATTAGCGAGGATCTTGGATCAACGGAGATATTCCCCTTGGTGACATTGACTAACCGCTCTTTTCGCTGAAGACATCGTATCTTCACCATTCGGGTTTGCCATGCAGATATTGAAATGTGGATTATCATCCTAGGCTGATTCTTCGAACACCTCTAGCTCTAGTCTTCAGTGCATTTGAATACTCCGGATCGTGACCCGAGACGTGGTTGCTGCTAAAGTCCAAGCTGTCAGTTGACCGGAAGCATCAGGTACCGTAGCGCCACGCCTTTTCGATCTCAATCGAGACATTTGTCATGGAAAAGGTTCATGAAGATCGTGTAGCTTCACGCGTCTATTGTCAAGTGTGGGCATGATTACTGATCCAGGGAGAGATGATGTGATGCTTCGTTCCTCCGAGCTGGACCGAGTCCAGCTTGGTGCTGAACTTACGTCCGCAAACTCGAAGTCGACATCAGAAGAAAGTGCGGGGAGACGATCATTAACATGAATAGTCAAGCCATGCACGAACGAGTGGCACACTGGCTATCGAACCAGCGGGGCTTGCGGCACAGGCTGTGACGGTAATCCGGTAATCGTCTGGTTCCATGATCCCGGGGAGGACTAGTATGGCAATCGCTCGAAACGGTTCTTCGCTATGAGCCTTGTCTTTCCACGGTAAGTCACGATCCTAATAGACTTTTAAGCTAAAGAGTAGGAGTAGTTCTCCTGGAGATTCCATTGATGCCCAGTGGTACCGTCCACTTCGAATGCCGGCAGCTTAGAGTTTCTTAGTGCATGGCGGTCTTCAATCCGCTGACAAGCTGGGACGTAGAGTTCATCAAAAGATGGTATTTCGGAGACCAAGCCGTGGTTTCGAAGATATCACAAGCTGCGGCTAGAGCGTCAGAACTACATGTCACACTCCGTCTACTTTGTGGTAAGCTCTGATTCAGCTGCCAATGCTGGAAATTCACCGTAGGTGATTTTGAGCTCTTGCACTTCATTGGAGATGCTTCTAACCGCCGTTACAGTCGTAGTGATTAGATCTTTCAAGTTGAAGTTCTCAGCGAGTTAGTACACGATGCACCATTGTGTTGATCATGATGCCATAGTAGAAGATAGGGAAAATATTCGGAGCAATTTGCGCGGATGGAAATTTGCGATTTATGAGCGGACTATGGCGTTATAGAATTCCAACTATTGAAAGGTTGTCGACAAGTTTATTGACAATATCATAAGGCATGATACCGAAAACTGGCAAGGCTAGCCTCCTTCATGAGGTTGGGAAATTGTGGTTTCCGTAAATGGCGGTAGTGGCATAGGCTATCGATCTTCGCAGCCTCTGGCAGCTGTCACGAACACAAAAGCACATGCTTTCTTGGCTGACTTAATATATATATGTCAAACCCTCAGTAGCGTTGAGATGGCAGATGCACATCATCATGGCGCAGGGATCGCGAACATTCTCCGTGGCTTTAGTGAAAGGCTACGAGGCTTTTTGCTTGTTGAAGTAAGAGAGTCTCGGAGGCGCAATGCTCGCTTAAGGCTACATCCATAGCTCCAGAGCTAGACAGGCCAACCAGAACCAAGTCCCAAGTGTCCGCTGGCCACCACTTGAAATGTAGCAGCCAGTAATGCTTGGCTATAGCGGCTGTGTGGATCGGTACCTCGATCATCTACCGAAGTTGGGTTGATTGGGGCCGGTTTGACGGCAGAGTGGACGGCGATTGTGCTGGGCTTTCAGAGATCACCCGCTTTGCGGGGATATCAGATCCAAGTAACAAGGCAATTTAGACAAAGGTGGAGGGATCTGAACCCCAAACATGGGAAACCCGGGAGCAGGAAAGATACCAGCCACACGGGTATTTTTGATCGTAAATGACTGGCGGCTATCGGTCCGTAAGATGCACCAAGGATTCAAATCGAGATTCTCGGAACAACGGAAAAAGAGAAAATACTTCCGTATGGTGCGATCCAACATGGTACGAGTACGACTAACTCTGTAGTCCAAAGAAAATTTCCTGCAAAGTCTTGTGCGCCGCAATACTATATGCAAGGCGATCTAGGCATGGAAAGTGATGAGCATAACATCTTGTTGTTAAGATACCTATGTGCATCGTACATGACTCGACATGTGCCAGACGTGGACGTCTGATCCTGAGGAGAATGAATGTGAACTCTCAAAGGTCCCAAGATCGAGGATGGTTGACAAGACGTGACAAGACGCCCAAGCTGCTTCATATCCTTACTTTGCCTCATCCGACTCGTAGAATCTTCCGCAACTATGACGGACAGCAAGTGGTGTGCAGAATCTGAAAATTAAGTCGGAATCCTTCTTTCCCAACTAGGTTGGTAAATAACGTGCAACTTGCTTTTTGACTTGAGGGAGGAGTAATGTGAACTTCAGGAACATGATGCAGAGAGACTCGATCGATGTGCACGCTGTGTTTACGATCCTGCTGGCAAATTTCCCAAGCTGACTAGCCTCTGCTCTTTGTACTGCTTAGTCTCGATGTTCAGCTGAAGATGCATTTACGTCATGACACCAGAGACACCAGAGGACAGCGAGGCTGACAACCTTGGGGCGCAGGGCTGTGCTGTTTTGTACGCCACCACTCATCCGGCATTGAGACTCGACCAACGCGGGAGAGATTGCCGTACTCCGTAGAGTGTTTCTCCAGCGATCAGATCACAGGTGAGCCTCAGCCTGCGAAATAAGGATAAGGTTGAATGAGGCTGAGATTGGCGGACAATAGTGTGGCCTTGCTATCGATTTCGCAATCGATAGTATCAACGGTCGACAGCCACCTGCTTCATATTCAAAACGCAGGATTTGTGTTCAGACATCTCAAGAAGACGCGCTGGCGTGCGATGCGAATCTCGTGCTCCAGAGTGGACGAATAAGCCAGGAAGTGATGAGTGATGATGAGTGGATATGCTTGCTATCTTGGATGTGCTGCCAACACAGTCGAAGCTCACATTGAGAGCATGATGAATGACCTTACTTGAAGCAAACGTGAAATTAAACATTTCCTGTCTAGGAAAGGCGCTTTGAACATGTTCGTAGGCCATTCAATATTCTCATGGGGCCATGCGATATAGACGCCGACCTTGGGCTGTGGTGGATGATCGGCGGTCGGACCAGGTCCCTTCGCTACCATCATCAGCCTGTTCGAAGATCGACGCTGCCGTGGGCTCGAGCACCCACGCGTGCGCTTCGTGCGATCCAGAATGTCGGATAAGTGTTATGATGACTGGGTGAAGCGAGTAATGGAGGGGTCGAATTCTGCGACGTCTGGTGGTTTCGGTGCCCGGATATGGTCGTTGAAGAACAGAACAGCGGCCGGTTGCAAGCCTCAAGCAAGCGTCGATTGAACTGTTCGAGATGGGATAGAGTTTGATTAAAACGGCTCTGTCGGCTGGGAAGATGTCTATCGCATCAAGTTGCGCACAGAGGCTCCGGCTCGATCGGGAAAGCTGACCACAACTGAGCGCTGGACGGCTCGTGAATATTCCTCCGTCTGAAATGAGACACATTCATGCCTTCCAGACCTGAGGCATCGCGAACCACTTGTTTTGCAGCACGATCATTTATGCCCCCCGCACTTGAGCGGCATCGCTGCCGTATTCGTCTGAACGATAATGCTGAGGAGTGTTGAGTCTTGTTTTGCGAATCCCGAAGAGAGGAAAGCAGGCGAGAAGTCGGCGGGCATGGTTTCCATGCTATCCACACTGGATGCTGTTGTTGTTGATTTTCCCTCTTCCGACATTAACAATTTCGATATGGAGACGTTTGAGATTAATGTCAACGTCCCACTTTTAGTCACCAGCCTCGGAACTGCTCACTACATGTGACACGCTGTAGCCGCATGAGCTCCGTCTCGCGGTTCTGCGACTCAGCGAGAATTGTATTACGAGGCTTCATTTCAACGGCCAATGCTAGAAAGCTCGCAGACTTTGGTTAGTGTATGCGCACAACAGCCCTTGGTTTCTCCTTTTTTAAGCGAGGAGCGTGAACCGCTGCAGCCCTGCGAGTACGAAGCACTTAGCGACATGCGCTACTCCGTGTGCTTTGAGATCGATAACTCGAAGCCAAATTCGACAACGGCGTAGCCCTTTCATGGTGAATCGCCTTTCGCCTGGATTGAAGGAAGGTCACGGGCGCTTTCATTTACTCCTGCATGTAACCCCATGGGTAAAGAGTCGAACTGGAGCACGGAGCGCAATCGAGCCTATTCTCAGCTCCCGTCAGAACGCGCTGTGCAAGGAGTCTTGTCGTCCTGTCAAGCGGACGTGGCAGGTGGATCTGAGATTAGATGAGAACCGAAGATATTGAGTACCAAGGTAATCTTGAGGAGGCTGTTCCAATTTAGCGAGAATGATGCCACTCCCACGAGGCTTTGTGTCGAGGCTCAGACTGAGAGATCCTTTGATCAGACATGCATGATAAACGAGGCGAATCCTGGACTAGTCGCTATAATATGATTGTCATATTTAACATGGGCGGGTAGGGCCATCAACGAACGCATCATAATCCATGGTCGAAATCGATAGCGTCGAGTAGCCCCCTACCTCTTTGCCACTCTGTTACTGGCGGGAAATTGTGAAGCTTCGGCGCTCGAGCCAGCCTAGGGACTTTGTCGTGCCTGTAGTTTAATTTATTTCCTTTCCGAGATCCTATCATAAAATTCCTATGTGCTGGGGGTACAGGGGAGAACGCCGATGGGAATTTTTTTCTTCCCTTCGCTTGCTTCCGAGGCGTTGTGAGAACGAGGGCCTGTACCCGTAGACATGCATGCCATGGGAAGGTTCCCAACTTACATTGCAGTACAACATTTGGGTTTGTTGGAAGAAGCTCTGCTCCGGTTCTCGTATTCTTGATGGCGTACGATTTGAATCCTGTGGTAGCATGAAAGGAGTTGGTTGTCGCGTGCTTTCTGGACCCCAACTCAATTTGCAGACGCACAGCGGACGCAGCCTCACGAATGCTCCAGTAGCCGCACACGTGTAGTTGAGGGACACTAGGATCAACTCCGCGATGCCAAGGTATTCCCGATCAAAATGGTTGTCATCCGGACTTTTGAGATCCTGACTCGTCTGTCCTCATCTGACGGTTGAGTGCATGATAGTCCAAGCTCGGAAACCTTGGCGTTCCCAGCAGTCGTTTCTGCTGCTCTGAAGAGGCATGGCACGCATGAAGATATAGCCAGAATAAGCCACCGTGCCTGGTGCATACCAGAACAAATATCGTACCACCCGAACTTGGAAACATGCTCTCTCGGAGTTGAGGCTGATGAGATGATGGCCTATTCATCAGACTATTCCCAAGTCGGGATAACGTATCAAGAGTCAGGTGTATCTGGGGTTCTGCATCAGGGAATGCACGGATTTCGACGCGCTATTGACAGGTCTATTGCGTGGACCCCTAACATGCTTTTCTGGAGGCGTCGATCGTGATGTCGCTATGCCATTGGGACAGTTAGGTTCCTCATCGGCGACAAACGTACAGCACGTCTGGAGTTTCCCAGAGAGCTGCCGCATGTGGCAAAGGCTTGAGCGCCGCCCGCGCCGGTGTGATCTTCCGCCCAATCTTCAAACCGTCCGAAGTTCGCATCGGGGTTTTGGTTTCTGAATATCTGGCTTCTGCCCTTTTCACCTCTGTTTTATTTTTGTTGACTTTGCTCCACCTGACCGCGCCTCGGGAAGAGCGACATCCTTCCAGAATGTCCTGTAACCCGTTTGCAGTGAGTGGATAACGCGCTCAACGGCCTCGACTCTAGAAGCCGCCATTGCAAACTCAAACTGCATTTGCAGACTTCACCGACTCACTAGGCCAAGCTAACTCGTATGGGGGCAGCTGTCAGGGAACCGAGGACGTGGGCCGCAGTGGGCCGAAGCACTGGAGCACGCGCGATGGCGTTGCTAGAGTTTGGGAGCGTGATGCAGACGGCCAGCGACAGCGGTTTGGGTCAGAGTCGTGTTGAAGGCGGGCGTCTGGAGGGCGCTCTAGCTCAGCGCCCACCAGCAAAATTGCTGACCATCTCCAGGATACCACTCCCTGTCAACACCCTGGGCCCGTTGGCTGGCTGGGGCTGGCAAACTCAAAAATCGTGGTCGACACCAACTGCTTCGAGCCCTCCAGACTCGCTGGCCAGCACACCTCTTCATGCGATGGGAATCGTGCGGGACTGTAAACACGGGGGAGGAGTGCCGTAGCTGGCGGTCGCGGTGGTCTGTTTTGGAGTATGCATGCGTAGACGGGCGAGCTGAGAAACGCGCTCTTCACACAGAACAGTATGTGTTCCAACAGAGCGTGCATGGGATGCCTGCAGATGCGCGAGTGAGGTGCATTTTGACGGCTGCAGGTGTGGATGTCCTGGCCCTCGCCTCGGACCTGGGTGCCATGGTGATGCAGCACTGGGAGAGGAAGGACGTTTCCTGGAACCTCGAGGATGGCCAGCCTACCGTACCGTACCGTACTGTACTGGACTGGACTGGACTGGACTGGACAGACGGTGCAAGGTCATCCATGGTCCGGGTCCGGGTCTGTTCTGTCTTTGACTCGTGGAGCTGGCACCGCGTTCTCCGTATCGTGGCGCGTGCCGTTGTTACCGAGAAAAGAAACGACAAGACACCGACGGGTCGAGGGAGATCGTGTCCAGGGAATCGCAAATTTGGTGTCTGCAGACTGGGCAAAGCGAGAGAGAAGGGGAAGGGGTACGTGTGGTGCTGGGGTTTCTCGGCGTTAGACGTCAGACACTGAGAGAGTTGAACTTTGAAGCGAACGTCCACCTGGCTCATGTCCGTACTGGCTGGACGGGAAGTTCGAAGCTTTGAGCGACCTGCATCGACCTGCATGCATCCGTTTGATGCTGGCTATTATTGTAAATAGGGTTGGTTAGCAGGTGCTGGTGCCGATGCGGGTGTCTGGAGATTCGGGACCTAGGCAGATCATTAGGATCGCCCAGAGGGTCGGACTATTGTTTGGCATGTAGGACTCATGTTGCGATGAACGCACGCACGCGGGCAGACTCTGACGATGTTGGTTTGTTGGCGCGGCGGTCTTTGAAGATAGTGGCGGGGTGTTTTGTAGGCGTGGTGGTGCAAGTGAAGGAAGGCTCAAGGCTGAAGGGTAAATTGATGCTGCCTCATCTCACACCGCACGTTGTCAACCGACTGTTAGAAATGTCATGTCACAGTGATGTTGGACCTCGTGCCGAGCAGACCCTCATCTCATCTCACCTCATCTGTCCGATGAAGATTGCTGCGGGGGAGCCATGCGCAGTGCAGTGCAGTGCAGTGCAGTTCAGTGCAGTTCAGTGCAGCGCGCCAAACGCCGAGTCTGCAACGGCAAGTAGTCGAGTGACGATGCGGTTCAGAGCAGGGTGTGGGCACGACGAAATTAGAGGTTCATGGAGGAAGGCGAGTTTGATGTGCAGACAGCATGTTTTGCAAAAGCTCCGCAGGAGAGTAGAGCAGAGCAGGGCATCGCAGAGGAGAGGAGGAGCCTCGGGCCACACTGCAGCGGAAAATAGGATAGAAGACGAGCAGGCAGGGAGAGGAGGGGCAAGGCGAGGCAAGGCAAGGCAAGAAACCATCCTGTAGTCGCGTAGCTGGTCCTGCGCAATATGGCCCCTTCCCGATGTAGACAATTCGGTTCGTCGTGGGGTAGGAGCGAGGGAATCGCATGAACGACACTTTGATCACTCGCCAGCTCATGCTTGTCCGATGCTGGCCTGCTCACGTCCCGGCGATGGTACCTGAACTCAATTCGCCTGCGGCATACGCTTCTGCGCCCAGCGACAATATATATTGCATGACATTGCTCGACGGTGGATCTGCCCGTCATTTCACCAGTCCGAGAACCGTCATTCGCGGAGACCACGCTGGTCCATAGCTCTCATATATTCGCCTCGTTTCCCCCGGCCAGCTGGACGACAGACCTAGATACTGTGTCTTTGCACGGGTCTACTTGTGCTCCTGCGCCCGGAAAGAAAGAGATCTCTCCTCCTCCTCCTCCTTCCTTTTCCCCTCCACCCTTGGTCGAAGAAGGTCTGGGGTTCAGGACATTGAGAGACACGGCACGGCAACCACCATCTCCTGGACGAGTACGGCTCATCCGAAGACATTCGCAGCTGCAGACGACTATCTACCGTAACGGTTGGATCAAATTACAGTCTCCGAAGAAGCACAAGGTACGCAGAACAATCTCATGCTGGTCCTGTCCCCTTCAACCTTTTGCACTTGGCCCAACATCTTTCTGCATCACGCATGGCCGCACTCTACCATCCCCTCCCTCCCTCGTCGAGCACTCCGATATTGCCTCTTCTCGTGGCGGATGTGGCACAGGAGGTGCAGGCTCCACATGGACGTCCAGTGGGCACCATGATGGCAGAGCATGGTGATTGCGGAACGAAGTACACCGGCTGCTGGCGAGCAAGTCAACTGCATGCATCAGATCCAAGATCCGACAGACATATCTTCTGCAGCGGGATCGGCATGCGAGAAGACATTCCAACGGCTCTTTCCTGGAGCTAGAGCGAGTCGACTCCACTGCTTCTTCTTGTCTTGCTCCCCTTGCCTGGTAACGGCACAGGCGCTGTTACTCTCCTCACCTCACCTCACCCCTTCACCTTACCTCATGGCCTCGTCCACGCCCAAGCACACGGTCAAGTTGGACCAGTACCAGCCAGCACCGACCATCCTCCATCCATCGCGTTGACCCAGAAAAGCGCCGCATCATCGCAGCAGCACCGCACCGGAATCTTGGAGACCTAAACTAAAAGCTCAGCAGGGATAAATAAAGTCCATAAGATCAACGGCCTTAGTCGTATGCACGTCCTTCGCTTTCGAACCCCTGCGACTGCTGCTGCTGCTGCTGCTGCGGGCTTTGGACCTTAAACCTTGGACCTTGAGCTTGAGCATCACCCTTCCCTTTCCCCTTCCCTGACTAGCCGACACTCCGCTCCAGCGCTCCAGGGATTCCACCTGCACCGCTAACACGAACCCTCGAACGCCCCAACCCGCCTGAACTGCCACGCTAGCCTGCTGCGCATCACCACACGACAGCGCTAGAGGCGTGCTGGGACAGGACAGGACAGCTTAGGTCGACGTTGACGACTGGCTCCGACAGCACAACAGCTCTTCTCTACCTTACTTTGCCTCTGCACGCTCTGCTCTTCAGTGCCCATCTGGCGCTCTTGGCTGAGGGTCCCAACTCAATTCAACAATTGCCAGAACACACGGGAGGCTATACAAGCGCAAAGCCCGGATCTCCTTTCATCTCAGCACTCCCTGTACTTCCTTTTTGCACTCCCCGGCTTCCAACGATTCGCACGCTACGAGGGCACCGCGCTTGACAAGCCTCACCCATACCCATACCCATACCTTATCGATACCTTGCAACCCACCATACCCTGCACCGAACACTCACCTCTACTAGAATAACTCTCGGAGGTACCCTATTCCATCCACCTCCAAAGTCAACTTTCTAGGTCTCCCGCCGTACCACGATTCAGTATCATTACCACGCCATCATCCAAGCAGCAGCTTCGTTCCATCGCAAACCGAATACGCATTCCTACTGGTGGTAGTCGTAGTACCTCCATCCAAGTCTCACGGCCGCGATCACGAAACATTCTTGACCGCGAAAAACCTCACGATATCCCAACCTGTACATCCTTAACTACGGCTCATCCACACAAGGATTCGAACATTCCCTACCGCGTGTTGTACATCCCGCTATTGTGCTCCTGCAGCAGTTCTCGGACCACGTCAGTTCTTCACGAACCCTCCGGTCCTGTGGTATAACCTCCAGTACATGTCTGGTGGGATCTTGTCTCATCTGACTGCGAAACTAGCGTACACGACCCATGAACACATTGGGTAGCTCTTCCCGAAAGCAACACTTGGGCCAGCTCCTGCAGGACTTCCTGCTCCTCATCACTTACATTCTTTGACGACGCCGCGGCGCACGGCTTCCCAGTGGGTGTAGACTTTCTCAAGTCCTAGAGGTATGTGAAGACGGACAAGACCAGATCCAAAATGTTGTGCTGAGAAATCCAGACCACTTCACCTCCAGTCGCAAGCTCGAGCCTCGCCCATTTCGATACTGGTAGATACTCCCAGTGGTCCCCAAAGCATGCACATATTGGACAACGCATCAAACAAACTTACAATTTCTTTGGGTAGAAGTGGGACGTCTGCGAGATTCGAATTACACTCCTAGGACCAACGCCGCCATTGTTGATCCCATCATTTCCATGCAATCCTCAACCACACGCCGCGACCATTCGAACATATCACTCGGCGAACGTCGAGGAAAATCAGACCTGGCGCGGTTTTCTCTTGATCTGAGCTGGGCCAGAGCGGTCCCCGACAGTGCTCGTTCAAGGGCATACCCCTCTCCGCCCATGTCAGGGTCTCCGCCGCTTCCACCAAGACGAGACCCAGAGGCCGGTGATCGTGGTCATGGGAGTTATGGGCCGAGTGCGCAGGACGTCTATCGGGGCATACAAACCTCGCAGCAAGAGTATTCGGAGCAACAGCGAGGGCCGCCGTTACGAGCATATCCTTCCGACCAAGGACCTGCGTCATATCCAGGACCATACAACCAGGCAAATATGCCCCACGCACAAATGCAATACCAACCGCAGCTGCCTCAGATGACACCACAACCTCAGCAACACCACGGCTATGGGCCTCTTCCTCCCCAGCCTCCTGTGCCATTCTCAACGCCTGACCGACCTCCAAACAGGGAAGCACCCGAATATTCCTCTCCGAAACAGCAGCGCAAGACGAAAGGGCATGTTGCATCAGCCTGCGTGCCTTGCAAGAGGGCGCATCTCAGGCAAGTCAACACGTCCCCGGAATGAAAGCAAGCTAACCATGAATAGATGTGATGGTACGTTTGTCTCATCCTTGAAACGCACTTTTCCTTTGTTTTTCTGGCCTGAATACCTGCCTCGATCATTAGTACTTGCTCTTACAAGTCTTGGTTTTTTGTTCGCTCAAATTGGTGGCGCCCGGGACTACAGATCAGAAAGTTCTCCCGTCTCTGCTCTGCCGCTGAGGAATGCGAGAACTGTGTTTCAACTAGGACAGTGGTCGCTATGTTCGGAGCTTCGTCTTTTCTTTTTACCCCACTGACCTGTGGGAATCGCATCTTTTGTCTCCTTCTACGCACCCCTGCATGCAGGTGTCACTTCCAGCACTATCGCGATATCCCTCATGGCCACCCAGAGTCTCGGGTCGGGGAGTATTGCTCTTTTTTTTTGGCAGTTCGCGCGATGGCGGGGTACCGAGCTGATTGGCAGGCGCATCCTCCAGGGTCGATGGAGTGGCATGGCATCCGTGGACTGGGGATCTTAGCGTCCAGTGATGCAAGCGACGTGCATCTGATGCCCATCTCCGTTGCTTATTTGGGGGTGGGCTGGATTTGCAGTACCAGCCCAGCGTTTCGCATTCGCGTTGTTCCGCTTACTGCTTGTTGCGCTCTTGTCAGCTTGGCTTGTTCTCTCAATTCCCCTATTCGCATGGTTTTGGGCCCCGGAGACAATGCGTCGCGGTTGGCAGCAGAGCGGTCATTGCAATGCCTCGGCTTGCTTGATCATCTCCACATCGAATCTACCTGATGCCGAGACTTGAGCTGTCCGAGGCTGGTCCAAGAATAACAGTCAGTTTCAAGTGAAAATTCCACCTTGACGCATCCGTATTTTCTCGTACCGGTCGGTGATAGGTCCGGGCCTGCCACAATGGGCAACTGTAGGCGCATTTCAGGCCGGTTTCAAATCTACCGAAGCCCAAAATAGGACCGTCCGATGTTGCAGAATCTGGGGGGATCGACGTCCCATATTCGTCTATTTTAATGATGTGTCGCAACTTGTTAATCACTCATGTTTCGCTTTGGGTTTGAATCCAGATTTGCTGACTTGAGGGAAAACAGCGCAACGACCGTGCTCGCGATGCTTGAGCAACGGGAAAGAGGAGGCATGTGTCGATGTACAGCACAAGAAACGAGGCCGACCACGATTGCGGGATGAAAGAGAGCCGAGATTTGAAGGACTTCCTCCAGGGTATCCTTCACACCCTGAGGCCTCCATGAGACGTCCGATTTCGTCCTACCAACCTTCCGAACATGCTGGATTCTCAGATACACTTCAGAGATCCAATCCTTACAGGGTCCTGAAATCGCAAGGTGGTCCTATGGGTGGTCCAATGGTGCCAAGATATCTTGATCACCCAAGCTCAGCAGATGCTAACATGTATGGTGCCTCAATGGCTCCCGCCCGGATGATATCATCGCAAGAACCCACGTGTGCCTATCTAAATATGGAGATGCAGGTGGTCAAGGCTACTCCGAGCTTCGGCGAAACGATTGGCATCCCTTCTGTCTATCAGAGGAAGCTCATGGACATGGTCAGTCCTAACGATCGTGAGAAGGTGGCTCGACTCCAGAGGGCGTTCGAGGATGAGCGTCGCGAAAAGGATTCGAATGTTCTTCCTCCGATATATCTCGTCAAATTTGAGGATGATCGTGCAATTCAATCGGTCGGGTTTGGTCCGGAAGAGCTAGGACAAGCAAGATCTGACCATCCAGAGATGTTGACATTCTTTGCACCCGACGGACAGCAGAGAACTTTCCAGATTCGGATAGGCCTGACGAAGAAAGATTCGACATACTTCATCGTGCTGATGATACATATCCCAGCTACGCCACAGACATTCCAACCGGCATCGTCGCCATACTCTCGGGAATCCTGGTCTCGAGACTCCCAGCAATATGGATATCAGACCCCTCAACAGACATTTGTGCAGAACCCCGCCATTTCTCCTTTCAATCCTGGATTTGGCGATCCCCGTGGAGATATGACAGCGTATCGAACACCTGGACCCTTGGGAGGCAACATGCCTCAGTCTGCAAATATGTCTTTTGCCCAAGCTCCTCCTAGACCTGATTACCCGCAAGGCCAGATCCCCTTCCAAATACCACGCAGCGAGCTGCCACAAGTACAACAACAACGACCGCATGACCTCCAGCTTCCTCCTATCCGTGATCAAGCAAGTTCTTCAGTAGACCCTCGTCGGAGAGATGATCGGAGTGGTCGCGTGGATATTGGCGGGCTTCTCGAAAAACCGGACCATCGACGAGGTCCATAAACGTGTCGCAACACTGGATTCGTCGCATAAATATATATCGCCATATCTTGTCACCTAACGTCTTTCTCGATCCGATTCGCGATGGTTGCACCCAGTCGCGTCGTCCAGCGGCTGGTGTGATCCTGTGTTTGTCCTGTCCAACACGAGCTCTAGCTGCGCGGCCTGTTCTTCTGCTTCTTGTAACATAGCTTCCCTGGACGCGTTCCAATCTTCTTTCCTATCATGTGAAGATACCACTGTATATTAGTCTGACTTTCGTTGGGGTGCGTTGTTTTTTTCGCGCGGACAACGAGCATCATAGCGGCGTGTTTTTTTGGTTTCGGTTCGCATCTCGGGCAGCCATGGGTTGGTTCCTGTGTTTCTTTGTACGATAGGTAGTCGAGATGGCATTTTTGCGTGATGATACCAGCATATCCCCAAAAGTGTGGTTGAATGAAGAATGATGGAGATGACACCAAGTTTTTTGTCTTTGTTTTTGTTTCGAAAGCTTGACAGATGATTGACGAGGCGGCGAAGCTAAACCCATGCCAATCTCGCTGAGAAAGCGGCTGAGAAAAGGAAGCTTTGCCTCATGGAGAAATGTCTAATCGATAAAAGATTGTTCCAACAAAACTTTTGCAGAATGTTTCCAATTGTGACCGACGGTGACGGTTGACCTTGTTTATGTATGTGTTTCCTCAGGGTAACATTGGGTTTTTATGGGAATAGATGAAACGAAACGTTGTTCAGGCTATGGTCAAACGCGTTTGGTACTTGGCGATGCCCCACTCGGGACTTGGGGGTCGAGGGTCGAGGGTCGAGTGGTGTCGGTTATCGATGGTAGGTAGGGTGTTTATTATTTATTTATAAATAAATAAATAAATATAACTTCATAAGATGGGTTTATTGAAATTGAAGTGATATGGTGAATGTACTGTAAGTGTAGAAAGGGAAGGAGGGGATGTGATTGGTTCATGTTTTCATCCGGTTGGATGGGTCTGAAATCTTATTCTCCGCGATAGGACGGGATAGGAGAGGAGTGGAGTGGAGGGGAGCTAAGGGTATGAGAGGGACAGCTACCCCACAATGCGGGAATCCCTGTCATAGCTTCTCCTCACTTCGCGGCGGCGACGGGTGACGGATGGGTCAGCTTAGGTGCGGGGTGCCCAGTTTGGGAGGGAGTAAAGTATCTTTTCGTTCGCTGTTCTTCTTCTTGATTCTTTCTCTTGTTTGTATACCTCTCTTCTTTCCCCCCCCCTCTTGGCTCAGTTCAAATCAAATCAATCCAAATCATTCCTCTCTATCCCGTATCTCTCACCTAGAACACTATCACGAGCTTCACGAACTTCAAACCAACAGGAAAACATGTCTCAATACCTCGCCACCCAAACAGAAACCCTAACGGCTCAAGACCCCGTCCCTCCCTCCCAAGCCCGAGCAGCCCAGATCCCACTGCAGACCTTCCACCTTCCCTCCTTCCCCGCCGAAGCCTTTACCAGCGCCACGGATCTCAATTCCCTGATCCTGACCTCAGACATCAAACTAGATGAATACACAGAGCTTCTCACGAAACCGTTTAGTGTCCCGGATTTACCGGGGAGTATCAAGACTCTTACTCTGGAGCTTTTCTCGCTGGGGTATCCGCCTGGGTTCTTGACGGAGTTGGGGAGGAAGTTAGCGGGGTTGAAGGGGGTGACGCTTTATTCTCAACTATTGGCTGGGACTACGAAGGATAGTAAAGATGATGCGATAAATTTTATCAAGGCGCAGCAGGGGCTGAGGGAGGTGCATCTACTAGATGTATTTACACAACCCGGGTTCCTGACCGAGGTCGCGGGGGTGCTTGGGAGGGAGGTTAGGTTCCTGGAGGTTAATTATACGTTTCGACATAGCGATATCGAGTTTTTGAAATCAATCAATGGAGCGGAGGTTGTTAAGCTTGTGGAAGGGAGGAAGGGGTTGGTGGGTCTGAGTTTGGGGATCTCGGTGCCGGATGTTACGGACGATGAGGATGATAGGGAGGGCACGGAGGAGGGGGTTATGGTTGTTAAGGAGGGGAGGGAGGGGAGGGCGCTTGTTGATGCGTTGGAGGGTGGTGCGGGGGGGGAGTTGGTGATGTGTGATGTTGGGATGTTTGAATTGAGTGTTGAGGAGGTGGGGAGGTTGTTGGATGTTTGTAAGAACGTCAAGGTCCTAGGTTTGAGTACTAGTCTAGAAGAGGGCTGGGAAGAGGTTCTGAAGAAGTTGATGAGTAAGAAGATGGATGTTGAGATGTTGGAGTTGGTGGGCGTGCCGGGAGTTGGGTTGGTGGAGAAGATGAAGGAGGGCGAGGAGGTGGGGTTGAAGAAGGGGGATTTTGAGAGGTTGGAGAAGAGTTGGGGGAAGTTGAAGTCTGTTAAGACTTCGATTTTGAGGACGAGAGGGGAGCAGTGGGTTAAAGGTGATCAGGGGTGGGAGAAGAAGGTATGAGTATTTGACGAGGGAGGGGGACCGGCATTTCATGATAGGTTGGATTTTGGATCTTGGTGTGATAGACCTGAAAGAATCTAGACGGGCATTTTGGAATCTATATATACTTCTACTTCAACATGGACAATTTCAAAAGTTCTATTTACTCTCAGCGTCGTCTCGCTGCTTTTGCTTCTTGCTTGCTTGGAAGGCAATTGCAAATCACTTTGGTCTCCTGTCACTGTCCTTTCTTCTTTTCCCCCTCTTTTTTATAATATCTTACGTTACTCTCATAATATTCAGCTTTATGTGAAATGTTAATACTCTCGGTTCGCAGCTACTTCTAAACATCACTTTCCTTCCGCGAGTTTCATAGCTTGTATCCGAATCCTGTCCTAACAGCAACGATGCTCTCACCGTGCATTATGCAACAAGCAGGCAATATCTCGGCACTTTAATCTACTTCTTGATATTGTAAATGTGTTCTCCCATGTTCCCAGACTTGATCTATCGTTACCTTGCATCAAAGTTCCTAGCTGTACCAGTGGCGCTTTAGTCAGGGAGACAGTATTCAGCTGACGGCGATAAGCATAGCAAAATTGAGGTTGTCTTGGATAATTGCAAGAGCTCAAGATTCAGAGGGACTCACTCTATTTCAATTCCCTGCTATTCAAGTTGAGCATCTTTGTGAGGAGCTCGGCTCGTTGTAAATCAAGTTATCAGCTCTTTAAGACTCGAGACCTTCCGATTCTCTGGCGGTAAAGGTATTGGCACACTCTGTAACAATGCAGTTGCAATCCGAACGCATGTACACAAGCAATGCCTGTGAAATCTCCAGGTTGATTGTGCTCAAGGAACTTCAAAGGTCTGTCCTTTTGAAATGCAGTTCTGAAGATTAACGAAATGAAGCAACTACTCCTGCATATGCTCTTGCTAAGATCATGCCAGTGCTTACTGTATGTTTGAAACCGAACTCAGCGCTGAACTCGGTAAGCCAATAGCCACTTACTTTTACTTACCCTTCAGGAGTCTACTTTCGCTCCAATTTCCAGACTCGACAGACAAAAAAAAGACCCTCCTCAAAACACAACACCACAACACCACCACCACCAAAAGCAAAAGAATAGACAGTATTGACCAGACTGAGGTTCGCTAGGACATAAATCAACATCTCCAAATCCCCATTTTGATCAGATCGGTACTCACAACTCAGGACCTTGTCCGCATAACCCAAGGAAGTATGTTAAGGACACGTGATAACCAACTCTATCACAACATTAGCTGATGCTCAGAGTTATTAGAAGAAGGTACACTTACACACCATCCGGCCTATGATTGGATGAATTCAATTTGCTTTTTGGAAGGTATGAAAGTTGTTGAGATTTCGGGGGAAAAGAAGCATGGGAGTTTTTGTGGCCCCACCTTGGGTGGAAGCGATGATTGATATTGGGCTTAAACAGATGTCCCCACCATGGACACGAAGTGATTTGGTATTTGCTAGGGAATCGATGGGTTGGAGTCTACATGCTTTACTTTCCGCATCCCAGGAGTGTAGATATTGGCAAACGTTCTCTAAGCGTAAAGTTTCTTACCAAACTTGAACCCTTCGAATAACGGAATTTATCTTGGTATGAAACTTTGACATGAACTAGTCTTCTTGATAACACATAATCTACTTCTGAGATGTTTTGATTCACATAATTATAAAATTGTTTCAAAAAAAGTTCAGGACCATCAACATCTTGCATAGAAATATCTATGAATACGGAATACAATCGTATACAAAAGCGCTCCAACAGAAAGGAACCACCCAGAAGTAGTATCCAAGTACTATACACCCATCTGAAGTATCCAACAAGACGTGAATTCTCACAACGCCCATCCATCTACCCTAGTCTCATATCATCACTCATCATGAACTTCGCCAACAAAACTGCAAAGGCCACCAACATCTCGCAGCCATCATTAGAAATATCCTCCTCTTCTATTACATCAACCTCACAACTCCCCACTCCCCAATCCACTCGCCCCAGGGCTCCCCGCTCCCGCCTTCGCAAACCGTTCCGGCACCTTCGGCACCCTCGGACTTCTCGGAGGCTGACTTATCCCCCTTTTTCCCCTCCCCTGGCTTTCAGCCCTCAATCCATCCCTCAACATATCCCTCTCCCTACTCCTCCCCCCAGTCAACCGTCTCATACTAATCCTCGTCCCCTGCGCAATCGGTTTAATCATATTCTCCAGAAAGAAACTCCCTTCTCCACTCGTAGCAACGCGTTCGTCGTCTCCGTCGCTGAAGACTTCTTCGGTGGTGTAGTCTTCGTCCGAAGTGTACGTAGATGGTGTGAGAGGGGTATGTGTGGCTGGGTGAGATGGAGAGGTGACGGAGCGTGAATGCATGCCTGGTCGAGGAGCAGAGGTAGGTCCCATGTTGAAAGCCCCAGGATTCATGGCCGGTTGTTGATTCGACATTGCTGTTGAGGGACGCATGTCTGCGAATCCGTTCTGAAATGAAGCGCTACTTGATGTCCTGGCCAGAGATTGATGGAGGATTGGAAGGGTTTGCTCATCATAGAGTTGAGCACCAGACTCGAAACTCTGATCTGCGAATCCTGCTTCGGTTATTGTTCTCGATGAACGCCCATCGCTCGTAGGACTCTGAAGACTGTCTTCGAAGAAATCGTCAAGACTGTCGAGTTTCATTACCAAGTCCCCAATATTCCCATCACCTCGTCCTTCGTCGGACATCATTGTTTCTGTTCGTTCTACAGTTGGGAAGTAGCCGTATTGGAAGTCGTCAACATGAAACTCTACTTCTGGAGTTGGTGCTGTCTCAGGATCAATATTCTCTGCATTCTGGCACATATAGAAGGCCGCGTGCACGTTGGCTCTCGTGGTCTCTGCATGCCTTGCAGGAACAGGTATAGCCCATCCAGAATCTTCTGGGATGCCGAACAGACTTTGTGTACGCTCGTACTCCTTTCTTATCGCTTTCGAAGAAGATTTCGTCATACTCATCCGCAAATGATGCTTGTCCATGGAAGTACCTGTCATGGTCATGATTCTATCCAAAACCTCCAGTGCTTGCATACAAAACTCTGTTTGAAGCAGTCTCAAGAGGGGTGAGATGAGATCAGGGCCATGAGAGGCAATTTCCTGCTTCTGCATATCAATATCTGGTATCATGGAGCACAGGATACGCATCGTCTTGATCTTGACCCATGAAGTATTGTTGGTAAGAAGGCCCATCAAGAAAGTGAGACAGCCAAATTCCCATTGTGGGAAGAAGGCTTCTCTGAGTGCAGAGACGAGTTGTGCCAAAAAGTCCTTGCTCGATCGATATCTCGAGGCGGCGAACCCACTGAGTGCTCTTGATATCGAAGAATAGCCTTGTAGCTCTGCAATATTGGCTAAAATCTCGGCACTCTTAATGCTTTCGGCGTCGATTAAGCCCTGGTCCATGGCATTCAGTAGCCTTGGAAAGTTCCCAAGTACAGCGAAGAGTAACCGGCTATCATCGCCAATGAGCTCGTCATTTGGCAATTGAACAAGCTTGTCAAGTATCCTTCGTGTCGACTCGAAGCAGACAGAAGAACGTAATCCTTTGTGCACCAAGGGCTGGAGGCCTTCAAATACGCCTTCCCATCTAGGTGGTCTTCCTTCAGATAGCATCAATCGAACACTGGGGTCACTGAGATCCAGTTTTTCCAGAAGTTCTTCCAGCATGCCCAAAGCTTCCAGGAACTCTCTTTCATTGATGCTATCCAGACAGGCGCAGGTAGTCCAGAATAGCTGAGGGAAATTGGTAAGATCCGCCTGATCCAATTTGCAAATCAACGTCTTCAGTGTCGTCAAGATTTCCATCGAGAATGTTTGAACATCAGAATCCTCATCCGCAATGGTGTTCGATAACCTGGCAAGCATATCTGCCAGCATTGGTTGGTCTAAGGATGTAAGGATACATCTAAAGATCTGGAATGACCGACATGCCAGATGTCTGACAGGACAAGAAGTAGCCCATGTTAAGGACAACTTGGCCCATTGCTCTTGGATTCCGGGGTAAGTGACTTCGAAGTGTTTGACAACCTCCGCTGTCAAGAGTTCCATCCCGGCCGGGACCTTGTTATCCTGGTCATCGACCTTTCCGTTGTTATCCTCATACGCCCAAACGACCCTTTGATCGTGGCTGCGGACAGACTCAATAAAATCCTCGATAGACTTCTTCGTTGCTAATTGATCATCATCAATCTTTGATATCACCAGCTCGTGAATAAGATGAATAAGCATTTCCCGAGCTTGTTCCTGGACGAGCGGTATGTAGTGATCCCATAACACAGTGACGACTTGCAGGAGGAGTGGGACATTCTCCGCTACCATCTGAACAGGAGATACCATCAAGTCAACCAGCAGGATTAGCGATAATTGCCCCAGCGAGAATCCTGCCTGTTTGGCCCCGATTGGCAGTGCTTCTGATAGCTCTGCCAAGTATGGGAGCTTGCCAGTATCTGGGGGAGGTGGAATAAGCTCTCGTTTCTCATTCGGTATCATGGCCTTGGGCGTGATTTGCATCAACAAGAATTCAACAACCTTGACCCCAGCAGGAGTACTTGATAAGAAGACCACAATTTGCTTAGCAAACTCGACAAAATTTTGCTCGCGTCGATCGAGGCAGAGTGACATGATGAAGTCAAGAACAAGCTGTACATTTCCTGCATGGGGTCCAGTCGCAAGGGCCTGCCACAAAGCTTGGACTTCGTTGTGCAGGTGACTGCTCGACTTGATAGTGATCTCGAATAAGTTTGCGAGAAGAACGTATGACTGTGCTGTTGGTCCACCATTTGGGTCAAGCTGAAGCTCAACAGTCTGAACCCATGGGAGAATGGCAGCCACCATGTTGCGTTGGGCAGAAGCTTGAACATCCTTGAAGTACATGGTCATCTCAGAGAAGATGATAAATGCTAGTTCTGAATGCTGCTTAGAAAGACGTTTCGAAATTTCAAATTGAGCAAGTTTATACACTGCTTTCGTCTTGTCGGATATACTAATGTCGTAATCCTGGATCTTTGAGCTTCGTTGCTGTCGTTCTTCAAGCGCTCGCAAAACGTGCGCAGATTTGGACCGAATTTCGCTGACTTCGCTCCCAAGGGTATATAATCCAACGGCAAGCAGCTTCCAAAAGGGCATTGGGTAATCAGGGTGCTCCATGACAACATCTGTGACTACCGCGAAATAGCTTTCGAGCACTTTTGGTAGTTCGGACATGTAGCATTTTGCGATTGAGTGTTCCAACAGATATGGGAAGTCCTTGTTGTGAACGATAAGGTTCTTGAGAGCTCGTCTCCCTATCACATGCATCCGATCGCTGCCAGAATTGAATATAGTGTCGATCCAAGAGAGCATTCTACGGATATCGAATTGGAGATTTGCCCTGCTTTCGGTGGTGATGCTGACCGGTCCACCGCATAGCGCAGCCATGGCACTGAGTGCAGCTGTCCGGAGGTTCCTCTTCTCGATTTCCATTGCAGCAGTCACGGTGCCTCTCTCACCAAGCGTCTGTTGGTCAATCATCGATTGCCGCATGCTGTCCTCGCGCTGGCGAATTTGGTTTTGGTTCGGTGAAAACCCACACCAGTCTTCCATCAGAGCAAATGACGATTTTCTTGACTCGAATGTCATCCAACGCGAAGGGTCTTTCGTCCGGTTGATGCCTTCGAATAGCTCTTCCATCAAGCCACAATAGTGTCGTCGGAGTTTTTGAAACTCCCAGTCCATCTGAACCTCACCATCCATCAGGAAAAGCTTCAGATCTTTCGTGTATACCACTAGATTATTCAATATCCAGTCATCCTGATGGACTTCAGGCTCCTTCAAGAATGCTGATGTCAATCTGTAGACATGTGTAATCTCCGTCCGTAATAAATCGAGCCTTCTGTTACGTCTGGGACTGCTTGCTGTGCGCTGATGGATGCGTATTCTGGCATCATCGTTACATTTGGTAACTGCTCCTTGAAGCTCTTCCAGTAGGGTCCTATAGATATTGACGTTGATGGAACCTAGAGCAACAACTACTGCATCTCGAATCGAAGCAGGGGCAGCCGAAAGAAGAGGGAGAATGTACTTGAACAAAGACCGCGCAGAGGTAATCTTCTCTTGTGTTTGGCTTTGCTTCGATGCCTTCCGAAGATGTTGGGTCTGCTGCGCGGAATGTTGCTTCTGACCTCCTTTGTCGGAGAGCGTGGTACACGCCACTATTAGATACAACTTCCACTGTTCAATCACAACCTCTGGTGGTGTTGTTGACGACCTTGAAAGAAGCCGGCCACTGCCGGTCTCAAATCTATCGAAGGAGCCATACTGCGGACCCCTAGTAGCTTCAGCGAGGGCAACAATAACTTTGTACATCTGAAGAATTCGATTGCATATCAACTCCCGCCCAAGCGTGACAGCGAAGGGACAACGGTCGTAGCTGATTCTGATGAGGTTGGGGAATATCTTGAACCATAATGTTGTATCATAGGTCACCTCGCTACCACAGAGCTCAATCAGAGCACTTTGGGAATTACTCTTCCGCATTCCACGTTGTAACCTGCTTCGTTCCGCGACCGACAAGTGTTCATCATTGAAGTCCATCACTCGCATAGAATCACCCTCGAGAATATGAATGAGTCTGCCGTTGTCCTTGCCGAGTGCGGTATCAAATTCTGTAATGAGACGCAAGACTGTGATAGCGAAAGCTCGGACCCTCCTTGATTGAGAGCATAGGAAGAACAATCCATGTGACTCCACTTCATCGACATGAGCCCAAATTGCGGAAACATCAAGTTGCTTGCCACGTTTATCAGGACTTCCATCTTCGGATTGGTCAGCGGCAGCATCTTTGATTTTGTGCTTAATCTCGTTGATCCAGATTTGGAGCAGCTCAACATAAAGTTTGAGAGTGCTCTCAATATGGCCAGCTCCAAGCATTCCACCGTCTGACATGGTGGAGTATCTGTCGTCAAAATTGAATATGAATCGAGCAAAGCCAATAGTGACCTGCTGTGCGTGGGACTGCCTAGCGATTGACTTGAGTGATTGTGCCGAAGACTCTGCGATATTATACTGAACATGGGCAGTACCAGTACAGAGGAGGTTCACCAGGGAATTGAACGGGATATCAGCGGATAGGCATCGAGGAAGAGCCTGAACAGCAACATGTAGTAGCTCATAGAAACCTTGCTTCTGATCTGACGGACTCTGATGATCGTCACGTCGAGCAAAGTTGAAACTCTCCGCAAGAGGCGTTTTGGGCGCGGGACTGTTAAACTTTTCATCCAGCACGGCTTGGCCGCCAAAAGTATTGTCGCAGATAATTGTTATCTTTCCCAGTATTTCGCAGAACTTCGCATAATATTCCTTACCGACATCACTTAGCGAGCTTGTGAGGACTGGTCTTGACAAACGATCTTCTGAGCTACGCACCTCAACAGGGAGCGGTGGGCTACGCGGCGCTGTCATAATAGGTGAGGTGGGCATCCTGTCATAAAATGGCAAGGCCTGATAATGCTGCGGGAAAGGTGGTCGGCCTTGCTCCCCCTTTTCGAGGTCTGCCATTATTGTAAGGAAGGCTCTGATGCCAATAACCATGCGTTCTGGCTCCAGCTGTTCTACTTTGAGGTCTTTGCCGGAAGCGAATAGATCAGCATTGATGAGAGGAAAGACAATAGTCCGGAAACAGAAATCCGGATGTTTGTATCCAATGATTCGAATGATCTGAATCAAAGGTTCCGCAATTGTAGGCTCTGTTGAGAGGTAGCTTTTTCGGCCAGGTGGCAGGATTATCTTCAGAACCTCTTCTAGCTTTTTGATGGTATTGTTGGGAGAGTCGGACGTGCGGTAGAGATAGGTCCAGAGGAGTCTTGAAATGACTTGTAAACATATGGGCCTAGCGAATCGATCTTTGAACTTTGCTTGTAGGGGGAGGATGAGTTGTAGCCATTGTGTTGAGAACGTTTCCACCGGTGAGACACACAACAAGGTAGCAGTTAATGGGAATGCAACAGCCCAATGACGAGGCTTGACAAACATAGAGGCGAGCCGAGGTCCTATCGTGCCAAGTACTTCTGTCCACTTTGGTAGATTCAGCTCCGTATTGGCTTTTGCAGCAATGGGCAGTAGAAGGATCTCGAGGGCTTGGCAATAAGCATACTTGAGACGGTGGCCGTGAGACTTGGCAAAGAACCGTCCGAGGGAGATCATAAAGTCGCAAGACTGGTCCCAAGCATCTTCTGGGTATATTTTGATCCGTAAATGCTTCATGCCACCGAGCACAAGCTCCATCCTCCCCTCTGTTTCCCTATTCACAGGGCTTTTGACTACCAATTCCCTTTGAGACTTCTCAAGATCCGCTATGAATCGGTCCGCCACACTTTCAAAGTTGATCTCGCTCATCACGCCAAGTAATTGACTAAAGAGGAACCAGTTGGCCATTTTCAATGGCGAGTTGTTGAGCTGTTCCGCATCCGCAATCTTAAGTTGTCCAAAGATAATACCCTCCAATTTCTCTTCCATCTCAGGCGTTATGCGTTGTAACGTGCTTTGTCCAATCACTTCCATCAACACACGACAGAGGATGTATATAGAGGCAGTTGAACGTCGTTCGGCTTGAGCAACAAATTCTTGACGAGCAGCGATGGAGGGAGGATTATGGGCGGCAAGAGGGTCTTCTGACTGTATGTGGATTGGTTCTGTATTCCTGCGAAGCATTGGCCCTGGAAGGATGTTCCCCCTAGACTGGACGGGACTATGAGTTATTGTCATATAGCTAATATTGAAGCATACCTGTTGTAGTTGAGTGCGTGCTTCGTTTGCAGCATCACTTTTATTCTTGCGCCATAGCATCATGGAATCGATCAGGGGCTTCGGTCTCTGGCTCGCAATGTGTCCCAGCGCCGAGATCAATTGATCGAAGGTCGGGTCGACTCCTGGCCCGCATATTTGTTCTAGTGTGCTATTAGAAGAGTAACTTGCTGCAGCAAATGCGAATGGGCTCACCTATTTGAGGTTCGGGGTCTAGAGGTACAGTAATACTGAGGGATATTTTCTCTTCGGCTTGTGCAATAAACTATAGGCGTTATTAAGACGTGCTCAAAAAGAGCAGATGAAAGACTGACTGATGTAAACAGTACATGTAACGCATATTCGCCCACCGTCTTGTGTTCTTCCTTGTGGTGCCTCGAGTGAGAATGGTGATGGCGGTGGTCCCTACTACTCCTTCCACTGTGCATCCGCTCCACCCTCTTCATCGTCGCATTGTAGTTGTTCTCGGTGGCAGACGATACCCGCTCCGGTATTACAGTCGAAGCGCTCGAGCTGAAAGATGCGCCATTGTTCATCCCCGCCAGATTAGGGACAAATGAGTCGCCCATGTTGGATACATCAGTGCCGGCAGCAATGATCATTTGCGGGGAGACCGGGCTAGAAGAAGAACTGGCAAGGCTTCCATTTCTAGAGTGCTGGTAACCATGCACAATGCTCGTCTGCCTGTGATGTGCCTTCGATTCGTTCAACCTGCTGCCCCCAAGATGCCGTGGGGAGAGGATTGAGGGCTGGGAAGGGACGTCTGCCGCCGCAGTCCTGCTGTTTGGAGGGGCCTCTCGCGCGAACGTAGGAGTAGAGGAAAGCTTCACGGTCGCGGAGACATCGAAATCGTCCGGCGAAAAGCTGCTCTCTGCCAGTCTTTCACTCCAGCTGTCTGGTGATCGACCTTGGTGGCAGGTTAGCAAGGATGCGCATCAGATAAGGAGGCTCTCAAAGTGCTTGTTGAGCTATGCGATTTTCGAAACACTTGTGAAGGTCGGGCGTCAAGGCTCTGGGAGGGGAACTCAAACACTCACTCATTTTGCGGATGAGGCATCACGCACGTGTCAGGAACGCTTCAGGGGTGCATATCCGGGCTGCAGGAACTGAATCTTCAGGTCAAGATTCTTGCGGGAGGCATCACGGACTTCGAAGATGTTCCTCGAAGTTGTGGTTTCTCACCGCAATATTGAGGATAAATGCAGCAGAGGCCCATAGAAAGTCCCAGCCATCCTGGTCGGCATCAAATCAAGCTCATCGTGTCACTGCTTGACATGGAAAGGTGCGCTTGGAGAAGAAGAAACGAAGCCTTCGATTGCTCTCCGCCTTCTGCTCTTGGTTTGTCATATCTGAAATAGCTCCCTTAGATATTCATCTGGTCGTGAGATTTGGAGAATTATACAGATGATCCGGGGTCAGCTACGAATTATCTCCCCTCAGTTGGTTTTCTCCCACATGAAATTGAGCTGGGCACGACCCCACAAGATTGGCCCTTTCTCTGCCCGTTGCTGACACGTGAGAATCTGCTATGGACAAACCTTAAGGAGACAACAACATGAGAGTGGTGAGATAGACTCAAAAGGGGCGTTATAAGATATTATACGAGAGCTGAACAGAGTTGGACAAGGGAAATAGAAGAGATAGCTGGCGAATTGACAACCTGTACTCTTGAAAACAGTGGAAATGCATGACTCCAACATGAGTCGCAAGAGAGACATATGTACAAAGTCCCACATGCGAAAGGACCTTGAGGGACTCGCATCGGACTGCAACCAGTCGAGTCGGGATCAAAGAAGCAGCGCCACAAGAGGCAACATCTACAGTAGTACCGTAGACAGGACAAATCAAGGTGTCATCGAGACTGTTCTCTGGGTTCAGAGTCCAGAGCGGAAACAGACCGCTACAGAAGGCTGTCAATTCATGAGCCACCAGAGCTCAGCCTCTTGCGCCGGGATCTTAAAACCGAGAAATTTGCGAATCGGATTCTGTCGCGGCTTCACATATAGATAGAAGAATTCATGCGCTTATACTAAATCGGTTGTGTCTGGAAACTTTGTCTCCTTTTCATCTGTCGTCTCGGGTTCCTCTGTTGAGAATCCGTACTCGCGTCGTTGATCGCTCGGTTCGGGATCTTTTGTGGATAAGGCTATCGCTCTTAAGACCACATAATTCTTACATCGGACAACACCATATCTTGGACACTAACTGTTAGGAAGGGAATTCGCAGACGGCATCTGAATCCTGTCCAGACTCAACCTCCACGGCCTGCGTAATACCTGGCTTGATCAGACCGCTTAGCACACGTGTTTCTTCCTTTGTCGACAAATTTCCACAGCGAAACAAAATGGCGAACCTGGATACGCTGGACATTGTCGTTCTCGCAGTGTTACTGCTGGGTTCCGTTGCTTACTTCACGAAAGGGACATACTGGGGCGTGGTGAAAGAGTAAGTCCGGATGCCTGACAAGATGCAAGCAAGAAGACTGATGCAAAACAGCCCATATGCCTCCTCCTACAGCGCCGCAAATGGCAACAAGCTAGCGAAGACGAGGAACATTATCGAGAAGATGGAGGAGTCGAATAAGAACTGTGTAGTGTTCTATGGCTCACAGACCGGCACCGCAGAAGATTACGCCTCGAGATTGGCCAAGGAGGGCAAAAGTCGATTTGGGCTGGAGACGATGGTGGCAGATTTGGAAGATTATGACTACGAGAATCTCGACAGTTTCCCGGAAGACAAGATCGCCATGTTTGTTCTCGCCACATATGGTGAAGGCGAGCCTACCGATAATGCCGTCGATTTCTACGAATTCATAAACGGGGAGGATGTTTCGTTCGCCAATGGTGGGGATCCCCCCCCACTTGGGAATCTGAAGTTTGTGGCGTTTGGTCTCGGAAACAACACATACGAACATTATAATTCTATGGTTCGAAATGTCACCAAGGCATTGGAGAAGCTCGGAGCGACAAGAGTTGGAGCTGCTGGTGAGGGAGATGATGGAGCTGGCACCATGGAAGAAGACTTCTTAGCCTGGAAGGACCCAATGTGGACTGCATTGGCCGAGAAAATGAATCTTGAGGAGCGTGAAGCTGTTTATGAGCCAGTGTTTGGCATTACTGATCGAGAGGGTTTGACCAAGGACTCTCCCGAAGTCTACCTAGGCGAGCCAAACAAGATGCACCTCGAGGGAACTGCAAAGGGACCATTCAACGCACACAACCCATACATTGCGCCCATTGCCGAATCCAAAGAACTCTTTACCGTCAAGGACCGAAACTGTTTGCATATGGAAATTGACATCAGCGGCTCCAATCTCAGCTATACTACGGGAGACCACATTGCAGTTTGGCCCACAAACGCAGGAAAGGAGGTTGACCGATTCCTCAATGTTCTCGGGTTGGTTTCCAAGCGGGATAGTGTCATCAGCGTGAAGGCGTTGGACCCAACTGCCAAAGTCCCTTTCCCAACACCAACCACATACGATGCAATTGTCAGATATCACTTGGAGATCTGTGCTCCCGTATCTCGTCAGTTCATCGCCACCCTCGCTCCTTTTGCACCAACCGAGGAATCGAAGGCTGAGATGGCTAAACTCGGATCCGACAAAGATTATTTCCACGAGAAGATCAGCAATAGGTACTTCAACATTTCACAAGCATTGGAAGACGTATGTAATTCTGCAAAGTGGACCGATATTCCATTTTCAGCCTTCATCGAGGGTCTGACTAAGGTACAACCACGATACTACTCGATTTCGTCCTCGTCTCTTGTCCAGAAGCAAAAGATCTCAATTACAGCTGTCGTAGAGTCAATGGAGATTCCAGGACGCGCCGATGCTCTCAAGGGTGTTACGACCAACTATCTCCTGGCACTAAAGCAAAAGCAACACGGAGACCCTCATCCAGATCCCCATGGCCTCACATACGAAATCACAGGACCACGAAACAAATACGATGGAGTCCACGTGCCTGTTCACGTCAGACATTCCAACTTCAAGCTCCCCTCAGATCCCTCAAAGCCAGTCATCATGGTTGGACCAGGTACTGGTGTTGCACCATTCCGTGGATTCGTCCAGGAGAGAGCAGCTCAAGCGAAGGCTGGAGAGAACGTTGGGAAGACGATCCTATTCTTTGGATGCAGAAAGCCATCTGAGGATTTCTTATATGCTGATGAGTGGAAGGTACGTTTCTCCCTTGCCATTTAGCTATTCAATGCTAATGAAAACCTAGGAATACCAAGAAGCGCTCGGTGACAAATTTGAACTCGTCACAGCATTCTCTCGTGATGGTCCCAAGAAAGTCTACGTCCAACACCGCCTAGCTGAGAAAGCGAAAGAAGTCAATGAACTCCTCAAGCAGAAAGCCTACTTCTACGTTTGTGGTGATGCAGCACAGATGGCAAAGGCTGTTAACTCAGGATTGGTCAACATCATCTCGGAACAGAGGGGTATTCCGGAAGCGAAGGCGGAAGAAATCGTCAAGGGAATGAGATCCGCGAATCAGTACCAGGTATGTGGTTTTTCACCCCACTATTGAACGTCCCGCGACCGGAGATGATTCCGAGAGTTGCCGAGTGCGTTGCAAACAAATATTGATATGTTCGATTATAGGAAGATGTCTGGTCGTGAGATCGCTCAAAATTATCGAAACCTATACCTTGCCACGTCCCAACATCTCCAGCACAACCTGTATACACCTCCATCCCGTATTTCACACTGCTCTCGACGGTGCCAATACCTCTTACCTTGCCTCGCCTATCCTTGCGTATCTAGATCTATTTTGCTCTTGCTCTTACTCTTACCCCATTCTAGCGGCGTTGGTGCGACTGCGTTCCGTGGTTCGGCTTTCCGCTTCTGTTTTGTGGTTTTCACCGTCGCAAGCTTGGTGATGTGAAAATACGGAGATGAGAAAAGAAAGACGTGGGGTGGAGTGGAGTGGAGTTGGTGATTCACGAGAGTATAGGGAACGGACGGATATGGACATGGATATGGATATAATGACCGAGATGGTTACATAGAAGTTCTTTTTGAGAATTTGATGGGTTGAGGGTGAGGGTGAGAGTTAGGGATGGTGATGGTGATGGTGAACTTTTTTCTTCTTTTTAGTAATCGTTGGTAGCATAATATTGCAGTTGAATGAATTCGAAAATGAAAGAAAATTGATGAGTGATTCTGGTGATGTTTGAATATTCAAGGAAAGTAGAGAGGATGAAGAATGGACGGTGGAAGGTGGAGGACTTCTGGTGTCTGTTTCTTGCAAAACCTTTTAGAGTTTCCAGGTTTTGCGTGTGCGAGAATAGTTTCGAGATTCGGAGTAGATGAAAGGTGAGATGAAAGTTTAAACGGACACGGACATTCTAGAATCTTAATCATAAGATCTAAAGTGTCTGACAGTGATACTGAAGATTTCACTTTGGAAATCTTCAAGAGCTTGACTTTCAGTAGGGAGGGTAACGATGTGCGATCAAGGTAGGAGAATCGAAGCCGAGGTTCATGTTGATTTTGATACCAGCATTTATATGGAAAAGCTTATGTGATACCAAGAGTGGCATACAAGCTTCACTTGAGGCTGAAGTAATCTACTTACCATTGTGCACATCATGAGCATGGCTCTGATATTGAGCTTTTCTTCCACAATAAGAAGTCAAAGTCCAGGTGTAGATCAGGCTTGAGACCCGATGCGATTCTGAAACCCCCACCCCTTCGATTCCTACGTCCAGGTTTTATACAGATCTACAAGCTCCCGCTTGTAGTGCATATCTCAAATCACCATTAAAAGTATTACAACTGCTTGTTGTCGGAACAATCACTTCATCTGAACAACTACCCACCTACTCAGCCTTAACCACGAAACCACACCAACAACCTCACCATCCGTGCCCCGGCATGCCACCTCTGAAAAGGAAACCTTGCGAATCACTTCATTTGAACATCTGTTCACACTGCGAACACAGCATATGACGGATACCGTCCCACCAATCTGCGAACCGAAACCCTCAGATCTCGGAGACGAATGCAGATGCACGGACGGGAAGGGAGGGCTGGAAAGAAGCTGGTTCGTCAAATGGCGGCAATGCGGCGGGCGGGTCACTCAGCCGGCTGCAAAGTGTTTGCTTTTTGGGCTTCTGACGGGTGAGAGATCGAGGTCCGAGCAGAAAACTCGAGGGTCGTGGATCTCAGAAGTGGCAGATGGAGGAGGGGTTGCGAGATCTGGAGATGAGAGATGTAGAGGAGAGTGGTTAGAGAAGTGGACCCCCATGTGTGAGGTTGAAGATGTTGGGATGTGCTTACCGTGTTTTGTGTTTGAAATGGACTCAGCATTCGGAATTACGGCTCGACTCCTGAGGGTTTCGATGATGATGTCGAAATCAGTTTGTTCCTTCTCCCCTCGACGGAGCCCCTCGTTTGTGCCTCTGAAATTCGGTGGAGGTGCCACTGATCCATCCAGACCATGTGCCAAACGCCAGATGAGGTTAGTGAGGGGTTGGGTGATCCGGGAAAACCGAGATGTCGAGAGGTTGAGAGGAATCACAACGGTTGGATTCTCAAGTTGCAAACAACAACAAACTATTGAGAATGGCTGGTGTGGCCCAATGTATTTGAGCCTTGTCGAGTTGATGCTGGGGATGCGAGTTGGCAAACAGCATGGAGGTTCTCGAGAGGCTAGAGAAATGCTGCTTAGCGACGCAAAGGGTGCAAAGTGCCCCTTGTCCGCATCTTCCACAATGCGCTAGCAACGACAAACCTCACTTCAATGTCCAACATCGACATGCATACTCGAACATATCCCACTTCAACTAAAGCCAAGTATGCAGATATCCGGGAAACATGTTGAAGGCACATTTTCCTGCAGCTGGCTGCTCTTCTCCCCTAAGCCAAACATTCTTGGCAGGGATGGGACCTTTTCTGCCCCATGTCATCCACTGAGAAGCAAAGATGACTTTGCTTTTTCTTCGGTCTATCTTGAAAGAGATCCCAATGGAGAAGCACGCAAGGAGGTTCCATGTCATATGTTTGTCTCAAGCCTCCGGGATCTATTGCCAGAGACCATAACTAGCCAGTAGCTGAGGGCATCAGGAGTGAACTATGGTCGAAACACGCCATTCTTCACCCAGTGCTCTCTGCGGCTACGATGTACGTCCTTAAGCAGCCCATAATACCGAAGGTTATATGCCTAGAAATCCTGGGGTGAATCTGACTGATCCCAAGCCGTTGCCAACTCGAGGAGAAGCAAATCTAGTGGTCCTTGCTCCGCCTGCCGGATGCTGCACATCTATCACGCATACCGCATAGGAAAGGCTGCCAATAGTAGAGTCTTAAAGGCTCGATGTAGCAAACATACTGAGCTCGAGTCTCAGCGACGTTGGTAAGGCAAGGTATGGCCACCAACGGCCCGCATCCAAAGGAACTCTCACTCAATTTCCGCCACCTAGTCATGGGTCAAGGGTCGTTCCAGCGAGGGGTCTAAACGAGAGACAATCTAGAGGCGCAAATGATCAGCTTAAGATCTAAGAATCTGTCTGTCCTCCTATCATCTGTCAGATTCGCAAGGTAGTTGCACTCACCTGATTGGCCTCCAGCCACAACCTCAATCTGACATCTGGACCCTGCAGACAAAGAAAGTAGGTACCCAAGCCTCCTATCCACCGCCGCTACCCACAAGAAGCAATTCCGTCTCAAGATGGAAGTGCGGCGGTGCTGTTTTGCCTGCTCATGTCAAGCCTTTGCCTTGTTCCTTGCGCTGGATGCAATTGCGTGCAGCAGCGATCGTTCTGCGGCAGCAGCTCCCTGCTCTTTGTGTTGCGCTCTGTCGGAATCTGGAATTGACTGCATGACTCCCACGCACACAATCACCAGCCAGCCATAAAGGCGTCGCTGTCCCCCCTCCCTGACAGATGCACCTTTACCGCAGCATTATCCCCATCCTCCGGCCCCTTGGTTGTAGACGTTGGCCAGCCGAGAGACGATATCTTTATCTTTGATTGTACGATTGTGGTCGCTTTGAATTGGAAACTTTGGCGTTTTGGGTGGTTTTCTGTGCTCAGCGTGGTGTTGGGAGCTTGCGACTGCCTCGATTTTTGTTGTTACTGGAAACTCGGCCTCGATCTTTCCGCTTCCGATTTTCAACATCAGTTCCTGCCTCAACACGCATCTGGGGCAAGCACCCACATAAAAGATTCTTCCCTTCCGTCTCAGCTTCTTCTCCTTCTTCTATCACAAACACCAACGACAATCCATCCCAATCACAATCTCTACACTTCAATTCCATCTGGCTTGATAGCTTTCTATCTTCTAGAAACTCCACTCGCTACTCTTCATCGACGAATAGCCTTGACAACACTTCAGAAGCTGCCAGCTCGGTCCTATAGTCACCGGCTTCATCAACAGCACAGTCCTGCTCCTGCGTTCTCCTTTCAAGGTATGCAAGCCCAGAGACTATTGATCAACACATCTTGCTGACTGTTCCCACAGCTTCTCGCTTCAAAGTAAACAAGGACTTTCTGAGCTTGTTCCAGAGGCTGTGAGTGTAAGTGTTTTCCGCCCTTCCCATTCAGATCCTGCCGGCTGTGCATTTGCATCACCAAAATCATGGCGACATCATTGTTGTGTTGGCATACGCTTTCACCTTCACGCCCAACCCCACCTCAATTACTCATTCACTCTTTTCTCGTACCTCTACATCACATCATTTCTTTTTTGCAATCTTACTTTGGCACAATCAAGACCACCACGCATTCCTTCGCAAACCTCGAGCATTTCGTTCTACAGTCCATCAATTGTACTGACAGTACCTCACTCTAGAAATACCATGTCTTACCAGACCGCGAGTCACTCGGAGACTGCCTTCCACAACCGTTCCACTTCCAACATGTACACCCAAGCTCAAGCCCGCACCAGCCGCGATTCTCATGGTCAGCAAGCTTCATACACTCATGCCAACCTCGCCGGAGCTCAAAACGACAATACCGCTGCCATGAGCCAGATGATGAGCCAATTTGCCAATTTCACCATGCCTGGCGCGAACATGACAGCTCCTACTGCCCTCGGCGCCGGTCAACTTCCTCTTGGTGGTAGCCAATACTTCTACAACCCTGCGGACAACACCTATCTCGTTGCTCCGGCTATGTATCCCACGCAACCATTGGGTGCAAACCAGCTTGCCGAGAATGGCTACAACTCTTACGCCGCCACTCTGCCATATCTCCCGCAAGGAACCTATCCTGGATACATTCCTGGTTTCCCAATCATGCCATATACTCCCAGCAGAGCTACCTCAGGCTACTATTCGGAAAGAGCTGACCACTTCCACAAGGAGGTCCCAGGACTCGAGAACCGCCGCAGCTCCTACTCCACCACCAACGAGTCTGCTCCTGGCACTCCCAACTATGGTCCACTCCTCCAACGTGAGCAAGGTACTCAGATTGCCGCTGTCGATCGCTCTCCATTCGGTTCAACACCATCGCCTCAACAACTTCCTGTCCAGCACGCTGACCAACACGCTGGCAAGGCTTTGATGCCCTACAGCCGAGAGCTGAAGACCATTCCCATCAATGTTGATCTTGATGCCTTACTTGTCCAGCATCCAGCTATCCCACGAGCTGTTCCTGCTGTCTTCACTCCTCGTGAGAGCATGAGAACCCTTGACCAGAGCCTCTCCAACCCTATTCATGGTAACCGCAACGTTTACATCCGGGGTCTCCATCCAAACACCGACGATGAAACTCTCGCTGCGTATGCCACTCGCTTTGGAAAGGTTGAGACGTCCAAGGCGATCATCGATACTGCCACAGGAGCCTGCAAGGGGTAAGTGTACTTATGTTTTCAACTCTGATATCAGCAAATGCTAACATCTCACAGTTTTGGCTTTGCCAAGTACGAGGATGTTCGCGACTCCGAGCTCTGTATTCGTGGTTTCTACAAGCTTGGCTATGAGGTTGGATTTGCTAGGGTACGTGGGCACACTCTGAGTGGCCTTACGAAATGCTAATCTCTTGCAGGAGTCTTTCAATTCTCGTCTCAAGGCTGAGGGTGATGAGGATTCTACCAATCTCTACGTCTCCAATCTGCCAAAGAACATGACTGAAGCTGTTTGTACCCTTTTGCCCGGTTCCTTGATTCGCTGACTTACACGCGGCATAGGAACTCGGTGCTATCTTCATGGACTACACTGTTCTTTCAAGCAGAATTCTTCGTGATGAGCGAAAGAATAGCCGTGGTGTTGGCTTTGCTCGGTAAGGATATGGAGAGATGTCTCAAGAGTACTTTCACTGACCTTCAATTAGCTTCGAGTCTCGCGACGTCTGTGAGGAGATCATCAAGAAGTTCCATGGTCAGCCGATTGGCGAGGAAGGTCTTCTGCTTCAAGTCCGCTATGCCGACACTCCCGCCCAGAAGGACTTGAAGCGTATCACCACTGAGCGTCGTCAATTTCGAACCAACGAGTACAATGTTGGTGCCTACGGTGCTCCTCCTGAGATCCTTCTCTCTCCAATCATGCCATCTCCGCTCATGCCACGAACCTCCCAGATTGCCCGACACATTCCAGTCTCCAGGGCCAGTGGTTCTTGGAAGCGTGAGGCTGGTAACAGGTAAGTTGGCATTTACCTTGAACTATCGGTCAGAGAGCTGACATTATTCTCAGCTCTGCTGGCTCGGTTGGATTCAAGGACATCGATCGCCATGTCAAGATCGCTCTGCCTGACTTGGCCTCCACCAAGAACAAGGACTGGTAAGTTCATAGCCTCTCGAAGCAATTCAGACTCCGCTAACCATTTTAAAGCAAGGTCTCGATCTCCACTCCCGCGGTTTCCGATGATGGCTCCAACGACGACACTGTTCACAATGACTCTCCCGCTGTCGCCCATGGTGGTTCCACTCGCTCACCATCCGTTCGCAAGTCTTAACTGACGAGCATGAATGGCTTCCTCATGCGTCGGCTATTTTGATTTTGGAGTTTTGAGCATCTTTCCTGCACAATGACCTCGACACTCCTCAGGTCTTCTGCAACTACGAAGTCATATGCAGCAACGCCTTTTACGACATAATACACACCTTCACAGCTGCGTTGGTCCCAACAGACATACATATCTGGCAGCATTACTCTATGTTCCCGGTGCGGTCAACATCTTTCGGGTCTTGCGACTGGTAGGATCTTACATCGCATTGGTCCATCATATCAAACAAGGTGCGACATATTGACATTACTGGGATCAAACATCACTTCATGTCAAAGTATTGATGATGGGCGGATATTACAGCAGCCTTTTCACTGTACACTTTCTTTCCTTTTAGCTGGCGTGCTAGTATTCTACTGAGGGTGGCTTTTTGTAGCATAATTCAATGCATACATTTGTGCCTCGTCTGGCTGTTCATCTGGTTGTGATTGTGCCTGTGTGATCAACCTATCGTCTCGACGCCATGACTTCCCTGCTGATGGAGAGAAGGCAGGATCTTGGATGAGAATCCAAAAAGCCCCGTTGACATGCGGGCGGCTTCCACCATCTGCATGATTACTAGGTACGAGCACTTCTCGTGGAACTCAGTACTTGCTTGCACGATTACCTATGCAGAAGACTCTCATGTCTTATCATCTAAACGAAGTCCTGAGATCGGGATATCGTCCTCCACAGCAGCTGACGGTGTACTGCCGTTCTCTGCCTCCTTTAACGCCCCGCTTTCCGTGGTCGTCTCCTCTTCAACCTGGCCGTTGTACTCCCCATCATCTTCTTCGTCAACTTCTTCCTCGGAGTCCTCGTCTCCACGTACAGCATTGGGATCACCATCACCATCTACACCAACCTCCTTCATGTATGCTTCAAGTTCCTTGGCCATCTTCTTCGAGAACCCTGAGGCCGAAACAGAGACGTCAAGTCTGGGGGAACCACCCTTCCCAATAAGCTTTCGAGCATTGGAAAAATGAGGCCCTTTCTCATCTGGGGTGAAGTGAAAGCGCCGCTCGAAGAATCGCTTGATACAATTGACGTCTCTATCGAAATAGTATTCAGCGTTGGCGTGGTCGACGGAGACCATTTGCGGGAAATCGATGAGGATTGGGGTCAAGATGGGAGTCTCTGTTTCTTTGCCTTCCAAAACCTCCTTCTTCGTTTCTTCCTTGATGAGGATGTTGAATTCGTTGAAATCTCCGTGTATGAGTCCGTATTGTGCAAGACGAAGGATCATAGATATGAGTTCGGCGTAGAGGGAGGCTGGGTCTGGAACTGATTGGATCTGCCGCATGGGAAAAGCGTCTATCAGAGACATGACAATGGTATGTCTTGATTGTGCCAGCGGTTCTGGGACTGGAAAACCATTGTCTCGTAAAGCTGTCATGAATGTGAACTCCTTCAGAGCTGCCAGTCGTGACATGTACATCCAGGAACCCGAGGAACGATTTCGAAGGTAATCTCTGTTTGCTTTGACGGTTCGGAAGGATATGCGACCAAGTCTGTGGATCTTCAGGACTCTCTGAACTCCTTGCTCGTCTGCGACCACGAAGATATCACTTTCTTTTCCGACTCCGATCTGGTTTCCGACACTGTAGACATCTTTCCTTTTTCGATAGGTATTGAGAGCCAGGTAATCGAGCCCTCCATATGTAAGGCGATATCCGTCGTATTTCGCGTTCTTGAGACGTGCAATAAGTCCAACCTTTGCCAGCGCAGATATGCTTCTGTGTACCCCTCCTCGAAGACCAGAAAGTTGTGCGATCAATGGTGTAGGAACGACTTCGTGGTTTTTCGAACCTGTTTCGACGGCTGTAAGTGCTTTCCAATCCTCTGGAGCCAGATACCGCATGTGCTTAGTATCGAGACGCATAATGGCGGTATTGTTCGAATTTCTCGAATTCGTGGAGTCGAAGCCCAATACTTTTCTGCCAGCCAAAAATGATTTCCGCCCGCGACTAGATCCCTGTCGGGAGCTAAAAAGCTCGCTAAGCGGTCTTGAAGCTGTACGCGGAAGCTCGAGGTGCCTGGGAGAGCATCAACAACACTGAACTTCTTTCCACGATCGCTACGACTTTTGTCTTGTGGTATTTCCAACTCTCAAGGCATCACGAACTATCCACCAGCATCCGCCCATTCTCAGCATCTACTGATCTTTCAATAAACTCATCTCCAACAGATCACAATGGCGCAAGATGGCGAGCCGCCAAAGTCTGTTGACAAGGGCAAGGGAAAGGCTATAGATGGTGAGCCCAGCAAGGCTGAGGATGTCAAGAAAGATAAAGATGGGAAACCTGTTGTTAATGGCAAGACGGAGGTTGTTGGAGGTAGGGCCGCCAGCCTTGGACTTGAAAGGCGTTGCTAACAAATTGCCCAGCACCGGAAGAGCTCAGTGAAGAGGACCTGCAGCTGAAGAGTGAGCTAGATATGTTGGTGGAGCGTTTGACGGTAAGAGGGGACACATTGATTGATATTGGACTGTGCTGATACTGTCTAATGCAGGAGTCCGACAAGACACTTTACAAATCCGCACTGGAAGCCATTAAAGACTCGATCAAGACCTCTACCTCGTCAATGACAGCAGTTCCCAAGCCCCTAAAATTTCTACGACCGCATTATGAGCCTATGACAAAGCTATATGAAGAATGGCCGGCAGGAGAAGACAAGACCTCACTCGCAGATGTGCTTTCGGTGATTGGGATGACATTTTCGGACGAAGACAGACAAGACACACTGAAGTTCAGGTTACTAGCACCAACATCAGATATCGGATCTTGGGGCCACGAGTATACACGACATTTGGCTCTTGAACTTGGAGAGGTGTACACCAAGAGATTAACAGCTGATGAACCCTACCAGGACCTGATCGATCTTGCCTTGGTTCTTGTCCCTCTTTTCCTCAAGAGCAATGCGGAAGCCGATGCTGTCGATTTGATGAGCGAGCTGGAAATTATCGAGGATATCCCAAAGTTCCTTGACAAAGATACATACCCACGAGTCTGCCTGTACATGGTTAGCATGGTCAATCTCCTCACATACCCAGAAGATCAACAATTTCTCCGGACAGCACACGGCATCTACAAGCAGTATGGTCAGCTCACACAGGCTATCGTACTTGCAATCCGCCTCAACGATGTCGATCTCATCATGTCTGACTTCAACTCGACTAAGGATGCATCCCTCAAGAAGCAAATGGCTTTCCTCATTGCCAAGCAGCAAATTGCATTGGATCTGCCGTCGGCAACGGAGGAGGATATTGTCATTTTGGAGTGCTTGAACAACAATAAGATGTCTGAGCACTTCAAGGCTCTTGGCAAGGAGCTCAACATTTTGGACCCCAAGACCACCGAAGATATTTACAAGAGCCATCTCGAGAGCAACCGTGTTGCTGGTTTGACAAATCTGGACTCTGCTAGACATAATCTAGCAGCAGGATTCGTCAACGCTTTTGTGAACGCTGGTTTTGGTAACGACAAGATGATGATGGTCGAGGAGGAGAAATCGAGTTGGGTGTGGAAAACCAAGGAGGAGGGAATGATGTCCACAGTTGCTTCCATGGGTACACTACTGCTGTGGGATGTTGAAGGTGGATTGGACAAGATCGACAAATACACATATGCGCCTGAAGACCAAATCTTGGCTGGTGCCAACTTGGCTATTGGTATCATGAATTCTGGTGTGCGAATCGATTCTGACCCTGCCCTGGCGCTTTTGGGGGATGAGGATAAACTTAATCACAAGAGTCCCATGGTCCGGGTAGCCTCGATTATGGGTCTTGGTCTTGCATATGCTGGTTCGAATCGAGAAGACCTCCTTGGCGTGTTATTACCAATTATCGGCGACACTTCATTGGACATGCAACAATCTGCTATGGCTGCTCTTTCCCTTGGAATGGTATTCGTTGGATCATCGAACAGCGATGTGAGCGAAGCAATTGTACAAACTTTACTCGATGACGATCGGCAATCGCAATTGAAGGACAAATGGACACGATTTATGGCTCTTGGTCTTGGGTTGTTGTTCTTCGGGCGTCAGGAGGAGGTGGATGTTATCTTGGAGACGCTCAAAGCCATCGATCACCCAATGTCGAAGCCAACCTCAGTGCTGGCTGAAATCTGTGCTTGGGCAGGTACTGGTACTGTCTTGAAGCTTCAAGAAATGCTGCACATCTGTAACGACCACATCGAGGAAAGTGATGATAAGAAGGGTGACGAGCTCCTCCAAGCCTACGCTGTCATTGGTCTTGGTTTGGTGGCTATGGGTGAGGATGTTGGACAGGAAATGGTCCTCAGACAGTTTGCCCATCTGATGCATTATGGTGAGGCCAATATTCGAAGAGCAGTTCCTTTGGCCATGGGTCTGCTCAGCCCCAGCAATCCTCAGATGAAGGTCTACGACACCCTGTCGAGGTACTCTCACGATAACGATAACGATGTCGCTATTAATGCCATCTTCGCAATGGGTCTCTTGGGTGCCGGAACCAACAACGCTAGGTTGGCCCAACTGCTTAGACAACTGGCCAGCTACTATCACAGAGACCAGGAATCACTCTTCATGGTCCGAATCGCTCAAGGTCTCCTTCACATGGGCAAGGGCACACTTTCCATCAGCCCGTTCCACACCGACAGACAGGTCCTGTCAAGAGTCTCGGCCGCTGGTCTTCTCTCAGTCTTGGTTGCCATGATCGATGCCAAGCAGTTCATCACCGACAAGTCACACTACCTCCTGTATTTCCTCGTCACAGCCATGCATCCTCGATTCCTCGTTACCCTTGATGAAGAGCTCAAGCCTGTGGTTGTCAACGTCAGAGTCGGACAGGCTGTCGATGTTGTTGGACAGGCTGGTCGTCCAAAGACAATTACTGGATGGCAGACACAGAGCACTCCTGTGCTATTGGCGTATGGGGAGAGAGCAGAATTGGAAGACGAGCAATATATCCCACTGACGAGCAACTTGGAGGGGTTGGTCATTTTGAGAAAGGTACGTAAATTGTTCAATAATTTCTTTATGAATTAATGCTAACGTATGGTAGAACCCTGAATGGGACGATGCAAAGAGCTAAAGGGTTATGAGCATGGTATGTGATTCAACTGTATAATAGCGGTAGACCCGATCTCGCGAAAGCATCACCTACAAAATGATAGATGAAAATGGGCTTTCAATGATCAATTGATTCTGATTCTTCAAATCTTACTATGGCTAGTGAGCAAATGCATGCATAATGCTAATATATGAGCCAAAAACGCCATATGTGGTGCTCCTTCCTCTTAATATTGCTACCTCCCATCCATATCCCATATTTCACAGCCCCATAAATGCCGGAGAGGTTCCACCCAGTATGTGTATCCACCAAAAGCAGATCTTAGCAACGCTCAAACACCCTGTACAACCCTTTCAAATTGGCTATTTCTACAACACCGCCTTTCATTAGTGATTTCGTAGCAATCAATCGCGCTCTAAAAGCTGGGAACAAGATATGTTCCACAGCTTGATTGATCTGTGTTCGCCTCGCCTTTATCTCTTCACCCAGTCCTTCCTCGACAACTCCTGGTCCAGGTGTAGGTGGGAGTTGTTCAGGGACGTAATAGGAAGCTAGTTCTCTGAGAAAGGTCTGGAAACATTCTTTCTCGGCGGTCCAATTGACATGTGGTCCTAGTCTGAGTAGGAACCGCGGAAGTTTGGCGAGAGATGGTGTGTATCCTTTCAGCAGGAGTGGGATGGAGATTAGTTGTCCTTCTTCTGAGATCTCGAAGGAGAAATATTCTCGTAGCATTTCTCGACGCTCGAGGAGTTGTGCTGAGACGAGTTCAACTACTTCTTCGACTTCGAAATCGTCTTCCTCGCTAGCTGGTGGAGCGGCTTCTTTCTCATGCTCGGCGGCCATAGCGATAAGGGATCTAATGTCGAGAGGAGGATTGAATTGGATAACGCCGAAGTTTCCAAAGTCAGTGAGGCCGAGTTGGTAGAAGTATTCATTGCAGACCATGCCGTAGTCTACGAGGAAAAGTTTGACTCCTCCTTGAATTGCTGCTAATCGACGGCGTTCATCGACGATTCCGACGAAGCTGTGGCCTGCAAATATTTCTGTGAGCTCGTTGTGCATGTCGTCGCGGACTTCAGCGCGGAGTTCCTTGATGGTCATGAGGCGGCAGGTTACGGGTTCGCGGGTGGATTGTTCGTATTCCATTGCGTCTGTGCCGGCTTCAGAGGGGCCTGGTGTTTCTGACAGTCGGCCTGCTGTGGTGGGAGGAAGCATGCTGGTAATTTTGCGGAGCTTGGCATCGGTGCGGACTAGGTTGTTCTCATATGGTCTTGCTTTCGCCGTTGCGGATGGAGTCTTAGTCGGCGAAGCTTGAGAGTCATCATTGCCTGTGATTGCCTGTGGTATTCGAGCACCAGGAAGTAGAGTCTGTGTCATGAATGTACGACTGGTGTCTACAGTGGCAAGTTTTGTTCGAATGTCAGTGCAAATCTTCTCGATGATTTCGTCCTCGTTCAAGAAGTTCACTTCTCGCTTCGTTGGGTGGACGTTAACGTCAACTCGATGAGGATCAATCTCCAGACTGAGATATGTCCAAGGATGTCCGCCTTTGGGCAGGAAAGCTGAATATGTGTGCTCGATTCCTTTTCGAATATTTGTAGAATCGACGGAACGGTGATTGATAAAGAGAAGTAGCGTTGTCTTCTTGACATGATAATTCGCGTTGGTGGTCCAACCTCTCGCACGATATCCGTATTTCTCGTCTGATGATGTAAACTCAACGAGCTCGTTCGCTACTGCAGATCCATGGATTTGGCGGATACGATCAACTGTCGATGAGTTGGATTGCGTAGAAATCGTAGTGTTAGATTCACCATGCTTCTTGCAGCTGAATGCTACACCATCGCAGTGTACGGCGTATCTTCCAACCACGTCGAGAATCTTGTTGTATTCTTCTGATGCTGATCTGAAAGCTCGACGTCGAGTTGGGACATTGTAGAACAAATCTTCAACGGTAATCTGGGTGCCTTGTCGACCTGCTGTAGGTTTGGGCTCTGCGCTCTGGCCTGGTTTAGCTGGAATAAGTTTCCCGGCATCGTATGAGGCTCTCCACGCGCAAGTGGAATCTTTGGTCTTGGTAGTGACAGTCAGGTGAGCAATATGACTGATACTGGCTAATGCTTCTCCACGGAAGCCGTAAGTTCCAATAGACTCTAGGTCCTTGAAGTCCTTGAGCTTGGATGTGGTGAAGCGCTCACATAGGATTGCCATATCGTCTTTCTGTGTGATATTAGCTTGTAAACTAGCACACTCCACAGGGTCGTACATTAATCCCATGGCCATTGTCTGTGATTTGAAGGAGCTTTAACCCCCCCTCCTTGACTAGGACTTCAAGAAGTGTTGAGCCAGCATCCACAGAATTCTCTATGAGTTCCTTGAGCGCATGTACTGGGGCGACAATGATTTCGCCTGCAGCAATCTTGTTGACCACATCTTGATCGAGAGCCTATTTTCGATCAGTATCAGGATCCCAAATATGATCAGTTTTTAACCCACTTTGATGCGCCTTGGTGCTGTAACTGCCGCTGACAGGTCATCGGCTTTTCTCTTGGTCCCTCTGGGAGTTTCGACGTCCACATCCATTGGCTCAGCCATTGTTTGGAAATGCTGTGAGCCTATCGAACCAGAGACGGGCTTCTTGACCAGGAATCCGTTCCTGCAAAAGAAGGTTGAAGTGCTAGATATACATTGGGAGGTATGAGACGAAGTCCGGATACTCCTTTTCGTGTTGTTCTTAGATGTATCAGGTGCGTTGACGGGTTGCGAGCGATATTCGATGCCATGGTTTGAAATGCCCCACCTCCCCGCAATTGGTTAATCCGATTGAGATCTCTCCGCAATATGGAAACAACTTCAGGTATAACGCGAAAAGATGTCCTTCTCGAGGATACGACGACCTCTTGTCTCGCTTGCGAGCAGTTCACTGTTTAGAGGAGTACTACCATCCGCTATCCGACGTCAGCTTCACCTTGCGCCGCCTTTCCTCCTGGACGACTACATTCCGAGATACCATCTCCTCTCCTCTGTCGACGCGTCCAAGAAGAGATCTGCCGCCTACGCACATCTTCGGAATTGTAATTTATGCCCACGATTGTGCGGAGTCAATCGATATGAAAAGACTGGAACATGCCTTATTGGTGCAGAGACCGTCAAAGTCAATGTGATTGCACCACATTTTGGAGAAGGTAAGTAGAACAATTGAGTAAGAACCCCGAGTTGCACATTCCACTGAACAATGGCTAATATTTTCTCCCTTAGAGCCATGTATACAAGGTCACAATGGATCTGGGGCTGTGTTCTTTTCTGGGTGCAATCTGAGATGTGTGTTTTGCCAAAACCATGATATCGCCCACCAACAGAACGGTATGGATTTGACGCCAGAAGAGCTTGGAGAATGGTACATCAAGTTGCAGAATGTGGGACACGTCCATAACATCAACCTCATCACGCCCGAGCACGTCGTTCCCCAAGTTGTCCTCTCTATCCTACACGCTCGCGATCAAGGATTGAAAGTGCCCATTATCTACAATACATCAGCATTCGACTCTCTCGCGTCTATACAGCTACTGGATGGCCTCGTCGACATATATTTGCCAGACTTCAAAGTGTGGAATACGAGCACATCCAAGCGTTTATTGAAAGCGGACGACTACCGAATTGCCGCGGTTGAAAGTATAAAAGCAATGCACGCACAGGTTGGGGATCTTTGCTTCACACCAGATGGCATTGCGAAGAAAGGTCTTCTCGTCAGGCATCTAGTGATGCCAGGGTACGAATCGGAAGGGAAAGAGATTATGAAATGGATGGCTAGTAACGTTTCAAGAGATGTTTTTGTGAACATTATGGAGCAATACCACCCAGATGCTCATGTAGGCAAGGCGAAAAGGCCTCGCAGATCTGCTGCACTGCCAGTTGAACCTAGCGGAGATGCCAAGCCTGGCGAGACGGTCAGATATGAAGAGATCAACCGTCACGTCAGTAAGGAAGAGGTGTCTGCAGTGCGACAAGCAGCAGAGAAAGCTGGCATTTGGCGGTTCGTCGATCCGCCAAGGCATGATGGCTTCAGTATATGATGCTCTGGCATGTTGTGGCCTTTGTACACGATGTTATGTCTGCAAGTATCTCGACTCAGCCTACCAACAAAGCAGTGTTCTTCGTGGCACCAGACTGCAAGAGGATTGCATTGGTGCATGTTGCAAAGGACAGCAAAAAGATTATATTGTCCGTGGCCCAGTGTGGTCCAATTCTGGCTTCAATGACAGCAACAAGCACCCGCATCGACTTGGTGTGAAATCTCGTCAAGGGCATGGACCTGAAACTGGTGAGGATGTTGGTCATTCTGAGGCAGATATCACCAGTGATATTACTATGGCCACCGAATCATTTGGTGACAGGTGAGCCGCGTAGGCAAGCGTGGTCTTAAACGAGAGAGCCACCTTCCATGCCCCAGGATCCACTCGGGGAGGGATTCGTGGATGAGGGGTTTGTACGTATAACTGTAAAAGTACATCGGGCAGAGCTGTTGAGACTATAACTTACTTTCGGTCATGAGGTTATTTGTACTTATCAACTCCCTGTGCTATGCGCCTTCCTTGTTCACCATCCTTCTGCTTCGGCAAGAGCTCCCTTGGACATCTACATCTGAATTAGATGCAAGTTTATACCAACTTCATCCACACTTTCGCTGCACCGACTTCTGGTTAAACACCATCACGGCTTCTTCTTGTCATACTTTTGGTCCCGATGTCTCAAATGTTGGCATTCGCCTGTTGTCTCCTTTCGTTCCTCACGCTCGTCTCCCCAATACATATCGATCCTCGGGATCTCGATGCTGCTTTCCTATCGTGCTATGACTACATCGTTGTATTACACATAGAAGCCCTTCGTCCTTACCAGAAAACTGATTTGCAACAGGTTGGTGGAGGCATATCAGGGCTAGTTGTAGCAAATCGCTTAACAGAAGATCCTAATGGTAAGAGGAATGGGCACAGTTCGTCGAGATCACTGCTGATGTCTCGAAGTAACAGTCTTGGTTCTTGAAGCTGGCCAACTGCATGTGCAAAGTGCTGTTGAATCTAACACACTTCTGACTTGTCTGTAGTGACGACTATGAAGACTTCATCATGTTTCCGATTGAGGATGGATATGGTCTGGGAACAGAATACGACTGGAACCTGTGGACTGCACCTCAAACATTCCTTGATGGCGCTGCCAGGCCATACGATATGGGGCGAGGGATTGGGGGTGGTAGTCTCATCAATGGGATGTGCTGTAAGCCACCCAAGATCATTTTGCCCTTTTTTCGGATATGATGCTGCAAAAATCATAAGATAACAGCCTCTGTCAACCTTGCTGCATACCAGTCAATTGCTGATGTATCCATGGTAGGGACCAGAGGAAGCAGTGCTGATTATGATGCTTGGAAAGCACTGGGAAATGATGGCTGGGGATGGGAGGACTTACTTCCGTACTTCAAGAAGGTAAGGTCGTTCAAAATCCTTAATCGCTTGATACTAAAAATGCTTCAGACAGAGAACTATACAGACAACGTTGACGCCGAGTTCAGTCGAGAGCTGTACATCCAGCCCGATGCCTCTACTCACGGCACAGATGGTTACGTTCATGTCAGCTATCCGCGTTACTTCTATAACCAGTCCCGTAAGTTGTCCTATTGTCGCAAGCACAATATGCTGACAATTCCTCAGAGCTTTTTCTTGATGGTCTACAAGAACTTGGAATTCCGATCCTTACCGACCCAAACAACGGCACGGCAGCTGGTGCGATGTTGATCCCAGATTCAATCTATCCCGACAACCAAACCAGATCCTACGCTCGCTTGGGCTATTATGATGGATTCATCAATCGTCCAAACCTTCATGTGACAACCCATCAGCACGTTACGCGAGTCCTGGTGAACGCACCACACAACCTCAAGCCAAGAGACTTTCCAGCTGGCTTTTGGATCAGTGGCGTGGAGGTGAGGTTCACCGTATATCTTTTACAGGAACCCATACTGAAAAGCAGTAGTTCGTGACTGATGGTAGTCTCGCTCTGCGCAATGTATCGTGTTCTAGAGAGGTCATCCTTGCTGCTGGCGCAGTCCACACTCCTCAGATCCTCGAACTATCTGGCATTGGCTCTGCAGATGTCCTCAATAGGTTTGATATTCCTGTTATCATAAATCTGCCAGGCGTCGGGAACAATTTCCAAGACCATCCCTATGTTGGAGTCGTGTACTACTGTAAGCTCGTTCTGTCATCGGAAGGTTTCCTGTTAATTCTTCAAGTTGACAACGCAAGCTACGTCAATATTGATACTATCGAAAATGACCCAACTTTGGCAAACCAGGCAGCGCAGGAATTCTACGCTAGAAAGACTGGTGAGTTATTTCGCGAACCAGTAAATCATGTCTTGACAGTCTTAGGGCCATGGACTGCCGGAGCCATCAATACCGTTGCCTTTCCATCCCTTCCGTCGATCTCTCGGAATTGGACCAACATGATGACAGATGCATCCACTCAAGACAGTTCTTCCCACCTGATATCTGGCCTTGATGAAACCGTCATTGCAGGATACGAAGCTCAAAAGCAGATTCTGGTCGATTTGCTAGGCCGGACAGACGTTGGTGCCTACGAATTGCTCAACGACAACATCGGGCTCCTTGCAGTCGCGGCAATGCATCCATTTTCCCGAGGGAGTGTGCATATTCAGTCAACAAATCCATTGATGCAGCCACTAATCGATCCACGTTACTGCTCGAACCCCCTGGATTGTCAAGTGCTTGTCGAAGCTCTTCTCTTCAACAACAGGCTTGTCAATACAAGCTCAATGAGTCTCCTAAATCCGACTCCATATTATCCGTTCTTTCAGGGTGCAACGAGGGATTCTTTAATGTCAGCTATCAAAAGTGGCATCAGGACTGAATTTCATGGATCGGGGACAACTTCCATGTTGCCGATGGATCTGGGCGGTGTCGTTGACACACACCTGCGTGTTTATGGAATCAAGAATCTTCGGATAGTGGATGCAAGCATTCAACCTCTTGTTCCTGCTGCTCATCTTCAGGCATCAGTTTATGCTGTTGCTGAAAAGGTCTGTAGTGTCGGCTTCTGATCCGTGCACCTTGCTAATATTAGGAACAGGCTGCGGACATCATCAAGGCCGACAATCTAGGGGTGTTTCCCCAAGGATGTGGTGCCAACTCTGGGTTTGCAAATCAGGGCCCAGTTATAGCCAATCATTCAAATAGCAACGCCACATTAAGCACCATCCTAAGACCATCCACGTTTCCCGAACTTGTCAACCCAAGCATACTATCTGCGGTTACGACCTCCACACATCTAACCTCTTCGATGGCTATTCCATCATTTGCGTCTGATGCATTGCCGGATCAACTCCCTTCGAGCTCAATATCATCCCCAGTCAACACAGCGGCAATTCAAAGTGCAGCTCCATTATTCCTCATTGGCGCCGGTGTCGCTAATTCTCCAACGCCCTTATCGAGCGTATCTTCCAGGATTGGTGCACCATCTCTGATGCCACCGACTAGTGTGCTATCTAGTTTGAAGCCGAGTCCGTTGCGTGCCAGCGCTGCAAGCAATCTTGCTACCCTGCTTGGCCGCTCCAATGCTTCAAGCATTTATCGAGATCCCGAGACCTGGCTATCAAGCCTGTCACCAAGCACTTCGTATACAAGTGTCCTGTCCTCGGCTTCCTCGACCCCTGTATCTATGTCAGCACTACCTTATCATACTAGCATGTAGAGACAAAGTCTTGTTCATGTTGAGGATAACAAACGACATCGGTCTTGTCACTATCACAACAATCTCTCATGGTGCAAACAAGAGACTGTGGGTTGCTTCGCCTCAAGGACGTAGCCATTATCCACAACCAATATTTCGGAAGCAAGCAGATTGTCAACATCTTGTTATGGGATATGTCGGCTTGCATGTGGCGGCCGAGAAGCTGATTTTGGCCCAAGCTTGTATCATCATAATTCAGATAGAGTGTATTGGTACTCAAGCATTTGTGCACACCATATTGTTCCATCTCCCCTCAGTGTGCTGCCTATTCAAGGCAAGAGGGTACTTTTTATGGTCTTCTCACAATAGATCTGCCATTATCAACGACTTCTGATATGTCGCAAAATTATCTTCAGGCGCTTCCTTTTCACCCTTTCTCCACATCTCATCCAACCTATCCACCACCCAAGCCTCCAACCCACCTTTCTCTATTTCCAAATCGTATTCTCAAGTTGAGAAGCACTGCTCGCCCCAAGTACGACAACACCTTCGTCACGTCCAATGTAGAATTATACACCATCCACCTATACGCAACTCCGGCCGGACTCTCATGTATCTCACCACACAAAGCTCTATATTCCTCTAAAAACTTCAGGTAGGTGTCTGAACCATACACGGTGTGTAATATCTTCCCGAACACGGTGCTAGGATCGAAGTTTCCGGCGCCGGAGCGGATGGATTGTGGTGTTTTGACGAGGAATCCGGAGGAGAGGGCGGAGTATGCTTGGATTTTTATGTTGAGGGAGCGGAGGAGGGGAAAGAGGGAGACTTCGTTGCGGCGGGAGCAGAGGGAGTAGTGTGCTTGGTAGACTATGGGTGGGATGAGGGAGGGAGAGGAGGTCGTATGAGCGTGTAGTTTTTGGACTTGGGAGGGGGGGAAGTTTGAGATGCGAACTGTGGGGTGTTAGTTGGAGGTTTGAAAGGAAGAGAAGGGACAAGAGAAGGTAAAGAGAGGGAATTTGGGGAGGTACTTCAGCGAAATGCCCTGCGCCATAAAGAGTCTGGATTCCTGACATTGTTTCGACGATTGGGGTTGATTCGTCAGGGACTTGGAGGAGGTACGTTCGACCTGGAGTTGCTGAAGTTAATGTCTGTCCTGTTCTTATCCTTTGCCTCTACATAGTTCAGTTCGTAGATAAGCTTGAAACTTGTGAGATAATAACGAACCTTATCAGTCTTCAAAGCCTTGGACTCGATAATCCCTTCCTTCGTCGCGCCGCCTGGGGAATGGCACATAGGTGCTTTTGTGATAATGTTGAATTCTTCTGCTAATCCTTCGTTGCCGGTGTATTTCTCTGATTCTCCTGCAGACTATGATTGTAGTCAGTAAAAATGGGAAGAGGCGAGACAGGGAGGGGGAAGAGGAGTATATAGTGTCGAGCTACATCGAGAGTCTTGATTCCATATTTTCGGCATATGGATATGATTTCACGTTGCTTTTGGGGGTTGGAGGGATCGTTGTTGAATAGGCCGATGCCGAAGACTAGGCAGGGTGCGCAAGGGAGGGTGTGGTGGTTGTTGACATTGTGTGGGGAGAGTTTGGGGGTGTGAAGGGTAATAGTTCTGGTGATAGGAAAGGCGCAATGAGAATTTTTACCAGATAGACAATGAGAAATAATCAGACCTTGTCATTTACTTATAGTCTTGGAAACCCCAAACTCTCAGGTCATCATATGAGCTACCGGCTCGACCCATTCAGGTACGTGAAGAACTTGTTTCTGACCATACCGGTAAGCATTTCCCTTCGACATTTATGCGGGCCTATATTGCAGGTAACATGAAGGACTGTTGTAAGCTTGACATGAAGTCCAGTATTGGAACTGATCAAGGTTTCTGAGTGATATGATTGGCTGGGTAGCGAGATCTGCGGCTGGAACCCCTATCGGACCCTTTCAGACCACTTTCTGACCATGATAGAATTGAGCAGTATGACACGGCACGGATATAAATTCCTGCGAAACCCATAAGAAATCCTAAAAGTGAAAAATTCACTCTGCCCATTACCCGTCACTTAATCCTACCCCGTATAAACACAAACAAGCACTTTTCCCACCATCAATAGTCCCCAGTCAGCGATTCACCCTAAGGTCGTGTATCTTGCGTACCACCATCTTTGAACAACACCATGTTTGGATGCGTGCAGCTTGCTCTCCGACGTACTGAGGAATCTTAAATGTGTCGGCTCGGCTATTGGCCCGTTTAAGAATCGCAGAGGTTGTGGTTTTATAAGATCAGCTGAGGCTGGTTGGACTTTTGCTATTTTTTGTGCCGTTAGGTTTTTTTTATTATGGTGAGTGGATTTTTATTCGGGATTACTGTGGCTGGGAGGCTGGGGTGGGGTTTCTGTGTGTGAACGTGAAGGTGAGAGTGAGTGGTAGAGGTTTTTGCTAAGTGTTGGTGGGAGTCACTGGAGCTTGATTGAGGTACGCTTGGTTCTTGATTATTAGAGTGTAATGAATTATCATGTTGCACGTCATAGGAGGGTCCAAAAGAGGTTCATATTGATTACTGCAGATATCATCGCTGATACAAAGGAGGTGATTTCGTGCTCGCTCAAAAGCAGAAAGTCCCACTCACGGCCAGTGCCTTTTCCAAAGCATGTCTTCATATCCAAACCAACTTTCACAGTGGCATAAATATTATGGCATACCATCCATCCTGTGCTCGTTTCATCAAACACCTCTGGTATCTTCGTAACCCATCATCTCCGACCATACCCACCACGGCCTCTACCTCCTCTACCACCCCTACCGCCTCCATATCCACTACTCTTCCCCGGAAAGAACGATAACCCATCAAACTCCCACTGTGCCATACTTTGCGGCGCAATCCCCTCACTAACCTCAACGTAACTCTCCTTTGCTCTTCTCAGAGTCAAAGCTTGTCCCTGAGTGATCGGCATCCTACTATATCCCTTCTCGTGACTAGCTTTCACACATTCCCGCAGAAAGTTCGTGAACCAATCCGCAGGCACCTTTGGAATTCCCATTGCGCCAAGGAACTGTGGGAATGAAGTGATAGCATGGATCTTCTTGATGGAATTCGCAAGACCTTTTGCTGAACCGAAAGGAGGTGCACCGTGTCGTGTAAATGCTTCGTCGCGGAGCTGAGGAAGTGGTTTGCGCGGTGATCCTACAGCGACTTTGCGGAAGAGATTAAGGAACATCAATAACCGGTAAGAAGTCTTTGAGGCGTCGAATGTTTGTTGAAGACGGTATGGAGAGATGGCGGAGGGTTCGAGGTATGAGAGTTCGGGTTTATCGGATCCCTTGGCGTCGAGCATCCAGACTACGTTGCGGGTAACGGTTTCTTTGATGATGGATTTCATGATGGGTTCTGTGATCTCGACTGTGGAGATGAGGCAGGCGACTAGGAGGTGGCCGAGGTTGGGACAACCTGTCTTGGAGTTCTTGCCGCTGGCGAAAGCTTTGAGGAGATTGTCGGCGTCTTGGACGATGGTGGGGTCTTCGGTTGCAAGACAGAGGAGGAGGTGGAAGAGGTGGAAGTAGGATTCTATGGCTTTCTCGGAGGCGTGGGTGAGGGTGCTTGAGGGTTTCTCCTCGTAGGGGTAGACTGGCGATCTGATGTTACCGTTCGAGGTTTGTTCGTTGAGCTTCACGACAACGTCATTCATGAAGTTGAAGATTACTTGTACTGGCTTGACGTTCTCCAATCTTGCTGCTGTCGCGATCCGAGTGAGGAAAGCCGGGATATATGGACGGACTTTTCGCCAGTGGCCTTGAGAAATTGGGAGGGGCAACCAGTGAGTAAACTCTACTCCCTGCACAGAGTTTCTGATTTGGTGCGTATGGAAGCCTGCAGAGGATAGAAGGTCAAACTCCGACTCGATGGTACCAACCCTGCCTCGTCCGGTAATGTTAACACCAACACCGAGCTGGGCTGACATGTAATCCTTCTTGAAGCAGAAGCATTGAAGCTCCCGAGTCCGGATAACGTCGAATTGTGTCATCACTCTACCGACCTTGGCCCAGGCTTCGGCGAAGATCATGAGATCCTCAGTCTCCAGCTTCTCACAGATCAGTAAAATTATCTCGCTAGGAATACGCATGTCGACGATGTTTCTTGGCTGTCTGGTGGCTTGGCCCGGTGCCTCTACCGATTGAGCTTGTGTTGATGGCTTTTCTGGAGTCAACGCGAGGCTAGATTGTGCTTGAACCAGGGAATCATCGCTTGACCTTCTGCGTCGTTTGTTATTTGGCGAGAGCAATTGTGCTGCCTGTTGAGGAGATGGCCATGATGATTCTGATCCCTTACCTGATATGGGAGGGATAGGCGTTGTTGAGCGTGCAACAGGTTGAGGGGCGTTGTGGTGAGCTGTTCCATAATGACACTTAGTGCATTTGTAGAGATATAATTGCTCGGCAAAATAGTGCTTCAACTCAATAGAACGACCGCCACCCGTTTGCTCGATTTTGTCGCTACCAAAGAAGCTAAGAAGCTGTATGGCAACGCCTTTCAAGGTGTAGGCAGGAGTATAGCCTTGCTTGGTATTTAGAATCGAAGCGCAGATGTAGTTCCCGAAGATGTTTGGATGATGAATATCGGAATCCATACGGATTGTAGGAGGGCTCAGAGGATAGTCTTTGGGGAAGTAGACCGTCAAGTGCATGGAGCCGTAGCGTTCAGGCTCAAGGACGAGACATGCTTCGGTGATGTCTGCATCATGCACATGTAGGGTGATATTGGGATATGGTTTGGTTTGGAGTTCGGAGATATCTTGCAAAAGGCGTTGCTTCAAGTCGGCGGCCATGATGGATGGTCGAGAGGGTGTCCTTGGACCTGCCGGACTTTGCGCTAGAATCTTCAACTATGGTAGGCACTAAATGTTGGCTTTGAAGACCCAGCTTCAAGGAAGTGCAGTAGAAACGAGGTACCAAGGCAGCGGTGTTACTTCAACGAAGAAGTAAGTCGATGAAGACTCGAGTGTCTGGTAAGGCGAGGCTGTACTCCAAAGTGGTGGAGCGCGTTGGGGAAAGAATGCAGATTTTAGGTTGAGAGCATCTTTTTTAAGTACAGCAGGCTGCGAACCAACTAGCGTGACTCACACCGACGTTCATTCTACTTTGACTAGAAAGGAATGGCAAAGGATCTAAGACTATTCGCGAAGTTGCAGGGCAGGCTTTGACACATTAGGCTCCACACGAGGGCTGAGTGCATGATCTGAACCAATAACAATGAAGAAAGAACCCGAAAGATAAAATGCATTTAGATGAGAGGCCTTTGCTTCTCACTTGCATGACTATCGGCCTTCCATAGAAGGTCGGGATAGAACTTTCGAGGGCATCCTTACCGAGCTTCTATGAAGACCTCTTGAGGACTGGAAAATTGGAACAGTGATGAGTTTCAGCAACCATAAAACTTTACTCGACCGACCATCATCCAACAATGTATTCAGGTCCAAGACCACCTCAAGTCATCCTTGCTGTAAGCTGATAGCGGGGCCTGGCATCGTCAATGTTGGCGAGAGGCCCTCAAGCCCCCTAGCCGGTGAGGCCCTTCATCCTCGCATTTGGGACTCGGCAAACATCAATGTCATTGGTCAAAGACGGAGGCCTCCCACGACTTCGTGCGAGAAACAAAGGCGAGGAGAGGGTTGATATTGCTGATACATTTTGAGCAGGCTAGGTAAACAAGAGAAATGTTCATGAAACATATCTCGGAACGGATGATCTCTCCTCCCGGTGCAAATGTATGGTGGTTCTGACAAACCTGGTAAAAGGGCTGTGGTCTTCTTCACCTCCATATCAGACTGCTTCTTGATAATAATTCTTACTTCTCTTCAGATTGAATCCTGTGATAGTACTCGAATTGAAGTACTCTTACAATAACTCCTCATGTCCAAAGCCCTACCATCATAGGATCTAATCAGATTAGATCCTACGCATCCTTGCAGATCTTCAGTGGGGGCGTCGACGGTCCCATTCGCCCAGCGAAGCTTCAACCTCAGCAGGGTCCCGCGATAAGGGTCCCATGCGTCGTCAGCTTTCGAAACTTGGCTTGCGCATGTCTAAAAACATGTAGTCTGCTATATACTGGCTCGGTATGAGCCGAGTCTTCTCTTCCATCCTCCTATTATTCTCTAATTCAAGATGTTGTTGAGCAGTATCCTCACAGCTTCGTTATTGCTCTCCCCAGCTCTGTCTCTATCCCAACTACCTCTCGCAGATTCTCCTACGGCCGATAACGGCCCCTCTCCTCAGAGTGCCCGCGAGAGTGCTCAGCATGTCTTCAATGCTGTTCACGCTGCTATGCGACAAGTAAGGACAACAGTTCTTTCTCTTCACCCAAGTCTGATCCAGTGTTTACCTCGAGAGAAATGCTAACCTGCTGCAGTGGGACTCGTCTCTAAAGCACAATGGCATGTCCTTCTTTCCAGCTACGATTCCGAACAATACTCTACTATACCATGGCACGAGCACGAAGGAACCAGTGAAGGCTATGGAATGGTTGGCGTTCGAGATTGAACATGCAGAAGTGTTTGCTAGGGGAGGACGAGGAGGGCCTGGTGGCCCTGGAAGAAGAGGCGGTGGTGGTCGCCCTGGAAATGGACCTCCTGGTGAAGGACCTCCAGGAGAAGGCAAACCTGGAGGTGGACGAGGACCACCACCGCCATTCGCAGACCATAACGAGGACCGGCATACTGTGGACGATGAAGAGCCCGTACGGCACGGCTATCTCCACACATACCGCACGTCCCGACCTCTCACGAAGCTTCTCTATATCGATGGGATGTCTGCCGGCAAGACATCTATGGGCACGTTGGATACACAGGACTATGTTCTTGGTAATGCTACCCTGTCTCAAGCGCCCTGGAGTGATTGGCAAAGGGCTCTGAATTTATGCACTCTTGGCCAAGAAGTTGGCATCGAAGGCATTCTCCGCATGGAAGCAGGTTTCGAACTCATTCTCTGCAACTTCACCGATGGCCTGGATTTCGTCAGCGCATATCAACGACCCGACCAAAATGACGATCCAGGAGCCGGGTTCTCAGAGGTCTCGCAGTTTGAGTACGTTCGTGGGGTAGCGGCACGGTATTTTGGAATCAATGGTGGGAGAGTGGTGCTTGATTATTCTTCTATGGTCTCAGCTTTCTTCTACGATCTCAATCTCACGAATCCAGATCACAAGAAGGCCGTTCTCCCAAGATTAGTATCAGCATCTAAAGAAGATAGGGCACGGCTCAAATCGGATGTTGTCTCCCTCTTTACCCCCACTCCGGATGTTGAAAAGCATACCACAATCGACTGGCAAGGCATTACAGACATGGTTGTCACCCGCTACTCAGATCGTCTGCAATTCCTCGCAACGGCAAATCTGACAAACAGAACCATGCTTTCGGAAATCAATTTCCTCCTCAACGCCTTCGTCGATTATACCGAGCCAAGTATCCCAGAATCTATCCAGAAATGTACGGATACATACCTCACTCCTGCTACGCCTGTCACTATATCAGATCACCTCATCTACGAAGCTCTTTCAACCGTTTCTCGCAAGATCTGCTCAACCCTGTTTGAGGTTCGAACCATTCTCCTCTCAAACTCAACTTCTTCTTCAGCAGAGCTTTCAGCAATCGAGCAAGGAAATGAAGCAATCAAGGCTCTTATCGAGTACCTGGATTGGCCCGCTTGGCTCGAATGCGGAAAATGCGCTTGGGATGAAGTATGTTTTGTTGCTATTTGGCCTTGGGGAGCGCCGGAAGATCATGATAAGCCTGGTTGTATCAAGGTCGATGATCTGAGAAGCAGACATGGGTACTGGGATATGAACGGCGGACCGGGGGGTAGGAGACCTGGAGGAGGGGAAGGACGGGAAGGGAGGGAAGAGCTTTGAATTAAAGATGTGGATATGCTGGATATGGGACGTTTCATCTTGATATATTGGTATACCCAGTATGTAGTGTCTATTTCCTGTATAAATTGCCTCATGTACATACTGGAAAGGAGCTCACTTTCAATGCCAGTGGAATTGATCCATCATGATCCATGGTGTGTTCCATGCTGGAAACCATGCTTCCACATCTTTATCTGGAGATTATGTAAGGAATGGATCCAGATCTCGGTGTGTCGATAAAGTAAAGCACGAGAAACCGAGCATATACAGAATGTGAGGATATATATATATACAGAGAAAGGTAGGCGGTAGGACAGCATCTTATCATGTTGAGAGCCAAGTACACTTATTGCTGTGCCTCACTCATGTGTCGGCCTAGCCCCCGCTGTCCGAAAAGGGCGACACACCGTCAGCATCAAGAGTCCCTAGAAAGGTAGGACATTAGGTAGCCTAGAGTTAAGGATAGTTTAAGCTAAAGAGGTATTGTTACTTTTAATAAGGTTAATTATAGACCTTCTAGCGCATTTTCTAAATGTCTCAAGAGTGCAGGACAATATTTAGTCCCTGTTCATAGTCCTGTGTGTCGGTTATTCTGAACATCGCGAGCCTAGGTAGTCAATAGCCTCGACTCGCTTACAGCCCGCTGCTAAGGTGACAGCGGGAGATACGTTCTTGCCAGCTGGGCAGCTGTACCTGCGCAAGTGCTGACAGGTTTCAACTCACCTAGGTAACAAGTGATTATAGAAGCTTACATGCATGTCCGATCTAAATCCATTTCATGAAGAAGAAAGACGAGTGTTTCAGTACACGTATCTAAACTGATCATTCTCCGAATCCGTCATATCCAAGAACCCATTCTCATGAGCCTTCGTCTCATTTCCGGCCCAAGCAGCAGCTCGACTTCTATTTCTGTACACAAATAGAACCCATATCCCTACAATGCATATAACCTGCACCGCAACACAGAAGAACATCATGCCTACACCAAGATTATACGTCGGAGCTTGAGAAGTCAGAAAGAAGAACGGCCCTATAAAATTCCCAAGACAGTATCCCATAAGCAAGAACGCATTGGTTGTGATCTTCTTAGTATGACCAGACGTATTCGCTGTAGCTACTGCCATCGACAGCGTCCAGGTTGAAGTGTATGAGAACGATATCCAGAGACATGCAAGTCGACCGTATGGATTCGCATCATCGATGAGCCATAACCCAATGATGCCTGCCAAGAATGGACAGAGGCAAACCAACATCATGGCTAATCTCATATTTGGGAATCTCGTCGCAATAGTTGTTGCACCAACGCAAGCAATGAACTGAACAGCTCCAGATGGCATCTGGATGAGAGTGGTACGGAGGATTGAGAAGCCCATTCCTTTGATGATGAGGCCTTGAAATGTCGTCAGACCGCCGTTCGGACTGTTGGATGTCAAGGCGAAGATGAACAACAGCCAAGTCTTGGGGTCGCGAAGTGCTTCCATGAACTGAGAGCGCTTGAAGTGTCGGTTTTCCATTCCGGTGCCGTTGTCTTTGATTCGATTAATGACTCCTCTTTTCTCGTCGTCGGTCAAGAACGAGGCTGTTAGAGGATTGTCGGGAAGGAAGAACATGAGAACAACACCCCACTAAATATTCGGAGTTAGCAGATTTTCTGTCATAGCATTGGTCTAGAGAAGAGACCTGCAACGGGAGGAAACACACAAGGAAATACAATGTACGTACTGTACTCGTTATTGCTCCCCAGATCAAGAACATGATTTTCCAGCTTGGGAGAGAACCCTGAATGTGTCCAATACCAAAGCTCATGATTCCGGCGATAACATACGAGACTCCGCCGAGACCGATCCAGATACCCATTCTCAGGGGCTGCTCTGAGCGCTTGTACCACATTGCAAAAATGATCATAGTCCCAGGGTTAATGGAGGCTTCAAAAACTCCCAAGAAGGTGCGAACTGCAGCTAACCCCGAGAAAGTATCGCAAGCTGCGTGACACATCAAAATGCAACCCCAAAGAATGACAGTGCTGGACATGAACTTGGCAACTGGAAATCGTTGAAGCAAAATGTTTGTTGGATACTCCCAGAAAAAGTATCCGACGTAGAATAGGGATGACAGCCAAGAATACTGCGTTCCAATCAGGTGAGTATCCTCTCGAAGATTGAATACAGCAGCATATCCCAAAGTACTTTTGTCAATCGACTGTAGCATGTATGTAATGCATCTGGATATTCTCAGTAGTATTCGAACCAAGAGTTGAGCAGACTCACATAAGAGGCAGGACGCGGAGATCGATCTTCCAGCGAAGCTTGTTGTCGTCAATGCATATGAGAACTTCTCCGTTTTTCTCGACTTCGTTGAACACATTCAAGGCCTCGTCTACATTGTCCCTCTTGATGTCCAGCTCGGTCGAGGGATGTGGACTTGTCTCCACATCGGGAAACATATGGGCCTTGTCCATATCTGAAGCTGTTGCCATGTTACCAAGATGTCTTGATACGTCTGGTGGAGGTGACATGTTAGGATGGTAAGCAAAGCTTCTTATATCGACTGTGTGAAACGCATCATTCCACCCAGCGACCTTATCAGCATCTTGGGCCGAGACGTAGAGCCATGTTGACGGCTGTCGGGGACTGTCAGATCCGATCATGACAGCCAACTCTTATCTTACCCAAAGGTTTTCCTTCGTTGACTCTGCTGCTGCCTTGCCCATGTTCGCGAGTTTCTGGTGGTAGGCGGGAGAGCAAAGGTGGGATCTATCATGATATCCCGATCAGTGGATACTTCAAGTTTCCCGTCGCCGAGATGTGTTTTCCGCTGCAAGGGCAAGGGATAGTGATAAGCGAGTCAGTAAAGTGTCGATGGGTTGAAAAGATCATTGTTGAGCCAATCCATTATCTGAGGATATGATGGAAGGTGCAAGGCGATAAGAGCCCCTGGAAAGCGTTTATTGTTCTTAAACCTCCCCGTGCTTTCTAGAGACAGACACGCTGATAGCCAAGCTCATTTTCCAGAAAAGCTTGAATGACTGACGTTGTTGTCTGCGTCTTTCCTCCAGAATCGGTTTTGTCGACACGATTCTTCTCGTAATGTCACAAACTCCAGAAAAATTTCATTCGTACCAGCTCCTCGACATCGACCCTCGTGTGAAAGAAGTTCTCAATACGACACCTCTCTTCGACGGCCACAATGACTTGCCCCAGCAGCCTGTGCCATCTTCCATGGAAAGATACACAATAATCCGAAATTCGACCTGGAAGCTGGATTCACACGTGGCATGACGGACATTCCTAGACTGAGAGAAGGTATGCTCCTCTTGAATATGTCCTGGACCCAACTCATTTTTTGTGAAGTGGGACAATGACTAATTCCAACCATAGGTGCAGTCGGAGCTCAGTTCTGGTCGGTATGCGTTCCATGCCTCAGGTCGGCAGAAAACTTCTCGACACCTGAGTATAGCGATATGACTCGAGATGCCATTGAACAGATTGATATGACACTTCGGCTTGTGCAATCATACCCAAAAGTGTTCGAGCTTGTGAGAGAGCCGGAGGATGTGAAGAGGGTATATGAGAGTGGCAGGATTGCATGTTCCATCGGTATTGAGGGGTAAGCCTACTCTGAGATTTTGCGTTGTCATTCTCCAGGCAGTTTAGATCCAGACTTGCAGTCACGCAGTCGGCATAGCCTTTTGGCTTTCAGGAAGCAAAAGATGCTCACAATAAATAGTCTTCATATGGCGGGGAACTCGATTGGAATCATTCGTGCCTTCTACCTGCTGGGTGTTCGATATGTAAGTTGTCTCCGAAATCAAGAACACATCTGAAAATTTCCTCGAATGTTCGGGGACAGCTTCGGTGCTCTTAAAACAACATGTGCTGAAATCTAGTATCTAGTGTACACTGACACACCTCTGCAATAATGCATTCGCAGATTCCTCTATTTCAAAGGTGGGCGCCGTACACGGCGGATTGTCATTACTGGGGCATGCTGCAGTGAAGGAGATGAATAGAATTGGTATCCCTTCTCACCATCCACCTCTCGCTATGACACTGATCGCATCAGGAATGATCATCGATTGCTCCCACGTGTCTGATGCTTGCGCACATCAAGTCCTCGACAGAAGTCGAGCCCCGGTGATGTTCTCACACAGCAACTCCAGAACTATGTTCGACACAGCTCGTAATGTCCCAGATGACGTCCTTGATCGAGTTCCGGGGAATGGTGGGGTCATCATGATCACCTTTGTTCCAGAGCACGTTTCCGCAAAACGCAAAAGTGCAACAATGAATATGGTTCTCGACCATCTGCTCTATATAGCAGGAAGGGTCGGATGGGAATATGTAGGTCTTGGTAGTGATTTTGATGGAATTGCGAGCGTAATACCTGGACTTGAGGACGTGAAGTGCTACCCAGCATTGATGAAGGCTATTTTGGATCGAGGGGCGACCCAGGAGCAGCTGCGGATGTGTACTGGGGAGAATATATTGAGAGTTTGGCGAGGCGTGGTGAAAACTCGAGACGAGATGGCGGCCGAGGGGGTTTTGCCCGTGGAGGATGTTTGGGAGGGACGCCAGTGGTGGAGATATGATGGATATTATCAAATTCCAGATCCAGACCCAGAGGATAAATTGGGGTACGACTGGTACGGTGTACCACGCCCAGAAGAAGACTGATTTAGCCCAATAAAACCATCACGTAACCTTAATGCTTCAAACACCACTTGATTCACGGACATTATAGGAAGGACGATAGACATGTCAAAATAAATCCCATGTATCGGCCCAGGGATATTCGAAGCCGTTGACACTGTTTTGTGTATCCATGACACTAGGACCGGTGTGCAAGCCCCAAGTATAGCCACTCTGATCGAACATTCCAGGGTCGATTCCCATGGTGCCAATGTGCGAAACATTGACACCAGATTCAAGGGACCTCAAAGCTGGGGCTGTGGCCATAGTCTCGGAAAATCTGACTACTGGACCTTCAAAATTTGCTAAGCATATATCTGCAAGGTCCCAGTGTTCGTTTTCTTTCGCCCAACGTAGCCAGCGCATGAGCTTCAGTAAATTATCTTTACATCGTTCAGCGACAACTAGATCGGAAGTTTCAATTGCGCAGCGAAGTCCTATCAGCGCTGCGGATGCAATATGATAAGCCGAGTATTGAGTCCAGAAGTCATGGAGATGCTCAGAATTGAGTGAACATAAGAAGGTGATGATGCTGATTGCAGATTCTCTCAGAACGGCTTGTGCGTAATTTTGTGCTTCGAGCAGTCCAGATTCAGTGGAATATGTGGCATTCTGAAGATGAGTACGTCAGTTGCACGATTGAGATTCATTACCTTTCGAGGATGTCCTGTCAAAGAAGGGACATTCAATGCAGGGATCATGGGGAAATGGAGACGATTTCTTACTCGAAAGGATATTCGACAAATCAACATTTTGATAGCCAAGAAACCTAATCGCAGGCTACTTGAGCCTCCAAAGGAACAGCCATGCCTGTCATTGCGCGTCCGAAGCACCGTGAGAGCAGGTTCTGACTCCTCCCAATTGTCTAAGTCCGTCTCCAGTCGGCGGATTTGCTTTGACACATCTGACGCGCTTCTTTGACGACGGTCATGAATTAGAGGTAATACGTCGCCGAGTGTTTCTGTCAATGTACACAAAGCGATAAAGCAATGCGCCGCGTCAATCCGTTCAGGGCTGTCTTTACCAGGAGTAAGGAGCGCTGCAAGCTTGGGAATAGGAACGTCATATTGATTCTTGGTAATAAATGTCGGAATTCCATGGGCAAAGCTTGACCTGTATACAAGTGGTTAGCCTGACCAAAAGATTGAAGGATGCAAACTGACCAACGATCGTGGATCAAAACACCCCACCATAGTCGAACTCGGGTATACTTCTCTGCCTCGGATATTCTCCATGTCAGCGGGTCTCGATGAAGACCAAGAATATGGGACAATCCCAATGTCCGACCGCTTGTGAGTGTATTGCCGGTTATAGATGTTGTTGGCCGACCGTTCAGGTCTAGCAATGCGGCATGTATCGTTGAAAGCCCTGGAGCTAGGAACTCTTCTTGCAGGGCAGCAACGGCAAGATTCCAAGCATACTGCATATCCGGGCATGGATGCTGGCGAAGAGTTGCACTCCGGTTCCAGTATATCAGACTAGTTGCTAGCAAATCGCATACCATGGCTGCTGATAAGGCTCTGTTACCTGCTTTGTAGAGTTGAAGAAAGTGTTTCTCATCCATTATTGGGAATGAGGGGTGTATATACTCGAAGTACCTGCGAAAAGGTTAGTGAACCGCCGCTACTTGAAACACAGATACTCACAATCTGACGACTTCCTCAGCGAAAGGGCCCAGTATTTGCTCCAAGATCTCTCTCTGACTCTCCCCTGGACGACTATTCAGAGAGAGACCTTCACGTCTGCGAGGAACTGTGAGGCACAGAACCGGGTCTTCAGGATTGTCTGAAACTGTATCGTAAACTCGACTGTTGCGTCCATCATCAGGACGGCCTTGTGATGACATGTAATTTTGTACCATCTGCACATCTTGGGCTTCAACCTATCCAGTATCACATAATTAGTATATTTCCTTCTTGGTGTTTCACAAGCAAAATGTTCTGAAAACTCTAGGACATTCTAGGCCGTATCTCCTAGACAAGAGATGAGAGGTCATCTTCTTCACAAAGCGTGACTTACTGGTCCCACAAACATAGCAGATTTACTACCTGAAGCCTGTCGGCTGTCCCCTCCAGATATTTGAGCAGTTGAGGGGGTCCTGCTCAGATATGAAGATGGGGAAAAACTGTTCGGATGTTGATGTAATTGATTCTTGTTGAGCGCGTTCACAGGGTCTGAATAGTTATTGCTCTGGTCGATGCGATGATGTTTGGTGTGATCCTGATCCGCAACTTCGAATCGTGGAGAGATGCTTTCGCTTGAAGTAATCTCCTTCTGAGGCTGAGTGCAGGTAACAGCGGCGGTCCTGCAAGAGCTGCACGGTTGACCAGCAACATCTACAGAGCAGCGCAATTTTCGTTTCTTGCAACGTTCGCAAGCTGGAAATCTATGAGACCGATATGGCCTTGCCTCGGTGGGTCCCTGCGTTGAGTCTCGCTTATTGCCTCTTTGTGACGAATACATGCCCGCTTCCTGTTCAAAACAGTTGGTTTCAAAATAGGCAGAGGGTGATTAGTGTCTGCAAGAAACATAGCCAAGAGTGACGGAGAACTGGAGGATCTCGAATGTTTCCTGGACAACCTCCGACATGGCGACGGACTTTCTGGTGATGCAAGCAGGGACGGGACACTTGCCGATCTCCAGCCAAGAATACGGCTGGCGTGCCAAGTCAAGAGTGGGATGTCTACCGTGGTGGTGGTGAGTACACGTAGATTCTATGCTCGTGCGGAAAACACGAGCCATTGGATCCGGATTCCAGCTAGTCACGGCCACAGTTCTCCGTCTGTTTCCCGGACAAATCAAATGCTTTCGATGCGATGTCTGTCGAGACGTCCTACTCTGCAAGGTTTTATAAAGTCCGGTAAAATCAAGGTGTACAAGAAGTAGATTTTGACAAAAATAAAAGTCGATCCATGACATTTTGGAAGTTATGCAATGAAAAGAAGTGTATCATTAACGATGGGTCTTGGGGAAGGCATGGAGTCGCTGTCGTCAGACACACATGTTATGTAAGCAAGGACTAGACCTAATTTAGCAAGCTCAATTGGCCCACATCTCCCTCCCTCATTGGGATCATATCTTTCACCATCTCAGAACGGCATCGTACCCTCAGTAGTCCTCAATGCCTCTTCAAAAATGGCCAAACCCCTTTCTAGCTCCTTGTCGCTGATTGTAATGGGCGGTGCAATTCGAAAGACACCTCCAAAAGACTTCATGGTCGCCAAGTTTGCTGACAGCCCTAGCGAAGTCATCTTCTTTGATAGCGCATCTCCAAGATCCAGGGAAGGCTCTTTGGTTTCTCTGTTACCCACGATCTCGACTCCGCACATCAACCCCCGTCCGCGAACATCCCCAATACAGCCGTACTGGCTCTTCAATTTGTCCAAACCAGCTCTGAGCTTCAGACCTGCGACGCGAGACTGCTCGACCAAATTATCACGAACAACGATATCCAAGACCTTTAATCCAACGGCAGCAGGTAGCGGGTCGTTGACGTGGGTGGTGTAGAACAGGTAGCCTCGCTCGAAGCAAACCTCTTCGATCTCCTTGGATGTTACAACTGCTGCAAGTGGCAAGCCTACATACGAAAGTTCCAATCAGCCTAAGTTCTCTTGATATGTGGGATTGCATGACCCAGGAGTTGTGGGACATTCGTTCTTCGTTGAGACGAAAACTCACCATTTCCGAGCGTTTTGCTCAGTGTAAGAATGTCTGGAGTCACATTCTCGTGCTCAATGGCAAACATGGAACCGCATCTCCCAATGCCTGTTTGGGCTTCGTCGACAATAAGGAGCATGCCACGCTTCTCGCAATGTGTTTTCATGGCACGGAGGTATCCGTGCGGAAGCACATGCATGCCTCCAGAACTCAAAATGGGCTCAAGAATGACTGCTGCCAGCGAGCCATTTGATGCCTGGTCCACCAGACTCCAACCATAATTGAGTTCAGTTTCCCTGAAGTTGTATCAGCTCTTGCGGATTCGAGCACGATCCTCATCTAGCGTTTTCCCACATCTTACTCGAACACTGGAACAGGAGTACCAACAGCATGAAAGTAGCAGGGTCACAAATGCCAGCACATCGCAGCGGCAAGAAAGAAACTATCTTACCAGTCATAAGAACCATCCGCATGACGGAAAATTGATCGATACGCATTCGGCGAGGGTAGGACAAGACTGCCAGGGACCTAGATATGTCAGTGTCTGAGTCAAAACATATTCGTGACAACTTACCAATGGACCATATCCTTTCCTCCCCGAATGATACGTCGCCGCCGTTGCTCCACTTGTCATCCCATGCCAGCTGGCCCCCAATCCAACGATCTCATACTTTCCTGTATAGAGCTTCGCAAGCTTGATAGCTGCTTCATTGCTTTCTCCACCGGTGCTGAGGAACATGGCTCTGTCAAGACCCTCTGGGCATAATGCGGTCAACTTCTGTGCCAATTGTACCACTGGAGGACTTAGCATCCCTGAGAACAAGTGATCAAGTCCGGCAGCATGTTCGGTGATTGTCTGGACGATTTCTGGATGTCCATGTCCGATGAGGCAGCTCATCTGTCCGGATGTAAAGTCCAAGATTCTGCGACCATCTGCTGTATAAATGTACAGACCCTTTGCACCGACAATTAGATCTGGCGAGAAGCTGCCGCCGAACCGAATGAGAGTGTCATCGCCAGTTTTGAGTATGGCTGAAGCATCGATACCTTGGTACATGGCTTCCTCCGATGATAGTGGAACCGCGACTGACTCCTGGATCTGAGAAGGCATTTTCGCCAAATATGGGATGATATGGTTCTCTCTTGACACTGACTTTCAAGAATGCAATGCTGAAGATGGAGAGATATGAAATTCTCTTGCTATTCAATATATAGACCATCCGAACTAGTGTTGAGACATCACTATTATTCACAAGACCCCCCTCAGAAGCTTCCTGCCATCCAGACAACAGCGATGCCGGTGCGGCAAAAGGATAATGTCAACTAATCCTCGAATCACATGTGCCATTGGGACGATACTGGAGACGGGAAACTTCGTGGTTGCACACAGAGTTCCCCGTCACTTTTCCGGTATGGTGGGGTTAATTGTGCGGGGAAATGTCCGATAAGGATGCCTCGAGATGAGCTATTGGACCTGGCTGACACCTTCCACGAATATTCGAGGCGGTAATCTTTTCTACCTGGATGTTTGGACTCGATGGACTGCATGAAACCTCTCTTGGCGGTAGGTACGCCGTTCATATTCCGATAAGCTGCGTACTTTTCCGTGCATGGGTTTGCCGTCGGGAACGGTCCAATTTCGAGACAGCCACAACGACAACGACACATGCTTTGCCTCCTGCTTCAGAGACATCATCAACGTTCAACTATATCCGAATTCAATTACTATCCATTCATCCAACCCCGCATTCTCTCATTCTTGTTGCTTTCTACTCGTGCTGGGCGATTTTCATCACCCCAATCGGCCTTCTTCCTACTAAGTCGGTTGGGCATGCCATCATTTTCTCGAGCTATATCATTTTCCATGTTCCTCCCTCGAAAATTGAAGGGTCTTGTCAGTATCTAACGTCATAGTGTCGTCTTAGTTATCTTGCAATTCTTCCTTTCGGCCGCTGTCACTGCTGGATTTTCTTCGTGATAAATATTGAGGCAAAAATCCACGAGCCTAGATTCAGCTACAACTGCGATAAGGTTACCGTTCTCCTTCTTTCATAACATTGGTGTCTCATCATACATTTTTCTCTGGTTCGTTAGACTATCAACACAGCTACATCCTCCACCTGACAGTTAGTATTTTGATATACTTGTTTTACTCCTCGAGATGTTCAATTCGCGTTCATGCGTTGTTGAAGTACGTTTGTTTCGAGATCTTGGTCTAACAGCAACTTCATCATTGCATTAAACCTGAAAGTTGAGGCATATTTGAGCTCTCTCGATGGTTTTGAACATGAGATAGACCCATCTTTGACCCATCTGCGAGTTGCACAAGTATCCCGTTGATTAGGTTACTGGCTCGTTCTAATATATCGCAAAGTAAAATATTTACCACAATATTTGGTGGCGATAAGAACATCCACTGAGCCCTCTGTATACCTCCTTCTCGATATCAATGTTTCCAGACTCAGGAGATATTCAAATATGAGCACGGCAGTCGTCAGTCTGTGTGAAGGGTAGTGCTGCGCCAGCTTATCGCTCTCATGCGATCAAGCTCTTACCCCTCATGCCATGACTTACAATCCTGGCCTTGGTGAAGCTTATCGCCTCGTCAGATCGAGTACTTACAACCCCTCTTGGTCCTTCATCAAACTCGAAGAGCTGCTAGGACTGAAAATTGGATGTTTATATCCAGCCATCTGATGGAGAGCACGATGTTTCACGATGACCACCCGTTCATCGAATCCTATTCCCTGCCCTAGATAAATCTGTCGAAAGCTTGGGCGAAATCGATTCGCGGAGTCTAAATGTCGGCATGTGGGCTCGAGATAGGGTAGAGATTCGTCGCCCAGCATACGTACGCTCGCTTAAAAGGTGGACTTTAGGGGGCCGTCCACCGCTTTCAGCCATTCACAGCCATTCGGCTAGCGGTGGGGGCATGAAGTCGTAATTTTCTTGTGTCCTCGTTTCAAAACTTTTGCTTTCCCCATATACAAGCCACACTCGCTCAAGCAAAACAGAGTCATGACAGGACCGCAACAGCCACGGTAGAGAAGCTTATCCGTAGACAGTAGTGCCGACGTGTGCTAAGCGGAGCCGCAAGGCGCAGGGTGGCCACGAATAGATTACGGTTCGTCCCAAGGGGATGATTCAGACCTAGAATGGTTCGTTTGTTGGTTACGTGCGCTTTTTGCAAGGTCTACAAGGTGGGAGATATAATCTTGACAGTTGCCCTCTTTAGTGCTATTCATCCCGTCATCTCCTTCTACTCTTCAACACACAGCCATTACCTCTCTCTGTTTACTCTGTTTCTCAAATCAATTACATTCTTTACTCATTGACTGCGTTTATTTTACAATTTCAAGATGAAGTTCTCTATCACCCTCCTCAGCAGCGTGCTCTTGGCCACCTCGGCCCTTGCTGCACCCCACAAGAATGCCGGTCTTGCTCGACGCCTCCAACGACGAGCTCGCACCACAAGAGATTCAGTCAACAAAGCCAAGGACTCAGGTACCAAGGTCGAAGCCTCATCAGCCACTAGCAGCAGTACCTCATCCGATATCCAGTACAGCGAGAATTGGTCAGGAATGGCAATCACCTCTCCACCAACTGGAGAAACCTTCAACGCCGTGTCCGGAAAGCTCACAGTCCCAAACCCTTCAATACCTTCCGGAGTCGAAGCCACAGACGGAGAATACTCTTCTTCAGCCTGGGTAGGAATCGATGGAAACACATATAGCACCGCCATCCTACAAACCGGAGTTGACTTCACAGTCAGCACCAGCGGAGAAGTATCCTACGACGCATGGTACGAGTGGTACCCTGATTACGCATATGACTTCGACCTCACCATCTCAGCAGGCGATGTAAGTACCCCTCCTCCCATCCCTCTCCCCTTCTCTTCTCTCTCTTCCAACTCAACTAACATCCCACAAGGTGATAGCCATGTACGTCAACGCTACAACCACCACCACCGGAACCGCCACAATCGAAAACCTCACCACCGGCAAAACCGCCACCAAATCCCTAACATCTACATCCGCCCTCGGCGGCGAAAACGCCGAATGGATAGTCGAAGACTTCGAGCAGAACAGCGCTCTCGTCGCTTTCGCCGATTTCGGAAACATTACTTTCACCGAGTGCGTAGCGGCCACTTCTTCCAGCAGCGAGGGAGTGGAAAGTGCGACGGTGATGGACATAGAGAATACGGATGAGGAGGTGTTGACGAGCGTTACGTTGATTTCAGATAGTAGTTTTGAGGTGTCTTATACCGGGAGTGCGACGAGTAGTGGGTCGGGCTCGACGACGACGAGTGGTGCGGGGTCGGGGAGTGGTTCTGGCTCTGGTTCAGGATCGGGATCAGGCAGTGGGAGGGGTGGGATGGGTGGTGGAAAGGGCTTCGGGGAGTCGACTGTCTCGACCTCGTCAGCGGGAGCGAGTGGGAAGGGGTTCCCTGCTTTCAGGAGATGGGTTCAATGGGGTCGCTCGTCTACCTCGGGTGGTTTGTAGAAAGACGGTTGTGGACAGCTGTACTGCAGACTTGTCGAATTTTACTTGTATATAGTTTCGCGCTTGATGCATGGAGTTCTGGGAGGCTGGGAGCGGAAATGAATTTATGACTTTAAAGCAACTTTTTCCTTTCCAGATAGCATTTGGCATGAGTGACTTGGAGTTTTATCATCGCCTCTTTCCACCTTTCTGAGCGTAGTAAAGTCACCCGTCGGATTGTGATGGAACGAAGACTTCAATTGTCTTTGGTCGAAACAAGACCGCCTGCGCATCAACAAGAGCTGAGTATTGCGCCGTGTACCAGTGACGGAATGCAATCCTAAAATCAAAATACACGATACGAGCCACAAACATTCAAAGGCACTTTGGCACTTTCATTTAATTATATACAAAATCAACCTCATCAGACACGCCGCCACTGGTTTCCAGAGCCACATGCATTCAGAGGCTAACACGATTGTCGATATGTTCAAGTAGAAGAATCAAATAGATCCCTGAACGCCATGCATATGAAGACTCAAATCCATGCAATGCTACCATCCATTATTCCTCATCTGATTCTTCTTCCGCGACCTATATCTTGTTAGCCAAGATCTAGCTGCAAAGTTCAAGGAAAGGTACTTACGTCATCATGGAAAGTCTTTCCCTCAGTCGTCTCTTTGATCATTCCAATCCTGATACAGAAATCACCGAAATGCTCTCCTTCCTCCCGCTCTAGCGAGTATCTCTTGAGCAACGGCTTCATAATCTCGAGAATCTCCTCTTCCTTGATACTGGCTCTATACAACTTGTTGAGACGCTGACCATGGAAGCCACCACCCAGATACATGTTGTAAGCGCCATATGCCTTTCCAACGAACGCAACTTCGGCCAACCAAGGACGGGCACAGCCGTTGGGACATCCGGTCATACGCATAACTATGGATTCTTGTCGAAGACCATTCTCTTCGATGCAGTCCTCGAGCTTGGTGATCAATTCTGGGAGGTATCGTTCGGATTCAGCCATGGCGAGACCGCAAGTTGGGAAAGCCACACAAGCTGAAGACGAGAGACGAAGAGCAGAGAACTCTGTGTTGTTAAGCTTGTATTTGGCCATCATCTCCTTCATCTTTGGTAACTCCTCATCGGTGACATTGCTAAGGATCAGATGCTGGTTACCAGTCAATCTGAACTCGCCCTTGTGGACCTTGGCAATTTCTCGGAGACCAGTCTTCATTGGGAATTCAGCGGTATCTTCAATACGACCGTTCTCGATGAAGAGAGTGAAGTGATTCAAGCCAGTCTCATCTTTCTGCCAACCGAAAGTATCAGTGTTGCTTTGGAACTTGAATGGTTTAGGCTTGTCGAACTTCTTGCCCCAGAGCTCCTCGACCTTGCCTCGGAACACGTCGATACCCATGTCGTCGATAGTGTACTTTAGACGAGCATGCTTGCGATTTTTCCGATCACCATGATCACGTTGGACAAGCATGACCTTCTCACAAGCAATGTGGACCTCATCCTTGGAGACGAATCCGAGAGAACTACCTGTTCGTGGGTAGGTCTTCTTGTTATTATGAGTAACACCCATACCACCACCTGCCAGGAGGTTGAATCCAGTCAAGTTACCTTTCCTATCCTTGCATGAAATAAGGCCGATATCGTGTGCATAAACATCGGTGTCGTTGTGAGGAGGAATAGCGATGGTGATCTTGAACTTTCTCGGTAAGTAAGTCGGGCCGTACAATGGTTCGAAGTCTTGAACAGCTTCACCAGCAACCAGGATTTTCTTATCGTTGTCGTCCTTCAGCCAGATCTCATGGTAGGCCGTTGTTGATGGCAGGAGATGTTGTGAGATCTTTCCTGCACATGCATGGACTTGCTTGTGGTATTTCGAAGCGGTAGGCAGACTGCTACACATGACGTTTCGGTTAACATCACCACATGCGGCGATTGTAGTCATCATAGCTTTGTTGATACCTCGCATAGCTGACTTGAGCTTGCCCTTGACAACACCGTGAAATTGGAAGGTTTGACGTGTTGTCAATTTCATGGTTTCGTTTCCGAATTGGTTGCTGACGTCGTCCATCTGAATCCATTGTTGAGGGGATGCAACACCGCCATCCAATCTGCACCTGATCATAAAAGAGTAAGCAGGCTCAAGTCCTTGTGCTTTACGCTCGTCACGGAGATCTCGATCGTCTTGCTGGTAAGTACCGTGAAACTTCGTGAGTTGCGAATCAGAGGCAGATATAGCGCCAGTGCTAGGATCGTCGAGACCTTCTTGAATGGTACCTCGGAGGAAGTTGGACGCCAGCTTGATATCCTCATTCGTGATAGGTGGGGGCTCTTCAGGCAACCCTTCAACCTTATCAACACCGAGAGCTTGCCAGATGAGAGGTTCCCAGGTCTGGTATCCAGTCTGGAATCCATCAGGATCTTGATCATCACCTAGACCAATATCCGCAAGCTTCTTCGCACCAAAGTTCGACAAGACCCGATCCAAATCCTTTCCAGGCTTGTTATAGTAATGTTTGTCCTCCTTTCTTGGCCAGTAGTGGCTATCACCCAGAGCGAAGATCGAATAGTTGACGGATGCGAGGTCAAGTTCGGTGTTATCCTTGATGGCGTCCCAGAAAGCGCGGCCGTTCTGTGGGAATTCACCCTGACCGGCGGTAGATGAAACGAAGACGATGTTCTCCTCATTTGGCAAATCCTCAAGAGGGTAATCTTCCATAGCCAATACAGTTGTCTTCAGTCCACGAGCTTTACCTCTGTTACCAAGTCGCTTAGAGAGTGACTCGGCGTTTCCGTTGTCGGAGGCGAAAAGGATGGTTAAAGGAGCACCTAGCAGACCCGCTAAGAGCTGATCGTATGCATCCTTTGCCTTTCGCTTCTGCAGTGCTCGGACCTCAGTGCCATAGTCTTGAGAAAGGTTAGAAGAAAATTCTGGGTGGCGTTTCATTAATTGAGTTAGATGGTTGTCTCGTGCCAAGAAGTCCTTCAGTTCAGTCTTGATACGTTCCGAGTCCAGGGAAAAGTTTGCCTCTCCGCGGTCTTCATTGTGAGGGTTCCATCTGTACAAGGGCCAGTATCCAAGATCAACAGCCTTCTTCGTCTCTTGCAGAACTGTCAGAGGAGAGTCGTTCTCCTTGAAGTATGGAAGGTATGCGACAACAACCGAAGGACCTTCGAATTGATCGGCCTCGATCATAGCTTGCAGGACTTGAGTGTACGAGCTGTATACAGCCACCGAAGCAACATATGTGTTTCCATAATTCATCGCGTACAAACCAATATCCTTCTTTCGTCGGGCGGCATCAGTCGCACTTCGCTCCGAATATGGAGTTGAATCGATAATGAGCATGTTGACATTTTCGCCAGAGGCAATCACATGGTGAACACCAGAGTTGCCCAGGTCATATGCCCAAGCATCTGATCCTACAAGCCAGGATGACTCCTTTCTGAATAGTCCCTTGTGTGACAGGAGAGTACGAGATAATGGAGACCCATCAGTTTCAAGGCGAGCAATGATTCCGTCCGTGAGCTCGCTTGCCTTCTTCTCGTCGTTTGCGCTCGAAATCCACTTGGATAACCAGGGCTTTACGGCCTCGGTGGTAAACTCCTTGGACTGCGCCGCTTGCTGAATCTCCTTGACGAATCTGCCGCGGTGCTCCTTCCGGGCTACTAACGATCCAAATCCAAACTCTGGGCTCGATGCAATGGACGCCGAAATACCAGCATTCTGAGAACCAAGAGCATTTGCAAGGTAAAGTCGTTGCCCAAAAATCTGATCCAGGATCTTCATATATGCAGACTCGACCTTGGGTTGTTCAAGTAGGCCAGAGGAGCCCTTGGGACCATTATTGTTACCAACTTCAAGATTTTGAATTGGAGCCGCGGACTTCAAGTTCTGGAAAACACCACGCAGAGCTTGTGACACCGTTTCGGGAGCAACAAAGCCCAATTGATGTCCAACTATAGTCTGAACGCCACCGGCTGGCCCAGCCTTCAGTGTAGTAAGGAGATCTAAAAGGAGAGGACCCCATCTCGTAGTCTTTCTCCGAATTTGCTCCAATACCGCGATTCGCTTGATAGACTTGGGAATAGCTGCCACAAGCTTGGAACCTAACCAAGGTCTGTATAATCGTGCTGTGATGACTCCAGATTTGGCATAAACCTCACTTGGCTTGGCAGCGTCAATTACCTCTGCAAATGCTCCGACGTCAGACCCAAAAACGAAAATGGCGTTTTCGGCGTTTGATGGTCCAGAATAGTGGAATGGAGTATATTCGCGTCCAAAGGCTTCCCGGATTTGTGTCCAGATAGTGGTTACGAAGTTATAGATATCGTCGGAATTGACAGGCCGAATAGTAGCAGATTCGACTGTGGTTGTTGAAGAAACAGTATTTCCACTGTCAACGCTACTTTCTCGTTTTGAAGACCCAACAGAGGAGGCCTTCGAAGCCGGAACTGGAGTATCTGCTGCGGGAGCTGATGTAGTCTCAACTCCTTCCATAGCACCCGGAATGACTGGCACAGGAGCCGGAGTCTCTGCGATTGTAGCCACTCGTCCATCATCAGCATATATACCTGTGCCACCAATCTTGCTGCTCTGAAACGCCCTGACGAGATCGAGGTTCAATATCACCTTGACAACTTCTACATTCTCAAATCCAATATGATTGTCGTTGGCCGATGATCCGGCATCGAAGAAATGGATAACACCCTTCCCTGACTTGATTGCCAGCGCATGAGCTGTCAATGCAATATCTTGTGCTTCTTGCAATGTCTCGGATTGAAGGAATATGAGGCCAGAATTTCGAATTGATGTTATAGAGGAGTAATCGGGGTAGTGTGCTGGTTGTAATGATACGTGAATGACTACTGGGAGGTTTGCTAATCGGTAGAGGTGGGGGACTGAGGAGACGAGGATGGAGGAGGTTGTGGTGACGGCAACGAGTTGGCCATTGCGAATTGGTGTGAAGATGGAGAGAAGAGGGTCGTTGTTTTGTCTGACGGTTTGGATCTGGGAGAGGTAGATTAGTGACGGCGTTTAGAAGATGAATCTGATCACGAACGTCTGGGACATTTCCCTCCCCGGCAGCAACAAGACTCTTGTCTCGGCGTCCTGCATATCTGTGCAGATGCGACGAGAACTCAGATTCGACTCCTTGAGAAGGTTGAACAGAGACAATCACGTCGCTGGACAAGTAAGCAATTCTCGCAACTGTTACAAGCAATTAGCATGAGCAGAGTGCCACAAGAGACCTAAATCAATACTGCGGGGTGCTGCAGATTCGATGGAGCTCGGCAGCGGAGAGACATACCTGCCTCTTCAGGCGTGCGAATCTTGAACGAAGTCGCCGCCATACTGTCAATGGGTTGATTGTCCCTCCGTTGTGAATTCGAGAAGGAAGATAATGATTCTTGCTCGCCCTCCGTACGGCGAAAGAGGAAAGCCATAAATTTCTCTCGAGCCTCTGGCGCAATTCTTCCTTAGTGCATCTGGGCTTGGGGCGAAAGTCGGAGAGTGAAGGTCATTCCCGAGCATGTGCAGGGGACAAAGAAGGCGAATCCAGCCAACGACAGCCTCTTCAATGAGAGCTATGGAATTGCGCAATCGCTACTGGCCAAAATCTCTTCTATGGATATAAGTGAAGGGGCGTGATGGTATTGAAAGGCATGGCAGACCGGGAGCTGGAACATACGTATGTGGTTTGGCGGGGAACATGGCCCCTCTTTCGAAGCGTCGAACGGTCAGCATTTTGAGCACGCAATTATTAGGTACACGATGATAATTCATTTTGACACGCCACTCCGAAAAAATGATCATGTCACGAGAAGAGGCACAAGTTGAGATTCGAGTTGTCAAGTCGCTATGCAAAATTGCTAGTGTCCAACTAATCATTCTCTATGTACAGATTTCCTCACACAATGTCTCCAGGTCTCATGTCTAAGGATGGCAGGGCATATGGCTCTGCTTTCGTCGACTCTCAGACGCTATGCTTGGCGCAATGTGAAACACTCAAGCCACTCTTCTATGGTGATGATCTCCAGGGAATATGGTACCAGATTGCTCTGCCAAGTCTACCTCAAGAATATAGGTTGTGCTTGTTTTTATCAAGGCAAGACGAGTAGCTTCTTCAAACTTCTCGTCAAGATTTGCCGAACAAGCGCCGAGTAACTCCCTCGCTGCCTCAGCATTGGGAAATTGAGGACTGCTGTGTTCGAATTTGGTATATTGTAATCTTTTGTACAAAGTGACTGCCGTCTATCTCTGCTTTGCCTATCTCACAGGTCCTGCTGCCCTTCTGCACCGCTCCGTGTAGTCTATCCAACCTCTACCAGTTCATAAGATCTATCAAAATGTTAGCACATTTCCTCATAATCATCAATTGCAGAACTCACCCCTTCCGAACAGTGCCCTCTTTGCCCAATCCATCGCTAGTAGAATTCTAGTCCTCAAGCTCACACTCTGAGCAAAGTAGACACTTCTCCAAGCATACACCGCCCAAAGACCACCAGCAAAATTCCAACCTCCACCCCAATCAAAGACCGCCGAGTTCCCAACATAGGCAAGACTCCCAAGATGGTGATATTCAAAAGCCTTATAGACAGCTTCATCCAAGTCACCATCTCGGACATCATTAATACTCAGCCCTGGTGCTGCTTTGGCCATCTTGTTGAACTTATGACCAAGATACTGTCCTTGTTGATGGGCGCGCTGAGCAGTCGCAGGCAATGAGGTCAGCTTGCTATCGATCTGCATTAAAAGCTCCCGCAATTCTCCAAAGTCGAGGGTACCAGATTGGTCCTTGTCGTAAGCTGCGAAGAGCCTGTCAAGACGCTTCAGATGATCTGCTGCTTGAGGGAAGCGCTTCCGGACCCTTTGGGCAACTTCACGCCATTCGCTGAATGTAATCTGCATGGTTTCTGGATCTTTGCCTTTCTCCCAAGAAAGAGTACGGAGGAAGGTCACGAGATGGTCTGCGACGTTATTTTGTACTGTGGCACAGTCTCCTATAGCATACACATCTCCTAGAGGTGTACCAATGAGGCGCAGATGGGTGTCTGTTTGCAGCGCATGGCGATTGGTCTGAGCAGTCCCAAGAGCTTCCGAGACTCTTTGACAGAATTCGGTCTGAGATACACCAGTTGACCAAAGGCAGAATCCCATAGGCAGTTCTTTCGTGATAGTTTCTCCGCCTTCGCCTTGCTGTGTGAAAAAGATACTTCGATCTGTGACCTCCTTAACACGAGAGTTGGTGAGAATGTCAACCTCGTCACGGCTGAAGCGATCCTCAGCATACTTGGACACAGCTTCATCATAAGTGTTCAAGATATGGCCTCGGCTCTGGATGAGATGGACAGAGATCTCGTTCCGTAGGAGCTTTGGAAAATAGGCAGTAAGATCCTCGTTCAAAAGATCGAACAGCTCGGCAGCAAATTCAACACCTGTTGGTCCCCCACCACAGACCACAAATGAAAGCAATCTCCTACGTTCGTCATCAGTCGTTGTTGGCAAGCAGGCGAACTCCATATTTGTCAGAATCTGGTTCTTGATCTTCTGTGCATCGTCGATGTCCTTCAGAAAATGACAATTCTCCAAACCCTTGACGCCATGAGGATTTGTGGTGGATCCAACACCAATGACAAGCTTGTCATATGGGAGGTAGAAGTGATGTTCGTTACCATTTCCATCTTTTTGTGAAATTTCTACCAACTTCTCCGAAAACTCAATATGCTCTGCTTGTGCTCGGAGGAAGTGGCCCCTAACTCGACTCACAATCCGTCTTATAGGCTCGACTAAAGACCGGAACTCCAGTGTACCAACAGTAGCCGAGGGGAGCATAGGTGTGAATAGAAAGTAATTCGTCGGCGAGACCAGCGTGATATGGTATTCGTCAACATTGAGCGTCTTCAACAGCGCAACGCTACCCCATCCACCTCCAAGAATGACCAACTTCGGCTTGTCCTTTTGCTTCTGCATTTCCAAGCAGTCGTCGTCGTCGATCTGGACCTCTGCAATCGGCAGGTTCTTGGGACCTCCTCGTCGAGGGCTGAGTGCTATCTCTGAGACCTGGATGTCCCTGTATGAAAGGTCCTCCCGATATGTCGAAGCATCGTAGATGAAGAAAGCTACCACTCCTACCCCAAGAAATACAATCGAGCCTCCTAGCCATGCCGCAGATCGGTACACAAAATTGAGGACCCAAGACCGTCGTTGTGGCAGTGGTTTACCAGAGACAGATCGAACGATTTCGCGAGAGAGAAGCTGTCGCCATTGTCCTTGTCGGAGTGCTGAGTTGCTTCGCAGAAGTCGGCTCGATGTAATGTATGACCGCGAGGTTCCCAAACCTCCAAATGTATCTGCTGCTTTCGAGGTGGGAGCTGTGATTCTGCGAGGCATCGTTCTCGCAAACCGAGATAGGCACGAGACGGTAGGCCGCCGCAGCATTGCACCAATTGACTGCCTGCTTCAGTGCTTTGCAGTTTATGGTGAATGTACCGTATTCGTAGGGATTTTTGTGTTATCTTTGTAATGATCGCAAGTTCGGCATACAGGTTTGGAGACAAGTTCCTGGAAGCTTCCCTTGTCACTATTCGATTTCCAGCCCGTGAAATTCGCGATGTCGTCATTTAGTGGCAGGGAGAAATTTCACAAGAACCATTTTAATCATATGCACGACTCTTTTCATGAACGGATTGATTTCATATAAATGCAAAAGTAAACTTGATCAATTGGTATCATACTCATCGCATTCCACGGCGATGAGGCGCTTTCACCATCCCAGCCACAGCTAGCAGGATAAACGCCTACAACTCCAGTATCCCACCCAAACCCGCCAATGTTATCATGAATGCAAGTAAGTCCCTGACGCCCTATCCACTACAATATACAATAATTCCTCAGCTTCATGTGATCATTGGTTCGTGTCCATTTTCATGCCCCTCATTGTTCTCATCAAGCCCCAGGTCGAGCCGACCAGGAAGGTCTTTCTTGCTCTGCCTCGCTGTATCCTCAGCCCACGCCCTGAGCCGAACAAGGCCTCTGATCGCTGCATCACGGCGATTATTTTGCGCACTCAAAATAGCTTTATTGACGTTGTCTGCTACCTGCCGGCGCAAGGTTGGCTGTAATAAGGCTGCAAGCGGGGGCTCAAGGCTGTCAGACGGAAACACCAACAGTGCCATCGTCCTCTCCAAGTCCTCCATGAACTCCTTGTTAGTAGGTGCTCGAGGTGCAAGTTGAGTTGTAGCGAAGGCCAGCGCCGGTGAAATATCACCGCCAGGTGCAGCGTTACATGTTCGGATGAGCTCCACTAGCTGAAGTCGAAGCAGAGCAAAATGTAGTGACGGCTGGGCATCAAGAACCTTTGGATAGTAAGTGTCAGCGGATGAACCTGAAGTATGATTCTAAGATTTGAAGTTGAGTTGTGAATTTGCTCATTCTGAGGACTGAAGGTATTTTCTCTCATCAACGACCCGAAGGCTATATGAGTGGTGCATGAAACTCGTGTCTAATCATAGCAAGAATGTGGATACAAGAAAGATATGGACTGACCTGAGGTTCGAGTTCATTCAAAGCTTCAATAGCTTCCTGAATCTTTCCCGAATGTATTGATTGTATGACTTGTCTTCGCGCGATCAATGACTCCTCTTCTTGTTGAGGTCGCAGATTTGCTTCCTTGGAGAACTTGGCCGCCGCGGAGGGGTAGCCTTCGGTCGTAAGATAGTCGAAAATCAAAGCATTGATGTCACTATCAATAGCCGCCAATGTTAGTTCTGTATTTTTGGATTGATGTTTAATCGCGAAGTGAAGCAAGCCACTCCAGTGTCCTCGATCAGGTAAACAACTAAATAGTTCTCCGCATGCGTAATTTTTAGGAGAGATTCCCAGTTGATGAAAGTCATCATGTAGTGGACATCAACGTTGAGCTCGGATATTTGGAGACAGCAACGACGGCAGGAGCGACTTGCGGAATGAGTGAAGTATCGTACCTTTTCAACGGCTTGACATCTTCGGCGCGTCTCTCGAAAGCATGCCGTAGAGGAGTGGTCGTGGAAGCAGTCGATGAAGCCTGAGATGTCAGCTTGAATAAAGGATTGGGAGCAGTCATAACCAACCATACTGGAGGCGTCTAACTAATCTTCATATGTCATAAGGAAGTGTGTGGGGGCTGGAGTGTCCAGCACTGCGCCTGTGATGTTGACCTCGAGAGAGATTGAAAATGGTTAGGAACGATGAATGTGGGATTGCAGACTCTGCGAGGTTCCGCAAAAGAGCTTGAAGAAGAGCTAGCCTAAAGATGACTAACCTCGAGCTAGCGATCATCGACCTCGAGCCTCACCTGCAAGCGCCCCGAAACGCTTTCCAAGGATTAAGAACTTATTTTGCGGTCATACAGGAAAACATTTTGAGCCAATGTCGTTTTCCGCTTGACTATCGGGGCGCTTGCTCATGTTCAAAGCTCGTGCCTCTGACCACTCCAATCGAGGTACAACAAGAGTCTTGAGGTCGCGATCATCATGGCCGATACAGTGAGCAAGAGAGCTCACTACTCTCCTCCATGGTATGTATCAAATTCTGCGCAAGATTCTGTACAATTCCTCTGTGCGTTCAGGTATTTCTAGAGCTAGAAGGTGTTGCAATGCAATATTGTACCCGTGACTTGTGCATCTTTTCCGGGACACGAATTCTCACGTGCTCTCCCTGATTTCGTTTGTAATATGTCGGCTCACTGCTTGCTTGACAGGGCCGACGTTTGCATCATTGGAATCGCTGGTAGCTCAGGGTCGGGTAAATCTACACTATCTCATGCGATTGTGTCGAGGTTGAACTTGCCCTGGGTTGTCATTCTCTCTATGGTAGCAACCGCCTTACTTCCATGGGTTCTACGTGCTGATCGAATTCAGGACTCTTTCTACAAGAATCTCGGCAAAGAAGCATCTCGAGCAGCTTTCAGGAACGAATACGATTTTGATTCGCCCGAAGCTATAGATTTCGATTGCTTAGTAGACCGGCTACGTGATCTCAAGGCAGGGTATGTTACCTGATATTCCCATTGACCACTCTTCGAGTCTCAACTCAAGTCGATGGAGCTTCGGTGTTCATGTATTGATAAAAGCCAGAAAGAGAGCAGAGATTCCAATATACTCGTTCTCAAAACACGCAAGGGAAAAGGAGACCACATCGATATATTCTCCACATGTTCTCGTACTTGAAGGCATATTTGCCTTGTATGATCCCAGGGTTCTTGAACTTTTGGACATGAAGGTGCGTAAATATAGGAGCTGTTCGTTAACTTGATCTCATTACGCTCTCAGATATTCTGTGAAGCCGACGCCGACACATGCCTCTCTCGCCGAAGTATATTGCCCGAATCCATGTACTGCGGTGTCTAACAATATTTAGTTCTCCGAGATGTTTCTGAACGTGGCCGAGATATCGAAGGATGTATCAAACAATGGTTTGCTTACGTGAAGGTATGCAAGAAGAGGCTCATATGAACTCCCTTGGATAGACCTTCATTCTTAATGCTGTATTATAGTGCATGCACTGACTTTACAGCCAAATTTCGAGCGTTTTGTAGAGCCTCAACGAAAGGTAGCTGGTATGTTAAGAAGCTCCTGGTAATACTTCGGTGCTGATCACAACCAGACATCATCGTGCCACGAGGGGTCGAAAACCGCGTTGCAATAAGTATAAACATCAGAATATTATCTTGATAAAGCTAACATCGATTCTAGCGATGGTAATACAATACATCGAGCGCAAATTGATTGAGAAGTCCACGGCGCATCGTGCTGAGCTCCGAAAGCTGGGTCAAAGTTCAGAAGGCGACCCTCTTTCCAAGAAGGTCCTCATCCTCAAACAGACTTCGCAAGTGAGAGGAATGAATACAATAATCCAAGATATCGATACTTCGGCGGAAGACGTAAGCAGACTATCCCTTCATATTACCTTCTCCGATTTGTGGTCCAGTGGCTTCTGAGCAAGTGTCATCCATCTCGACTCGCATCTTGGGAAGAAAACACCATGCTAATCTCCTATAGTTCATCTTCTATTTTGACAGAGTGGCTACGTTGCTAGTCGAGCAGTGCGTTCCAAAACAATTCACAGTGAGGTCAACTCTACTAATTATCTTTTAAAGTGCGATGAACCATGTTTTCTTCCAAGAGAAATCTGTCGAGACACCAGCTGGAAACAAGTATCATGGCTTAGCTGCTATAGGAGAGACTAGCGCCATAGTAGTCCTTCGCGCCGGGTCCGTTTTCGAGACCGGCCTGAAGCGGGTACTGCCAGATTGTCGAACAGGTCGTCTTCTCATTCAATCCAATGTCCGTACTGGCGAGCCAGAACTGCATTACCTCAAACTTCCCGGAAATATTGAGAAGCATGAAAGTGTGTTGATACTCGACCCGCAGATGTCGAGTGGGGGTGCAGCGCTCATGGCCGTACAAGTCTTGTAAGTTACAACCATATCAAGAGTTTTTCTCTTTCGTACTTCATGGTACATATAGCTGCTGGTTTCAACCATGCACGCCATGAACCTCCCCTCCGGCACATGCGGATTTATCAATCAATCATGGATAGAGGTTGTCTGCTGACTGAATATTTCAATGAATAGGGTGGATCATGGTGTGCCTGAAGAGAAAATCGTTTTCGTCACATATTTTGCTGGCAGGCTAGGCATGAATAGGCTCACAAAAGTGTTCCCAGAGGTAAATGTCGTCGTCTGTACGATGGTAGCGGATTTCGAAGAGAGGTGGATCGAACGCAGATACTTTGGATGTTGAGGAGTATAGTGGCAAATCCAACCAGAAAAGCGCAAGACTGCGCTGAAATAAGACGCTGTCCTCAGTACATGTTGCAAATCCAGTCACTTTGTGGCACTACTGGTCTATTGAATCTAACAACATAAGTCGAGTCATTTGACTAGGGATTAGCTAGGACAAACCCAGCTGGAGCTGGAAATTGATTTGACGACTCCCTCGAACATTAAAAACAAATACCAGTCCAGAAGGAACGTCACCCTAGTTTCCGGGGGACGGACTGGTTGCTGGCGAGGGGATCAAGGGACACCAAACTTCTGGAGGGCTTAGCGAATGTGCCTGGAACTGGTGAGCATCATTGTTCCTAAACATTCTCAATCTCGACCTTAAATAGACAATCAGTGGAGAATGCCATGGGACTCTTATCCAGGGGCGAGTGCTTAACATCATTACATAGGTACGAGCTCTTTTCCCTTCCATAATTGACATCATCGTATATACTGCAGGCACGTCCTATCTTGCGTAAATTTATCTTTTTTCACATATTTATTGTTACCAGAACTTCTGTCATCTTGTGGATGTCCATGTTCCTCGCGAGCTCACGAACACTCTTTACTCTGCGCAAACCTTCCCAAACCCCAAAAATACACCTCTCTCGCATTCACCACGTCCAGTGTGCGACGGTAGAGTTAAAGCACTTGAGATGGTCCTAGAGCTAGACATCTGCGACCTCTGAATTGCCTCAATATATGTACTTGTTGTGCTTCGCACCTGTGATATACCCAAAGTATTCGAAGTCTTTAGGGAGCTAGAGGTGGCCACACCATCCCGGACACGGTGAAAACCTGCACGATGATGGTTCTTCCCATAAGGGGAGAGACAATTAATCATACAGGCCTTGACACGGGGAAACGTTGCACCATAGTGACGGGGATAGTTGGCCACATCAACCTGGGCACAGTGCAAAGGCGCGTCACCATGGTCCTTCAAATGATGGATGGGACAGTCGGCCACACAAACCCAACCAACATTCTGGACACCACGCAGATGCCGAACCACATCACTCAAGCGAGGAAGTTGATGAAGGTGGACAGCCAAAACACAAAAGTCAGCACTGTCCGAATAAAGATGAGAACAAGCACTCGCAGCGTCCTGGATCTCCGGGTGATAACCAAGATGGCCTAATATTCGCGCCCCTTTTGATATATGTCTTCAATTTCTACGACGGTCGTATGTTCGATCCCGCTGGCAACTCCGCGACTTCTAGCAACAGAATAGCTCAAGCACAAGCAATCAATGCTGCTCTTCCATCTCAAATCCAGAAAGCCTTCAATGAGAATTCAGTCAATTACTACGACCCAGGCAGTGGAAGCTTCTATTACGTTGAGAAGAATGACATTGTCATCCAAGCTGCAAAATCTTGTGACTGCTATGTCAGCATATCTGATGGACAACTCCACTACTTATTTTCTGAGGCAAAACACAACAAGGGGCTGAGCTCATCGTCATTCAATGACGAGATTAAACTTCCACCTGCCACTGCCCACCGAGTCTCTTCCGGCGACACTCTGTTCGAAATCGCTCAAAACTATGGCACTGATCTCGCTGTTCTGGAAGCTGCCAATTCTCAAATCAATGGCAAGGATCCGATCTATCCCGGAGACTCGATAAACATCTCCGCACAAGCTTATAAATATGCCAGAGGTGATACTCTCGAATCCGTTGCTGATCACTACAACATTAGAGTCCAACAACTCAAGTCCCTCCATGACCAAATCGAGGATGTCGACGACATCACGCCGGGCCAACTCATCAAAGTCCTGCCCGAGACCTGGCCGACCCATTCGCGTACACCCTCGTTCAAGGCGACTCGCTGTGGAAGATCTCGAAATGGTTTAACATCGACTTTGACACTCTCAAGAAGATAAATCCTGAAATCGGCGAGAGGGGTGTGACCTATCCTGGTCGTGTTGTCCTAGTTCCTGTTTATTTGCCAAGTCAAGGACAAGTCAAATGAACCAACAGATGCGATGCCTGTGAAAAGGGAGCGCATACGTTGAGAGGTGCCAAGTTCGCGAGAGCTGTCACTGTCACCACAATTGAGGTTGGCCCCACGAGTCCCGCGATTACTGTAACGGTACCTGCTTCCACACAGCGTTCGGTGACCAAGAGAGATTCTCCGAAGGGTTGGACCTCATTCTTCGGATGAAGAGTGAATTTGTTATTTGTAAGTCTATATGCTCCCGAACGTCATTAAGAAATCCTGACATGAGGAAATTAGATATATTGGATGGCGCCTAGGCGTCAATACAAAACTGGTCACAGAAAAGTTTGGCGTTTGGGTTTGAATTTTGAACAGCATTTAATAGATGAAAGAGATATAAGAATGGAGGTTACACAAGGCAATAAGGGATACAAAAAGTTGTATAGATTCATGAAATTTCATTTTTATGTTTATATGTGCCTTTTATGAAGTAAGAACTATCCACATTTGGTGAATTGAGGTGTGCAGCCATCAAGCTGTGATTCTAAACCTTTGCGAGGGTCTCTTTGGAAGTCTTGACCTTTCAGATAACATGCAATTTGTACCGTTGTCGGTGTACATCCTCGTATAGTACTGAGTAAAAATGTCTGGTCTACCATATTGTTCATCTCCTCACGCTTCGAAGGCCATACACAAGAACACTAGGCTGTAGTGTGTTCCCTGCCAAGATACATGTTGCTTTGGAATCTTGCAAGCAAAAGAAACGCCATGCAACTGTCAAGCGTCTCAAACCAGTGGGGTAACAAGGAGTAGGCATCTTCCCAGCACATCTAGGCATCGTCATGCCACCTCAAAGTTGAATGGTGTTCAGGTAAAGTGGTTATCAATTACCATCTATTTCGATCATTATATACTGCCTTAGCCAGACTCCCATATGCATCGTCTGGAGGGATGGCTACACCCAAAAATGCCTGAAGTGATCAAAGCAACTCCTTTGCCTACCCAAGAACGCCTTCGTAGCAACTAGCGTCTCGATCTTACACATCAACTCCACTGCTATGCCTTTCCATTAACGTGTTCCACATCTCCGCCCTTTTGCTTCTCTCATAACTTCCCCAAGTTAATGGATGGCTTTGGTGGGCCAGTACCACTCCTGGCTCGGCGTTCTCGTTCGATGGTTCCTGGTGGACCACTCAAGATCTTTCTGGTGTTGAATCTTCCGTCTAAACCTTTAACCCACTCTTCGTCTTGTGCGCCACCAAGCCAATAGCCTTCTCCAACTTTGACCATGATTCTTCCAAGCTTGCCTCTCCATCCCTCTCCAGCAGGCGTTCCATCGGCGAATGGGTTGTCGGCTCTCGACTCCATGTTTCCATCGGTGTGTAGATGTAGCTTCGGTGATGAGGCTGCCAGTAGATGTCCTCTCAAAACCTGTCTCGCGTATGCCATCACAATGAGGATGAAATAAACCCTGATCAACGAAAAGAATACCACTGCCATGATACTTGGAATGCTCTCCTCAATCCCAACACCATGAGCCAAACTTGGGCTACCAGAAGTTATTGCTCCTACTGTCGCAGCAGCTCCAACAGCTACGGCTTCTTGTCCGGCCGTAACACCTGCAGCCGGGGTCGCAATTACATCCACCTTGCTGACGTTGTATTTCGGATCCGTGAATCCGGCCGTATCTCCAATCGTTCCGCTTCCTGGAGAATTCGGGATAGGTTTGTTCGCGGAATCAGCGCTGATTGCCAGGAACCACGTCACTGCGAAGGCAGCCGTGAAAGCAGTATTGATGACCATATCAAAAAGGTAGAACCATGCGAGCGCTACACATTGGAACGGACTTTGTTTTCGAATATGTGGCATGAGAATTGTAAGGAGGATAAGCGCGGCGACGGAGTAGATGTACATCGAGAGCTGAAGAGGTGAAAGACTGAAGCCGGTGAGGACAGCGAGGAGACCGTAAAAGCCGGTGACTTTATTGAATATCATGGACAGAGATATTAGCTCTGTCCCTGTCCGCAGACTCATCACATAGAGGAATGTCTGTCAATCTGTCAGTTATTTTGTTTCGGCTTCAATGCGACTGGCGCAAGCTCCTGAGCACGTACCCTGGGCTTTGGAACCCGGAGGATGGATCGTGATAATAACCCCATCTTGTCCGTTAACCGTTTTTTCACTTCGAGCTGAGGACGTTGATGCACTCGTGGATGTGAAGAAGGGAAGTTGCCGTGAAGGGGCGTTTTGATGTTCGGGTTTGTCGGATGAGGATGATCGTCAGCTGGAGTCTTGGCACTCTAATAAAATAACACAGCCCAAAAGATTTTTAAAATTAGCAATGCGAAGTCTTGCACGACTCAAAGGGGGTTTTAGCATTTTCAAGATCTATACCGCTCTTGAGAAGAATTGGTTGGCCTGAAATACGAGGTAAATCAGAGCGGTTGAGATGTCATCTCAGCCTCCATCTAAGGGCATTGATGCAACGCTATCTCCGAAGTACTTTAAGTAGAGCATCGTGCTAGCTTTACTTCTCTGCCTTGTGGATGCAATCAGTACTATTATCAATAATCGTGACAAGTTCGAATGCTTTGTCTGGAAAGTTTCCTGAGAATAATATTCTACATCCATTACTACCAGGCCCAGAAGGAGGTCGCTACCATATCATACAATGCTAAACCATCGAACGCTATGCTCATACCCTTAAACCTTCCCTATAACACCAATAGACGAATAGAAAAGTACCAGCTCAACTCTTAACAAGCACAGCCCTCTTGGTTCTGAGTTGTAGGGTTGATATTAACGTCAATCACTAGTCCTCCTGTCAGCACTCAATTCCGAATCTTTGAGTCGTGAATAACTCACTCTGGTTTCCAGCAGTAGCAGCACCCTCCGCACCCTCCATGCCTGGTAAAGCCTGTGCTATCCTCCTAAACAGGTTCTTGACGTTATGGCCGACCTTCGCACTCGTCTCGATGAACATTAGGTTGTTCTTCTTAGCTTCTTCCTCTCCTTGCTGCGTGGTGACTTCCCGTTTGTCGTTCAAATCCGTTTTGTTTCCTACCAGCACAATGATGACATCGTTTCCTCGCTCTCCTCGAACATCATCTACCCATTTCCGCGTATTTTGGAAGGACTTCGCGTCTGCCAAGGATTAGCACAGAGCAAGACACGACGCTGGACTTCATACTTGAGATATCATAAACCACCACCGCCACACTTGAATCCCGGATATATGAAGGGATAAGACTTCGGAAACGTTCTTGACCTGCGGTATCCCACAACTGTAACCGTACCGTCCGGTCTTCCAGGTACATGGTCTATCCAGCTGATCAGCAGAGTCCTGAGCTTTCATTCAGGTCCGCTTACTTTCGAGAGGAAGTCGATGCCAATTGTCGCTTGGTACATGTTGTCGAACGAGTCGTACATGAAGCGTGTAATGAGGGATGTCTTCCCCACTGTCCAAGCATCAGCATTCCGTCCCCTTCACGTCCTAGTCGCACTGCATACCACTCTGCTCTCCCAAGAAGACCAATCTGTACGATCATCAGCTCAATCCCCTTTGTTGACCCCACAGAGTGCGTACTTGAACTTCTTCAACGGGTTGTTATAAGATCCACCTGCTTGCGCCATCTTGCCGACTTCTTTCCCAGGGATTTATCGTCGTAATTGAGATTATTCAGAAGGATTATTAAACTTCGAGGCATGTACAAAGGAATTCGTGAGCTTCGTAAAGGGTGATGGACTATTCACTATTGTTGCCTGGAACTTATCCAGACAAAGAATAGGAGAGCCCATGCCATGCCCGCTGGCATCGAGCTCGGTCCACAAACGCCGCTAGCGCGTCCTTATCGACCGCCCCAAAAAATGATAGCGCGGATTTTCCAAGAACTTTTCAGCAACACCAAGAATTGCCAAAAGATTTTAACGACAATTGCCAACGTTTTCCTAGACATTGGGTCAAATGCCTGTTATCAAACCTGTCAACGCTGCGCCGGGTGCGCCCGCGCAACACAAACAGCCCTCGAGAAAGGGCAAGAAAGCATGGAGAAAAAATGTCGATGTTACAGAGATCCATGAGGGGCTCGAGGAAGTAAGAGAGGAGATAATCAAAGGGTACGCTCGCAATTCCACCCCTGTGAGCTGTTACTGAATAGATATGTAGCGGTGTCATAGCAGAGAAAGATTCCGCAGATCTCTTCGCAATCGATACCGCCGGCGACGTCTCTATTCCCAAGAAATTCCTCAAATCCTCCAAGCCACTCAAAGCCGACGAAATTATCGCGCAACGATCCGCGGTCCCCGCTGTTTCTATGAAGAAGCGAGCAGGCGATGACAAGACCACTGATGGAATTATCCAACCCAAGCGTCAACGAACAAGCTATGTCTCCCACAAGGAACTCACTCGTCTTCGCAATGTTGCCGATGGGAAAGGAGCACAGACTACAGTCGAAGTCACGGAAGCAAGTTACGACCCATGGGATTTACAGAAGGACATCGAAGAAGCGACCCAGGACCCACGATTCTCCTTCCTACCAAAGTCAAAGAAGAAGGTTGCTCCTCAGACATTGAAACAAAAACCAATCTCATTAGCAGCAAGCGGCAAGGATATCCCAGCGGTAAAGAAGCCTGAGGGAGGATATAGTTACAACCCCATGTACGAGGACTACGAAGAACGACTTGTAACTGAAGGAGAGAAGGAAGTGGCGGCTGAGGAGCAGCGTCGTGCAGCCAAGGAAGCAGAGCGAATTAAGCAGGAGGCGGCTGCTAAATCTGCCGCCGAAGCTGTGGCTGCCGAAGCTAGAGCAAATCTTTCAGAGTGGGAGGAAGACTCGGCATGGGAAGGATTCGAAAGTGGTGCCGAGGATGTGAGATTGAATGCCAAAAGACCAGAAAGAAAAACCCAAGTCCAGAGAAATAAGATCAAGAGAAGAAAGGAAGAGGAAAGGAAACAGAAGATGATATCAAATGAGAAAAGGAAAGCCGAGCAAGCAGCACATATCAAGAAGATTGCCAAGGCTGTTGCTGAGAAGGAAGAAGCGAAAAAGTTGGCGCTCATCAGCAATGATGATAGCAGTAGTGAGGGAGACGAGCTTGAGCTGCGAAGGAGGAAACTGGGCAAAATCCTCTTACAAGAGAAGGGTCTAGAGCTGGTCCTGCCAGACGAGTTGCAAGAGTCGTTGAGATTACTCAAGCCGGAAGGAAATCTGTTGAAGGACAGGTACAGAAATTTGCTTGTCCGAGGCAAGGTGGAAAGCCGAAGACCCATTGCCTTTCACAAGAAGAAGAAGGTCAAGGCGACTGAGAAATGGACCCACAAGGACTTCATGTTGCATTAGAGGATAGAAATTCATGTCGAGGCTGTTGTCCTGTTCGGCCAAATGATTTCATTCGAGTCTACATCTTGCTACTAGCTTACTTTCACATGATTTCTAATGTTCTCACCATATCAGGAGGTCTCGTTGCTTGTTCACTTCGACCCTACTACGCTTATAGTAGGGTCGAAGTGAACACGTATTCAAAGTTATGGACCTCACACTTCGATAGCGGTGGTAAAAATGTCATGGTGATCAGTAAGCACGGAGCATGCATGGTACGTGACCTTCAAACAAGCTCTCTTTCGGGTTTTGTTGCACTTCGTTATCAGTAATGTTTTTTCAAGGTGTGTTATCTCAGTTACGTTTCTATTCTATCAAGCCGAGGATCTGTCAAGGTTCGAGGCACAATGCCATTTGAAACACTCTCCACATTCTATAGCTGCTCTTCCCAACTCCTTCTAGGTCAAGTATCGCAGCCATTCTGGTGTTGTTCGTTACGACCCTGCCTCTTGTCTCTCCTCCGCATCATGATCTTTCCCACCCCGTTCGTTCATTTACTGGCTACTCATCATAATCCAGGATTTTGATACTCTCCAACCATCGCGAATGCATTGATCCTTATCCCAAATATTTCCAAGAACTTCCGGATCAACACCCATAAAATGACACACGTCAGGTTGAACGCGAACCTTATGCTCAAAATACGTTGAGCATACACTGACCCTCGTCCTGCGAGACTGATGAGCCTCAATGGATTGCGGATATATCTTTTTGCTCGAGAAGGTAGATTATGCTTTTCGAGATGGGCATGGAGGTTGTTGATAGTCTGAATGCTAGGACCTAGGAAAGGGACGGGTAGAGGAAGGTAGGTGGCAAGGAGGGATCCGAGCTGCGGTAGTGATGGTATGGCTATAATGGTATGTGGTGCTGATTCTTTCGAAGCATCAAGGATATGCACATCTCGAGTGGATATATGGTTGCTGCATGAACAGATGATGACCTGTATACTCGGCCTCTCCTCTTGTTTTACCACGTCCTATATCTCCAATTAGCTGGTGCTACTCGAGTGCCATGCACATTCCGACAGATGTAGTACTTACCTGCACAAGGTCCCATTCTTTCGACACTTCCATAGATTTCGGTGGATACCGCATCATGTATATCCCGATAACTCTTCGAAACCCTCAAACTTACCCTCAAAACTCAACATACGACCAGAACCCGGCTATATCACCTCTCCACCTCATTCTCGCACGCCCCCAAAAGCCTCGCCGAACTCATCCTCCAATCCCACCACATCATAAAATTCTCATCCTCTCCGCCTCTCAAACACTTTGACCCTCTCCTCCTCATCCATCTTCGCCACTAAGCCCCATCACCTCCTCGCATCACACAAACCATTCACCTTTTCGGAGCCCAAGCCTCATCGGCACACCTCAACGCGACCTCAGCTGCAGTCATGAGGCGTCCCTTCCCCTCGTCCCGTCCCATGGTGTAAAAAAGTCCGAGGGAGCCTATGGGGATCCTCGTTTATTTGTGTTACCCCGGAATTAGAACCACGAACCACACCATACCCAAAAGTTCGGGGGTGATAAGGTGCTTGCTGATGATGAATATTGAGTTCATGCATGTTATTGCTGGTAACGAAGGCTTTGCCTCTTCCAATTAATGTGCCACAGAAAAAACTTGTATAAGAACACGTTGTTGATGGCAGGAGGAACAGCGATGGTTGTTCCGCGACCTATCGGCATCTATTACTTCTACTGGGATCGGAAGATTACCATTTGTGGATCATACTGATCACCAGAATCCCAAGGATTTGGGGGCGGCGTTGACATCGGGTCGTGCCGCGGGTTCACAGCGTTTATTCCTGTCACTAAATCACTTAGTGGAACTTTAAAATTGATGTGTGGTACAGGAAAGTGCTCAAGTGCATATTGGTGTGGTCCAAGCGAGCAGGTGATAAGAAGATCAGATGCCATGGATGTGGGAGGTTATACCCAGGCGCTGAGACACAAGGCATGCAGAATGCCAAAGGAAAGTGCTCGAGTAGTTTTCTTCAAGTGAGAATCAGAAAGAGCAAATTTGCATGCAGCTTGAGACATTAAAATGCACTATGCTACAATTATCCCGTCCATTGCGAGTACAATACATACATCTACTTCGAGTAAAGTGTAAGACTTGGGGTACCAGCCGATGGAGGTGCCGAGAACTTGGTCTGGACAAAAACCTTCTGCATCCCATCTTCCCTCTTCTCAAATTTGTAATACACCTTGTCGATCTCACTAATATCGACCCGATGAGAGACCATCTTGAGTGGATCAATCTCTCCACTCTCGATCATCTTGCAGAGCTTCTCCCAATACATATGTACTGGCGCTTGTCCATTACCAATCAGACGAATTCCTCTCTCCATCAAAGCTCCGATGTTAAAGTGGTTAGTCTATTGGAGTCAGTACAAGGAGGGTCAAAGAGTAGTGGCTGAGACTTACAAACCCAACGTAGACGCCGGTGATACCACATCGACCATAATTCCGTACTGATGTGATCATCTCATTTACGATTTCCGAAGTGTCGGTTTCTGCGCCCAAGAGAAGTTCGAAGTAGTGAGCCCATCCCTTGGCATACTCTCCTGCCACACACTCCAAGGCTACATCTGGACCACGTCCATCCACCATTTCCTTTAGCTTTGATGTGACTGATGTGCCTCTTGGTAAAGCACTATAGTCCAGAAGCTCCACTTTTGGTGTCTTGGATTTGACAAAGTCGAGACGCCAGTTGCTGTCGATCATGATGACTCGGGATGCACCGTTCATGAAAGCAAAGTCGGCGCACATTTGACCAATTGGGCCAGCTCCCCAGATGGCAACAACGTCACCTTTCTCGACACCGGTGTCAACAACACAATTCCATGAAGTGCAGATGACATCAGAAAGGTAGAGGCCCTTCTCGTCTGGAACGCTAGATGGAAGCTTGAGGAGGTTGACATCTCCATATGGCACACGGACATATTCAGCTTGTCCACCGGCAAAGCCACCAGTGAAGTGAGAATATCCGAACATGCCTGCTGTTCTGCCTCCATACTGCAACCCATGTTAGAAAAGGTCATCGGTTGAAATATATTACTTACCATTCCATTCTCCGTTGTATTGGAGTTTGTCCTCTCGCACTGAGAAGACTGCTTCTTCTTGCAGTAAAAACAGTCTCCACAGGCGATCTGGAAAGAAGCAACTACTCGGTCTCCCTTTTTCAAGCTGTTCACCTCTGAACCAAACGACTCAACCTCACCACAAAACTCGTGACCGAGAATATCACCCTTCTCCATTTGGATGACACTTCCGTGAAGCAAGTGGAGATCACTTCCACACACCGTGCTGCCAGTGACCTTCAAGATGACATCTCTTGGCTCAACGACACGGGGCTTAGGGACATCGTCTAGGAAGCGAGTGAGCTTTCGAACTTAGAGCTGTTGAATGCAACACTTACGGACTTGCACATCGTTCTTTCCCATCCAAACTAAAGCTTTCATGGTTTCGCCGCTTGGGTCCGCGTACTTTGCGCGATCTCGGGCTGGATTTGTAACATCTTGTTCGGTGATTGCATTGTCGCCGTGCCCCATGACTTTCTCCGCCAACGCTGCTGCTTGAGTTACTGCCATTTCGAGATGGGAATGGTATCAAAGTTCAGAATTATGTAGATGGTCTTATTCAATTCCTATGATTGACAATTGAACTTATAAGATATGAAGGAAGTCTACAACCCCTCGCATCTCGGTTCTGAGGATCGTTACGTCATGACTCAATTGACCATTCGACGTCACTGTATTCATTCAAAGGAACCGAGACAATAGAAGATCAAAAGAGGCAAGCCCGCAATCTATATGTTTCTAAGCATGACAAAGATGAAAATATTTTTCACTTTCAGGGATATGTGGCGAATAAGGAAGTGTTGTACCTAGGTACTTCAACAACGACAAGGTATCATGGCTAAGGTCGCTACCAACCAACTTTGAACTCTCGGCATTGGAAATTCTCGATGCTCATTAACTGAAAGGCCCTTGGAGATCGGAGGTTTGCTCATATGGCTATTGGGGCAGGAGGGGTCATCGGTACAGAAAGAATTCTCTTCAGCCATCGTAGTCTGGTCGCGGTGCTCAGTTGACCAATATAGGACGTCGGTGCAAAGACATCGTAGCCATGGCTGGATTGTGTCAGCTGTTGCTCCAGTGCAAACATGATCAAGTTTCGTCGTTTTCGAGGAAAAGGTACTCACAAGCCGCCTGGCCAAACATGAAGCTCTGTTTGTATTCCATGCTCCCACAACTTCGTTGCAAATGCCACATTTTCATCCCGAAATGGTTCTGCTGATCCAACTTCGATGAACGTCTGAGGCAAGTTGGACATATCTCCTGCACGCGATGGCGCATCATAGATACTGACTTTGTCCGTTCCACGGATTCCAGGTAAATAGTGGTTCCTGTTCCGCAACATATCGGAGTCAGTATACCTATTCTACACGGTCATGGGGGCAACGAGGCATCATTCCATGGGAGTCATGCATTTTAGAAACAACACGGAAGGAGGATTGTTTATTTTTAAGTGCAACTCACCAGGCTGATCTGTTGATCTTCCCATCCCAGACACCCTCCTTTTCGAACTGTCGGTTGGAGACAGAAGTGCAACGATCATCAATCATGGGGTAAAGAAGACACTGAGCGAAGATTGGAGGTCCCTTGCGATCCCGATTAAGAAGGGTGATACCAGCAGCCAGACCTCCGCCAGCGGAACCACCGAATGTGATGATCCTGCTTGCATCTATGCCCAAATTTCCAGCGTTCTCGAAAGTCCACTGTAGCCCAGCGTAACAATCCTCGATAGCAGCAGGTGCCGGATGCTCAGGAGCCAACCGGTATTCAACTGACACTACAACAGCTCCCAGCTCTTTCATGATTGAGAGCATAGAGCCGATGAGGTAGAATCGAGTCCCAACCACGTACCCACCACCGTGAATTAGATAAATGCCTGGACTGGCCTTTCCTTTCGTCGATGGGCGGAGTATAGAGAGTGTGATATCGCCTCCAAGTCCAGGTATCGTGACTTCCTCATGCGAGATATCAGGGTCATTGTCAATATCCCGAGTATCGCAGAGTGGTTCGATGAACTTGCGTTGCACAAGTATAGTTGCGTGGTCAAAGCCTTTCCCTGTCTTAGCAAATTGAGGTTGCTCCAGAATTTCGGCAAGTTCATGATCAAATGGTGGGCCTGGGAACGACATTTCGAAGATTTGATGATGGCTGTCTTGTCCCTGCTACAGGAACGGGCCTTAGCAGCTTTTTATGTGCTTCGAGTAGCATTCCTACGGCCGAGAACTTTTGACTTGCTCGGTTCTAAATCGAAACCTTACCGGTGAGTGAGTCGTTGGACGAATGACAAGCAGGATACTTTACAAGTAGTACCTGTCAAAGAGTCAAGTGAAGAACCATAAATCAGATCTTCTCGATATATCAGGCAATGATCTTGACGATCTTACCCGAAATAATCGTTTCGGGCATGCTGCGTGGGTCGTCACACCGATTTTCTGCTTCCGGATGGGTTCCCTCGTTCATCCACAACAAGAGTCCCGAAGATGTTGAGTACAGATTTGAGAGTGTGGCCGACACTGCTCGCTGTCGGATTGTCGGATTGTCGGACGAACATGACCCAGCTGTACATGCTTAGTTACTGCATCAATTTTATCCCCCAGACAACGACGTCTAGTTTACGGCTCCTTGATATCGTCTTGTCAGAATGCTGCCTATTTATCAGCAAGCCGTATAATTGCCTGACTGTTGTCGAACGTCATAGATGAAAGATTTTGATGACTGTTCGTCGTGAAGCTGTACTATTGTTCTCGAATAATAGTCAGAAAGTACGAGATCTACCATGTCCTCCATAAAGTCCTTCTGGGGATGGGAGACTTATTAATTGCAACTTTGGGTATCTACTTTATACAAAACACACACAACGATGTACGATATCTACAGCTGCATCAAAACCTTCTCCAGATACCAACGTACCGTGGGACAATCCCAACGCAACGCAACATCTTCCTGCACCATGTTCATGATGCATTCTTCCAACACGTGACCTTTAAAGTCATCTGGTACTTTCCTCATGCTTTTCAAAGCATGTAATACGTTGACTCTTTCTGTAGATGTCCCAAATTTGTAGGACATTTCGAAGGCAATAATGCCCAAGCTGTATACATCCAGCTTGGCGGAGATGGCAGAGGACTTGCGATGTCCGAGCGGAAGGTATGTGGCGGTGCCAGGGGCGGGACTATCTCCTCTCTCCTCTGGTGGCGCTGGGGCCGGGGCCGACAGATCGTGGATAAGGCCAAAGTCCCCAATCTTGGGCGAGATCCACAGAGGCTCATTGTTGGTGTTGGTGCTGGAGCAATCCGAACAATCGCTTAAGTTGACGTAGCCTTGTGTGGGCACATGGAGCGGATTGAGGATGTGTAAGAGTATGTTCGCTGGCTTCAGATCTCGGTGGACAATATTCTCTCGGTGTATGTGCTCGGTCCCGTCAATTATAGATAGAAGAAGCTTGATAGTTGGGCGTGGGTGATAGCAGTGGTGGAGCTCGGGTACTTCTGGATGGTCTTTGAACCATTCCTTTGTATTGACTCCAATAAGTTCATTGAGTGACAGTGGATATGCTGCCATCTTGATATATAGCACTAGGTCCAAGTCGGCATTTGGGTGTTCGAGGTTTCTCCGACGTGTCGGTGCTTTGATAATGGACTTATCTACACTCCGTTCGATCTCCTCTGTGTCGTCGTCCTCATCTTTCTCCAAGTCACCTGTAGGGCGTTCAAAGAAGCCGCTGAACGATCCTGAATCTTCAAAGTTTTTACGTTGCTCTCCTGGTACTTGAAGATGAGGTGATTCCTTTCTTTCGATTTCCTCGGTACTTGTGTCCTCAATGTGTCCCGGGGTGCTTGAGCCAGTGCTCGTGGTATTGGAGGTCTTCGCTTGGCTCTCCTCAGCTGATGTCTTCTCTGTGAGATTCAAATGATCGAGGCCAAGCTTAGCATCAACCTCAGCTGACAAAGTGGAAGCAGTTTGCTGACGCCGTTGTTCCCAGCCACGCTCTAACGAATTCTGTCTATTGTCTTTCAGATTAAATGACATTGAGATCGAAGCAGAATCGTCTCGAGTCTCGTCTGAGCTGCTGTTCTCGGAGCTGTTATTTCTGGAGAAAAGTTAGTACACATCAATTGGAAAGGTCGTAAAACTTACAGTGAGACTAACTCGTCTGGAATCCTCGGTTCAAGCCAGCAGCCATGGTAAGTCACAATGTGGTGATGTTGAAGTCTGGCCATAGCTTGGATCTCCTTGATAAAGGCTTCTAGATCTGCCATTTCACCTTTCTCGTACAGCTCCTGGATCGTCTTCGCCTTTACAATGATTCTCTTCACAGCATAAATGCCCTGATCCAAGTTATGGCAGACCTTGAAAACAACACCAAAGCCTCCTGCGCCCAGTTTGCCTAATCTGATGATATGTCAGCTATCGGCCAATCAATTCAAGCCGGCAACAACAATGACATGTGCATAGAAATGTGAAAGGCAAGATAACAAGGGGATAAAGGAGAAGACACTCACTGGGTGTAGTCGTTTTTGTACGTTGACGTCGTTGACATCTGTTGCACTTTTGATCCTTCGGGCAAAACATGTTGTAACAGCGTTTTAAAAGACTTTGTCAGCACCATGGGCAAATCTTCAGGCATGGCAAAGAATCCTTGTGGAACCAGAGCGTTTAGGAAGGGTGTGTTGGGACCGTCGGCGCCAAGTAAACGAAGGGGGGATCTATCGGCGACAGCGCAGGTGTCTTGTCCAGCAAGCTGATTGAATAAAGAGGAATTTGAATCGAGTAGAAGTCCGGGCGTGTTGTTTATATTGTGAACACGATTCGCAGCGACGTGTGTTGTCTGTTGCGTGGCAATGTTGTTGAGGATGCCATCAAACGAGTTTAGATACTGTGGGAGTTGCGGCAAGTGCTGTTCCACGGGCTCGTTTTGCAACATGCCGTTTTTCACCAATTCTCTTCTCACTTCGTCGAATATATTACGTGATAGTTCCAACACCTCTGGATGATCTTCTGGCAACTTGTCATCCGCAGCTCGACTTGCATTGACGGCCGAAGCTGCTTGGGTCCTGCACCGCCCTTCAATAAGTGAGAGATAAAGCAGGTTTGCACGCTGGTAGGGCTGCAAGTCTAGAGATCCTGAGGCCAGTATCCTTGTAGCAACTGCTCTATCTTGGCTCTCCTGCTCTTGTCCGTCCAGGTCATGGTGGTGCTTTTGTTGACTTGAGAATCCACGTGACTCATCTTCGGTGCTGTCCACGCTCCAGTCGACGCTTTCCGTGCTCACATCCTCAGAAGAAGCCCAGAATCTCGAAGACATGGCGGATGACAAGCATCAGGCTTGGTGCTCCGCGAACCGTCATAGAAGGAAAGAGGACAAAAAGGTATGAAGGACATGGATACGAATATTGGAAGGAAATGCAGACACCACCATAAATAGTTCTGGACTCGTGGGAAGTTGAGAAGTGTTCTCTTTGTTGGCTGGGTATCAGCGTCCGAGTACAAGTAGGCAGGTTGTCAATTCAAGGGCTGAAACGACACGACAGGACAAGAGTGTCTTGTTCTGTCTGACTCTCAGCTCTTCCACGAAGTCTTGAATAGGCAGGGAAGCACCAGCGGCCGCTAGCGGATCCACGAACTCCTCGAGACCCAGGGCAAGGGGCAGCTTGGCGAGCTTGGGCTTGACTCTGATCCATTCATGGAACGAAATGTTGTTGGTCGAGGAAGCCATTCGTATCGAGGACGTACTGTTGTCGAGTCCAACGAGGTATGGTCATACAAGTAAAAGTACAACTCGGATGGTTGCGAGAATCTTGGTAAGGGTGACGATCTCGAGACTTCTATTGTCTCGTGAGCAAGGCTCTTGACGCGACAGACAGACGCGACCGCGCCTTCCTTGATATTCAACAGCAGGCAAGCACCTCGAGCTTGCGCACACCAAAGTAAAAGCGTCAGGGAGGTACGCGAGAGGACTCTCCCTCCAGGCAGGTTTCGTTCCTATCCGAGTTCACAGTCATCATGCCAAGGAACCTTCCGTGGCATACCGGCAGCTCTACGACAGTAGCTCCAGCAAAGCGCCGAGTTTTGCCTAAGACTGCAGCTCAGAAGCGCCAGAAGGTGGCGAAAGCTATATCAGACTCGGAGGGAGATACAGGATCAAAGACATTAAGAAAGGAGAAACGCCCAGCATCTTCATCACCACCATCCGACCCTCCTCCAGAGATGTACGTTTGCCAGGGCTGTGTTATATTGCTTCCGCTGACAACCTCTAGCTTCATGGATGAGGGTATGGACAACGATGATAGGCATCGTATGGTCGAGGATGAATTCTTGACTATTGCTCAACGATTTACCGTCCATCTACACGCCGCTGAATATAAAAGGCTCCAGAAAGAAGGTAGGTCGGGACTCACTAGCAGTATGCCCAATAGTCTCTAAACTTACGAATTTTGGCTGAAAACCCTCAATCCTCCTGAGCATTCTACTCCTGAACGCTATGAGAAGTATGCTAAATTCGAGATCTTGAATAGCCAAATCTCGTAACGCAGAGACGATCAACTCCATTTCGCGGCCTGTCGCTGGTAAGATGCCCGATCAGACCAGGCGGAAAATCGAGGCTGTAGAACGATCCGAAGTACAAAAGACCGTTCTTGAGGGTTTGCTGGGCAAGACAGTCCGCAGTACCGACCTTGACGACGATAGTGATGACGGCGAGGACCTACCCTTCGTCGGTACGAGCTTGCACGGGCTTATGGATAGTCCTAGGCGGAAAGCCACATCTCTCATGCGGTAAGTCAAAATCCCGGAGCAATATGACCATCTTGTCGCATGTCTCAGAACTTGCGTCTATATGTCCCAATCCTCCCAGGGCATTCAGTTTATAAGTTACTGAGAGAGGTGCACTGACTCCGAGGTTCTGCATAGCATCAGCGGTGCAGTCACTACCCGAGCATCTGCAGGCTACAAGAAGCCTGCTGCTGAAAAATCACATCTTCGGACCGGCCTAGGTTCTCCACAACCTCGCAAGGCGGTAGCATCCTCTCATGCGATGAAACGGGAAGAGCACGACACGACTGAATCATCTGACGAGGACGAAGGCCTTGACGTATCGGCTCCTGTTCCAAGATTGACCCTGGCACCAAAGCTTACAGTGCAGAAAACCAGCGTTGCTGCAGTCAAGAAGGAAAGCAACACATCCGACGCGCTGCCATCATACTCAGTTTCCCGCCCAAGCCACAGATCAACTCATTCTACTACCAAAGACGGAGAAAACCCTGTGAAATTGGAACCTGATACCAGTACGTCTTTTGATACGCCTCCAAAGCCACGGTCGCGACTCTCGAGATTGGAGAAAGCCCGCAAGCAGCGAGAAAGGGAAGAACTGGAACAGCAGGCCGAGAAGAAACTCAATATTATCCCAACGTTCTTGTAAAAGAAAGTGGCTGAGTGTCCTCATTTGGACAAGTATTCGACCATAATCTCGGAATCTCGCGATATGTGGATGTAATTGTATTGAAAGCAGTGTCTAGTACACGAGTAATCGTCCTTCTACGAAACCGACCTCCATTCCTCAAGCTTCATACGGAGTTTCCGTTGGCGCCTCTGCTTGGGCGGCAATTCTGGCCAGATGTCTTCTCGCTCCCGCTTGCCAGTCCAACAGCGCAGAGTGTGAGGTAACCCTGTTATCCCAAACGACGACCGTCTTTTCCTCCCATCTCGCCCGCATCTGGAAATCAGAACCATACGCAATGTGGTCGTACAAGAATTTCTGCGACAAGTCAGTAATTCAGCAGCCCTGGAAAAAGCAAGGAACTTACCAGTAACGCGTCACTTTCTTCTTGCTTGTACCCGACAATGCTTCTAGTGACTGGCTAGGAGTTAACGATTTCCACTAACAATCCAGGATTTCACCTACATTGTGGATTGACGTATAATGATTTTTCTCCTGTCACCGGGTGCGTTCTCACAACGGGATGCTCGCTCAAGATTGGTTCCCTCCTGACATGACCACCTTTTCGAAGGTGTGCACCCGCTTGGTCGAAGCCTGAATGAACGGCCTTCAAACCATGGAGTCTGGTCTTGAAACCTTCACTAAGCCTGTTATACGCCTCGGCGGTGTTCACGTAGAGAGTGTCTCCTCCAGTCGATGGACCGTCAAGCATCATGAGAAAAGTGGTTCCTGGAGGTTGCTTCTCGTAGGAAACATCAGTGTGCCAAAGCACGGAGCTTGTCTTGGTCTTGAAGAACTCTTCAGCAGTCTTGTCTCCAGCTGCCTTGTGCACGAGATGGACCTCGGGGTGTCCTTTAGGTGCTCCTGAAAGTGGATGGAGATGTGGCCGACCAAAATATCGAACGAAGTTGACAGCATCGGCGATAGGCAGGTCTGCGAAATCCTGATTCCGAAATACGACAACCTTCCGCTCGGCTACAAACCTCGCAAGCTGATCTTTTCCTGCTGGGCTCAGTCTGCTCAGCTGCATTCCTCTGATTTCCGTTCCAATCGTTGGAGTGATGTCAAATGTCTTCACCCCACTGGCCAAGATCTCTGGAAAGTTGGTGTCCGCATCCAAGCCCGGATCACAGTGATTAAATGGCTCGAGAGGTGCCCATTTCACATCGGGCCATGTTGGGAGATAATGAGGGTACTAGAGGTATGAGCATGAAGCTGCATTGGCTATGGGATGGAGGTTACCTTGGCAGGCTCGATGCCGTCCTTGCCATTCTTCTCAGTTTCTAAGCCATAGTCGATTGGAGCGAGGTCAAGAAATGCACCACTAAGTTGTCCAATTGGAACTTTTGTTGGTTGAGGGACTTTTGTCGGAACCTCGATTGACGTGGAAGAGCTTGCTGCCGGTGAGATTGCTGCTGGAGACATTGTGGATATCTGGAATGTCAATGGTGATGGTCAGGTCCTGCGCTACTTTTCCCGCCTTATATCTTGGTTGTTGAAGATCCCGAGTTTCCTATCCGCAGCCACAGAATGCAATGTTCAGAATGCTCTTCGATTAACCAGTACCGGATCAAAAGACGGCATCTCATTCCTGTCTTGTTGGGCCTTCCATTGGGCACAATCATCTATGCTGCACGTTACTCTACATTATCTGCGCACTGATCTCCGGGTAGCAGCTGCAGTCAACCGTCCAGTCACGGCTTCGACCGAGGAGTAAAATACGGACTTGTCCTTCTCAACGAGAATCTCCTCGTGGCAGTTGTCATGTGAGACGGGCTATTGCTCGTTGACGTCGTGCAATGGGTAACCCCAACCTCCTGTTGTGTCCTAAATGGGTAAAAGTGTTGCTATCACCAACAACGATAGGGGAACTGATGTCCGGCCATCCGCAATTTTCGGAGCACCACATCAGATCAGCGTTGCTTTTGTGCTAGATAAAATCTAATTGACCAATGAATTGTGAGACTCTTGTGCGTCAATTGCATCCGTTTCTTTTAATTCTCAGCTTGAGTAAGATATGTGCCTAGGTACTGTTGGCGGTCAGCAATGATACCGTTGGATAGGTGTAACTCCATCTGGGATCGACAACCACTTGCTCGAAGACTCCTGGAGATAGGATATTCCCTTCTCAAAGAGCCTTTCATGGATCGGTAACCCTGATCGCCAAACATTGCTATGGGAAACTTGCAGCTTTGGTACTACCTAGATACCTCTACCTAGGTAGGTACCTACCTCTTATGTGTTATGCCAGTCACGTAACACTCTACTCCACGGAAACTACCCAAGTACATTTAACCAAATCTACTTTCATCAACTGTAATCGATGCCATAGTATATAGTAATTCTTCTTCAAAAGGCAATGGTTTGGAATCTGGGACATTCATTGCATAGACCCTGCAGGATCTTGGTGGCGGGGCGGATCTGCTTAGGAATTCGGCTAGCGTTATCCTGATGAGGGGCAATTTCTTCAACTTTTTGTTATCGTTTTCCACGTCACAAACCGCGCAAACACATAACACAAGAACACCGCAAAGATGTCTGCTATGGATCTTGATGCGCCTATCTCCATTGCTCCCCGGCACGGAGAGCAGACTGGAGCAACGTGAGTATCACGCTGTTGAGGTAACGAATTAACTAACATTTCTCATAGTATCCTCTGCTGTAACTGTGGTGCGGCGATCGATGGCACAACATCAGCGGGGGCACTCTGCTACGACTGCGTAAAGCTCACCGTCGATGTATCACAAGGTATCCAGCGCGAAGCCACCATACATTTCTGCCGAGATTGCGATCGATGGCTCCTTCCTCCTTCGAGCTGGATTGTCGCAGCACCCGAGTCGAGAGAATTACTCGCCCTTTGCCTAAAGAAATTACGAGGTCTACACAAAGTCAGGATCATAGATGCGAGCTTCATTTGGACGGAACCTCATTCTCGAAGAGTAAAGGTCAAGCTTACAATACAAGATTCCGTGTCAGAAGGTGTTGTGCTGCAGCAGGCATTCGAGGTCGAATACGTCGTCGCATACCAGCAATGTCCTGATTGTGCGAAATCTTACACTGCGAATACCTGGCGAGCATGCGTACAAGTTCGACAAAAAGTTCCTCACAAGAGAACCTTCCTATACCTCGAACAACTCATTCTCAAGCATGGCGCACACAAGGATACAATCAACATTAAGGAGGTCAAGGATGGACTCGATTTCTTCTTCGCTCACCGAAACCAGGCTGAAAAGTTCGTCGACTTCCTGACCTCGGTTGCACCAGTCCGATCGAAAAAGTCTCAAGAACTCATTTCCATGGATATCCACACATCTACAAAGTCCTACAAATTCACATTCTCTGTCGAACTGGTTCCGATATGCAAAGATGATCTGGTGGCAATACCAATTAAGCTGGCGAAGCAGGTTGGAAATATCTCACCACTCGGTCTTTGCTACCGGATAGGCACATCCGTAAACATCCTCGACCCCAGCACTCTCCAGACCGCAGATATCAGCACACCAATCTACTGGCGGGCACCTTTCACCCCACTCGCAGATGTGCAGGAGCTTGTGGAATTCATTGTCATGGATATCGAGCCCATTGGAGCACAAAAGGGAAGATGGTTACTCGCAGAAGCCACAGTAGCACGAGCATCGGATCTAGGATCGAACGACAGAACGTATTACACCAGAACACACCTTGGCAATGTTCTACATCCAGGAGATTCTGTGATGGGCTACATGCTTACTGGAACGAACTTCAACAACCCCAACTACGATGCTCTGGAAGATTCGAATACCTACGCTTCGCAGATACCTGACGTTATGCTCGTCAAGAAGTTCTACGCCAGAAAGAAGAAGTCCAAGAATCGAAACTGGCGCCTCAAGCGCATGGCGAGGGACGAGGGTGATCTTCTGCCAAAGAAGGCGGATCAAGAGAAAATGGATAGAGATTACGAGATGTTCTTGCGAGACGTGGAAGAGGATACTGATCTCAGACAAACCATGGCTTTGTATAAGGCTCAGCAACAAGCGAAGCTGGATGCAGAGGCTATGAGTGTAGTGGAGACAGATGATGGGGAGGATGAGACGCCACATATCGATATGGATGAGCTGCTTGACGAGTTTGATGAATTGAATGTCAAGGATGAGCAGTAGTTTGTTGGGTTGTGGGTTTGCTGGCGTGGCGTGGCGTGGCGTTGGGTAAAATGGTGGCTGGGTTTTTGCTAGGCAGGGCAGGCACATTTTCCAGGGTTTCATAGCATAAAATATGAGGTCGAAAGACGACGATACTCCTTCACCATATTTCTATGCTTGAAGGTTGTCTACTTTACTGTAGATTACTCGTTTCTAGCTCGACTGGCCTTCAAAGTTGACTAGTGTTTCCAACGTAGCCGTGATGTAATAGCTTCAGATAATCACAAGATCCAGCAAACAGCTTGCAGGAGATACCTACTAATAGGTCACGACCTCACTAATGTCTTGAACATCACAGTAGTTTTTCATGCATGATCAGATCATCAGCTAAACCTCTCTGATTATTTGCTGATGCTTGTTTGTAAATTAAACCTACCCTTAGATACAATTTTGAGGGTTCAAAGACAAATTCAAGCATATATCGCAAGTAGTCCATGGTCTCAATGTCTCCAAAGTTGGTAATAGTCGAATCAGAAGATCTTACATTTCTATCCTGCCTATGTGTTCACGGGTCCAGAATGGATGTAAAACGAAATAAGATACATAAGGATAACTTCATCTAAATCTTCTATTTTTCCAACCCCTAATCCAATGGACTTGCTCAGCTCGTTCTTCTACCGACGCGGAAGTATCTTCAGTGACGACAGGTACACATGTACCCTTCAAAGCTCCATCAAGCTTGAAAACTCCAGACCCTTGGTATATAATTCAACATCCTCAAATTGAAGAATATATAGGACGTCCCAGAGTTATTCTTCGAGAGAATTGTGAGTGACATCCTATGCCACAACACAAGCACTCTTCCTCTACTACCTCTGTTGGTATATCTTGATTGTCTGATTGCCTGAGCAAAACTCCCTTCAAATTTTGCGCGTGAAGACTTGGTCGTATTTTTCTTTAGAAGCAGGGGCTGAAACGTGGGATTAAACAGGCCTCTTGTATTCAACCAACACGGCCAATGAAAATTTGGTATAAGACAACGTGACTGTGTGCACTGGACGTCTAATTCGAACACTAGTATTACCACATAGGATTCTGGCAGGCTGAGCGACGGTGATGATCACGGAACACCGTTGAGTAAGGTTCATGGCTCTGGCAAAACCGTAAGTTCGACTGCAACGTGGGTATTTCGAAGGTGTCACCCGTCTGCGTCTCGAGTTCGGATGAGTTGCCCACTTCTTGGTTTGGCAGATTTCGAGCTTTGACTCTCCCATTTGCAACCGGGGCAATCACCTTGCACCGTCCCAATTCCATAAAAGGTCAACCCTAGAAAATGTAATGAGCTCAGATATGGCAGTCGAGAGTTTCATGACTTTCTGTGCCCAAGTCTAGGCACTTTCAGCGGGATCGTGATCAAAAGAGTGATCAGTGCCAGAAGAGCTGCAAGGATGAAGGTTGCTCTCAGAGATGCTGAGTATGCACCGATGACCTCTTCACGAGGCACATCATCGAGCCGCACAATTGCTTGAACGGATGCTCGAACTTGTCGTATGATCTGTAGTTCTGTCAGCCACGGCCTCTATAATGCAGCACTTGACATGCCTCATCTTTATCACTACCAGTCACCATCCGGTCCAAGTTCAAAATCAGTGCGCTCTGCAGCACCAAACTGCTCATCGCAACACCCAAGATGAAACCCAATGATCTCCACAGCATAAGTGTGCTGGTAACAACAGCTTGTTCAACTTGTTCGGACACGACAAGGACAGCCATAAAAGTTGCTGGCATCATGAATCCTTGGCCGATACTCGAGGGAATGATGCACAGGATATAAAGCCATATTGGAAGTCCTTGGTGCATGAACGCGAGCGCCACTCCTCCCATGACCAAAAACACATTACCAACGACCAGAAGCCATTTCAAGCGTTTCGTCCAAGTGATGAGCAGCCCTGTCACTGCGCCGACGAATGATGCGACGATTGTTGGAATGATGAGTCGAAGGCCTGAGGTCGTTGGGCTTTCTAACAAGACGGCTTGAAAATACAAAGGGAGATTGAACATTATGGCGTTGATACACATTGCGCCCACCATATTGGACAGGATGAGACCTGCTCGAGGTTTTGTTCTGATGAGGTTGACGGGCATGATAGGGAGCCGGACCTGGGATTCGATCCAAAGAAATGTTGGGAAGCTGACAGCGAATATAACCAGGGAGGAGACGATCAAAGGATGAGACCATGCAAAAACGTTGCCTCCTAGATTCTACTTCGATTAGCGATATTCTTCCGTTTGGTAGTATTCTACACTTGCCAGCCAGAGAATCAAGAAAGTCATTGCAACCGTAAGCAGGGCCGAGCCAAGATAATCAAACGATTTCATCGCTTTCCACCAATCCTTCTCTGTATCGCCCGCAATACCCAAGTCGTGGGGTATGGTCCAAATCGCCACACATAGGCAGACAAAAAGAAATGGCAGTTGTATCCAAAATTCCCATTGCCAGCCCCAGCCATCAGCAATCGCGCCACCAAGAGCTGCCCCTGATGCTGCTCCCAGGCCGAAAACAACGTTCATGTAGGATTGGTAGGCGCCACGAATCTCGATAGGTACCAGATCACTCATGATAATAGCACCTATTGCCATCATGCCACCTGCACCAAGTCCACAGACTGCTCGAGCGACGATGAAGCTTTTGATGTCTCCTGCGAGGCCACACCAGACCGTACCAATCAGGAATATGAGGACCGTTGCTATATATGGATACTTCCTACCAATGGCATCCGATAGTCGTCCAAAAAGAGGTTGGATAGCTGTTGATGTAAGGAGGAACGCTGTTGAGAGCCACGAAGCGCTGTTCGCGCTGTGAAAGTATGAGGTAATAACAGGATGGCTGGACACCATTATTGTGCCGTCGAAACACGAGACAAAATAAGATATCGATAAGCTGGCAAATATCAGCCAGAATTGCGGTTCGCTGATACCGGCGAGATATCGTGATTTTGGTAATATGGCTTCAACCCCATCCACTCCAGCTCGAGAAAGTGTCTCAGAAGTATCGGTCGATGTTCCCCTCACCCCCATACACCGTGAATCTTTACATACTGAAGGGGAAATACTATGTCTCCGTAAGCCTCGAACAATGGCTACCCCCTGACCTTCTGGCTCTGTTCCATGGCCGATGGATTGTGATCGTGCAAGGAAGTTCTCGTACTCGATTTGATCGATATCGCTCTCTTCTGAATCTGGGTCATGCAGCGTCGAACCCAGCGAAATGGTTCCATGATTGCACTCGTCTCGATGACTTGCAGGAAGTAGTGGTGTATGTTCGTCCTCTTCGTGCTGAAGGCAAGTGATCGAATCTCGTGGTGGCTTTCTTGCCATATTTTCTGTACTCTTGAGATGGTACTAGAGCAGTATAAGATTGAACATTAAATTAAAGTCATTTGGGTTAGAGCTGAGAGAGTATGACATTCGTCTGGACTGAAGACATCTAGAAGTCGGAACCTTTATACGCTTGCTGTTGTTGGTCCTGGTGGACTCAGGCGCCTCAAGAAATCGAGCTCAGAGGGAATGCGAAAACGATATCAAAATAGCGAGAATAGAGGATTAAAACATATCTATCACGGTCTATGAACACAATAACAGAAAAAACGACGTGAAGGTGCACAAAAGAAAAGCATGAAGAAGGAAATGGACATCGAATCCAGGAATCCATGATGGAGTTTCGAGTAGCCAATGATATATGGGTTCATGGTTCCCTGATTCGCGGCCTGTGTCAATCATGGTTGAGGGACCGAGATGTCTCTCACAGAGTCATAGCAAAGAAGAAAGTCGACCGACACTGATTCGTGTTTCTGGACGAGTTTGATGTGTCGTCGAACCGCATTTCTGAACGTAGCCACGCGTCGGGCCGGATCAACCCTTCCGATATCGATAAGACAATGCCAGCCGCTATCCAATTCAGGGGGTATGTCACAGTCACGTGTTTTATTCATGGGTATTCAAATTTCTCTCTTGTGAGGGAGATCGTATTCAGAGAGTATAGAAATGGGTACAATACGAAATGCTGTGATCGAAGTGGTGGCGCTGACAGGAGTTGGTTCGTTGTGTACCTTTGTACATCTTGGACATGAATCGCCAGTTGCGATTCCCGGGTGCCCCATTTTTGCAACCTCACTTTCTCACTTCTGATATCTTGCTTTCTCAGAATTGTCCCATTTTCCCCTTCACGTATATAATCTCATTCATCTCTGCCGAAATGCCTAAAGTCCCCCTCAGAATAGCAGTCTTGGAATGCGACACCCCTATGGAAAGCGTATCATCCCGGTACGGCGCCTACCAGCAAATCTTCAGCACCCTCCTCAACACCGCCGCCTCTCACCTCATTTCCCCTCTCTCACCCTTGGACCTTGAGATCTCGGGATGGGACATAGTCAACGGGACCAAATACCCCGAGCTGGACAGTATCGATGCAATACTCATCACAGGATCGAAATACACAGCTTATGATGATGACCCATGGATTCTGAAGCTGGTGGAGTATACTAAGAAGGTCCTGGAGCAAAGCAGGGTGAGGATTATTGGGGTTTGTTTTGGGCATCAGATTGTGGGAAGGGCGTTGGGGTGTAAGCTGGGACGGATGGAAGGGTGGGAGGCGAGTGTTATGGCGATGGACTTGACGAAGAAGGGCCAGGAGGTTTTCGGGAAAACTGCTGTGGTAAGTCCTCTGTTCCGTAAGACTTCAGGAAGCATTACATTAATTTAGATCATAGGCACTGCATCAGATGCATAGAGATATTGTATTTGAGTACCCTGAAGGTGTTGAGTCTCTGGGTTACACGGAGAAGTGCAAAAATCACAGCATGTACATTCCCAAGAGGTTGATCACTGTTCAAGGACATCCAGAGTTCAACGAAAGTATCATGAGGGAGATCTTGAAAGTGAGACATGCGAATGGTTTGTTTGGAAAGGAGATGTACGATGATACGACGGCCAGAGCTGATAGGTACCATGATGGGGTGCTCATCGCGCAGGCCTTCTTGAAGTTCCTATTAGAGGATTGAATAGAGCCAAGGGTAGCATATGTATAAATGGCTGTATAGAGCGTAGACTGAACTAGATCAAATCGGACGTTGCAATGTCCTAATAACTCAGTCCCCATCCCGTCTAATGGAAGGAGCAAGAGTGCTGTAATCAAAACATGGACATCCTAAAGGAATATGTCTCACAAGATCAAATTTAGTTATCGTTCGGCTACAGCTCATACATAAGTTTTCATTTAAGACCTTCTCACAGTTCCTCCTTTGCTGACAATGCCTGTGCAATGAGGTCCAGCCAGCGTGCCAATCTATAGGAAGTCAGTTTCGTACGGTGGTTAAAACCTCGCATTCCTCTCACCTATAACCTGCTCTAGCAACTTGCAGCTGAATGACAGGAATGGCAGCTTGATAATAGTCCCCATCCAACTCTTGATTTGAGATCGCATCGACTCCACTGGGCAAGACTGTCGTACAGACAAATGCATTCGCTTCCTCAGCCCATGCCAGAGATGTTGTCACTGGATCTGCCAAGTTGATTCCGTCGAGCCAAGAATTTGCCAGAGATTTATAGATACCAGACTTAATAGCCGTAGTCAAAGTTGCCGCCCATTTCTCAGCATCAGCCAGGGTGTAACCTCCAATCAGCTTCTCTGGCATATTGGTGTCCCTGCCAAGATAGTTAGCATCGTGAAAGTTAAGGTTCAGGTGGAAGCTCCGAAGAATCGCTGGCTGCCTTGAAGATAGCATTTGCCATTCTGTTTGCTGTTCTTCAAGACAACTCTCACCCCTTGAGCTACTGCAGAAAAGCCTGCATTTTGAGTGGAAATAGCTCACCATACGTGATGAAGATTTGTCTTTACACCGTTAAAAGTCACCAGGACAGTATTGCCACCCACATCAAGTGCTTCGTCGTGGAGAGGCTGGTGGATGTCCCCGATGAACTAAGAAGTATCAGCTGGGGTGACCCCTCGATTTACGCATACGTCTCACATGGATGACGAACTATCTCTGTCAGTCCTTTTTTCTTCAAAAATAACGGTCCCAAGAATTTACCTTTGCAGCCATGTTTCTCTGACCAGCAGGCGTCGAGCTATTAAGAAGCTGGCTTGTCTATTACCATCATCAGCACTTCGTCCACCCATCATACTCCACAGTCAAGCCCACATAATTCTGGATCGCTCCTACGATACACCCCTTCTCCCCACAATCCCTTGAGTAAGTCACCCCGCAACTCGTGGGCGGATTGTCCTCTGCATCAATGAAATGGAACGGAGCTGAGAATCTCCCAGCTGCCGTGTACCGAAACGAATCTGCCCATGTCGCAACGCCTGCCAGATAAGATTTCGTATCGTTGCGTAAGAGAGTTTGGAATAGGGTCTTAGTTTCTGAAGCGACGAAGTTGGATGCAACATATGCTACTGTTTCGTGGCCGAGGGAGCCCCAGGCATTGGTAGAGGGGATGAGGGACGAGAGAGCAGTAAGTGTGAGATAGGTGAGCTTCATTTTGAGGATTTGGAGCTTATTGCGATGCAAAAGGGATTCACAGAAGTTCGAACAAACGTAGGAACAACATGAGATGAAATAGATTCAGGATTTGAATGAGGGCTGAAGTAAGGGAACAAGACTTGTACAGCCTGATGTCAGGTGAGAGAAGTCGTGAGTCGTGATGTTTTGATTCGCTCTCGTTGGCGGGTCCATTACACAAGGTGGCCGCAGGCGTCAAGGAACAGCTTGTAGAACCTATCACAAACCCACGATGCGTGGAATATGTTTTCTTTTCACACACAACCTTGAGCTCGGAGGAATAAATATTCTTCAAGCTAAGAATTGAAGGTTGTGTGACTTAAGTCAAGGCATTGCGCTTGTGGTCTTTTCGAGAAGTTCTAGATTACGATATCATCCGCAAGTAGCACTAACATGCCTCAAGAGCATATGCACTTGGCGTATGGTTCTATTACATTTCTATTTTACATGAACGGCACCGCATCACTGGCATTTTCGCCATAACAAGATCCATTCGCCTTTGGCTCCCGGGTCATTATGTGCATCGCGCTCAACATGAGGATCGGCCACCAAGAGACACGACCGGAGAGCCTCACTGACGTCCCCTGTGAGTTCAATGGATGGATCCTCATGTTGGAGATCCACGCTCCAGGTTCGCAGAACAGTCATACAGGCTTTTTGATGTTTCGTTTGAGCTACGTGGAATAGCATAAAAGCATACATAGATGCTGATTGGGGCTTATTTTGTCGAGGCGCCATTTTGAATATATCCCAGAACTGTAGCCAATGCTGTCGATCAGCATAGAGCTCCATGAGCCGCATCCTTGACTCGTCTCGAAAAATAGGCAAAGGAAGTTGTACCATGAGGGCATGGAATCTGAGTGAGACGGGGGCCATTGGTGCGCTAGGTAGATCGAATGTGTCGTCTTGGTCGGCATAGATCCTGTGCTGTGGTGTGGCTTCAAGCGGATCAGGCATGGTAAGCTCTTGCAGTTCTACCAAGATATCTTCTGTGAGGATGTCAAAGCCTTGGTGATGCATGGTTTGGACTATATCCACAGCGGCCTCAAGGGCTGTACGTGAGGCACCGTGGTAATTATCCTGACCCTTTGGTGGACTAAGGACAGAGCGGAGGAGAATTTTGTATGTTGACAACGGTAACTTCACACCCGCAGCTCGAAACTCGTCGAAGAGCTCAAGGAGCTTAGGATATCCATATCCATGATGACCAAGCTCTTGAGCAAAGCAATTTAACCATACTATCACCTCTGCTTCGGTGTCGGAAGTATAGATCGGTGATATTGTCTGATAGAAGCAGGCCAGAAATGGAGTCGATGTGTGATCCGAATCCCCGGTGCCGAGCAACTCCATCGCATGTTCTGCAGTTATGCTCTGCAGATACGTTTTCAATCCATTCAAGAGAAAAGGTCTCCAGGCATCGTGCTGTAGCTGAGGAATGTATTGACTGTATTGCATAATATCACGCTGAGCTTTTTCAAAGTTTCCAGACGCGATGTCCTCCAAGGCGGTTTCGCGAATGGATTTCAGATCAAAGTCCTCAAACGGATTGCCCACCAATGGTTCGTATCGAGGTGGAGCTCCAGCTTTTGGTCGTACTTCCACATTAGTGACAAGTCGACGTGCTGTAGTATGATAACCTCGACTTTGCCCGAGCCTACTAGTAGAACCCGGAAGTGACTGTGTGGTTGAGCCTAGAAGGTGTTGATGGGGTTCCTGGGAAACTTCAGCGCCTCCGATTTGGGGCAGAGCACGCCTGAGTATTCCACCCCAGAGTTTCTCCAGATCAATTTCTTCTCTCTTCTCCTCTGTGAGCATTTGCACAACAACTCTCACGCCTTCTGTTCTCCGCCCAAAGCCAACGAAATCCTTTTGCACAGGTGCAGCTTGTGGGACAACTTCTGCGGGCTCCACGACTCCTACATCAACACAGACCCAGCCAGTTCGGACGCCATCATCAGCACTCTCGTCAACGGCACTTCCCATAAGCCTTGCTCTTTTTGCCTTCCGCTTTAATTTGAGCTTCAACTCGTTTCGTCCTAGCAGGCCATCTGCATCCGGCTTCAATTTGTATGTGCTTCTTAGCCATCGACACAGGCGGTCTGCAGATACGTGTAGGTGCTTCTCGCTGCGTGCAGTGCCAATTAGCATCAACAGATTGGCTCCTAACGCCGGCGGAGGATCGAGATTTCGGAGGTCTAGAAGGGTCAAATCGTCAAGACCAAGATCGATTGATACTTGCTGCATCAACGGCGCAAGTAGAGGGGGAGGATGTTCTGGGAGGTCGGGTATTCGCTGACGTTCTGACAAGGGCCTTGATGGTCTTGCAAGAGAATCAACCTGGAGATACCAAGGTACGGTAGAAAGTTGTGACTGTTCTGGCTCCTCTTCCGCTGCAGCTGTTTCTATGATTCCATCTTCCTCGGCGGCATCGATTCCAGCTTCGTCTTCACATCCTTCTACATCTTCGTCCAGTCTGCTCGGTTCTAGGCTTTCACTGTAAAGTGGGACTTTGGAGGAATATCGCAGTTGTTGGTTTCGGGTCGTAAATCGTGTGAGTTGTGCTGGTTGATGAAGCCGTATAGAGGGGCCAGCAAGAGATGTGAAGCTTCGGAGCAGCGATAGTCGGCAGCCTGCACATCCAGTCGCTCGTAGTGCCCTTCCTACGACCATCTTATGGGATTGTAGATTTCTGTCGATGTTTGTTGCGGTTGTCTGGAAAACTTTACGGTCAACGACAGCGCTCAAAAGCGACGCAGCCTTTTTTGAGAATCGCTTCTCCGTAACCTTGAAATGCCCCAGTACACCAGGCACAAGCTTGTCAGCGGTAGGTGATTTTCTCACGTAGAAATATGCCAAGGATGTATTGTAATCTCTCCTTGTTACCGAGGTATTCTTGATGTTATTCTCTCATACTCACAAGCCTGAGGTACAGCACGAGATATCGTGCTCTTGCAACTGCAAACATGAAGACATCAGGAGTCTGGCACAGTGGGTATGCTATCAAGCGTTGGTATATACAAGCGCCGGTTGTCTTTCACCATGACGAATGCGATATACGGTCAGAAGAGCTTCACGGAGTTCCGAAGATAACAATATGCAAAGATGGGATGTGTTTGTTGACAGATTTCAGCATGCTTCATCTGGGTCTCGTTAAATTTCTTCAAGCTCTCAAATGCTCCATCGAATATTGAACTCCAATTATTGTCTTGCCTAATTTTCTTTCGTTTTATTGCAAACAATAGCCATGTCACTCCTATCCGTCACTCCTGCAGAGTCAGTTGATTCCTGGCTTTTCACAACTATTGTTGACCTGGATTAGGGGCGTCAACATTACCGAAGATGATTTAACTGCCGTTGCAGCCAAGTTTGGCTACCAACTCAAAGGCAATGAGAAATCTGAGTACACTACCCTGCTAGCTGCTACCTGTAATGCCATGAAGTTTGTTGATGAAATGGATGGTTAGTTATGCTGTTGAACTGCTTGGTCATTATTTTAACTCGAAGAAGACTATCAACCTACGCCAGACTTTGAGTTGACGCCCCGGGAGAACATGTAAGTCGTCTGATGTGATATGAAGCCATTGCTCACACAACATAGATACTTCCCTGACAAGGCCGATAATCCGGACAATGCTTGGGCTCACCGTTTTACTTTACTGCACAAGTCGCCCAGTTCATCCCTTCTGAAAGGGAAGACTGTCTGTATTAAGGACAATGTGTGTGTTGCGGGTGTGCCGTGCCTCATCGGCACAGATACTTTCACCAATTGGATCCCCAAAATGGATGCTACTGTTGTTAGCAGAATATTGGATGCTGGTGGTATTATCACAGGAAAAGCTGTATGTGAGAACCTCAGCACAAGCGCTGCTTCATACACAGCCGCAACTGGCAAAGTCGACAACCCTTACGCCAAAGGCTATTCTGCTGGTGGGAGCAGCTCTGGCACCGCCAACCTCGTGTCGAAAGGAGAAGTCGACCTTGGCATTGGTGCTGATCAAGGAGGATCGATTCGTATACCAGCAAGTCTATGTGGACTTGTTGGATTCAAGGCCACATTTGGCTTGGTACCATATACGGGTTGCGTGAGTAATGAGGCTTCAATTGATTTTGTTGGTCCTATCACCAAGGATTGCTTCGATAATGCTTTACTTCTCGAGGCTATCGCTGGCGTTGACGGGCTTGATGATCGACAGAGAGCTGGTACGCCATTCCGTGACCAGGTCCCAAAGTATTCTCAGATGTTGCTTGAAAGTAAGGATGCTGGCGTCAAAGGCCTGCGGATTGGTATTTTGAAGGAGGGTTTGAGTTCCAAGATCCTCGATTCAGGGATTGATGCCAAATTTCGTGCTGCTGCAAAAGTTTTTGAGGATCTTGGGGCATTGGTAGAACAAGTCAGTATCCCGATGCACGAGATAGGGCCGGCTTTATTTGGGGCTGCAAGTAGACAAGGTGGTGCTATGGGTAGGATCGGAAAAGCATCAGGTCGTCGACAGGTCATGTTAACGGATTTGTACGAGAAAATGTTACCGTGTACGGCAGCCATGATCGAGAAGGTAATGTGCCTCACATTTCAGAGATCTACTGCTGCTAATCCCTTACTTAGATGAGCCCTGTGAGCAAGAACACTGTCTTCACGGGGGACTACTGCTGGGAGAGATTCCCTTATGTGTATGCCAAAGCGGTGAACTTGTGTAGAAAATTGACAGAGGAGTACGATGAAGCGCTCGACAGGTATGATGTTCTCATCATGCCAACGACCATTACGCCCGCGGATCCTTTACCGGCTGAGAACGACTCGATCATTACGAAGATGAGCAAGACCATAGGAAAACTGGACAATACATGCCCATTCAACTCGACAGGTCATCCAGCTTTAGCCATTCCCATTGGCTTTGTGCCAGCTCAGGCTGGTGCGGGCGTGCGGGTTCCTGCCAGCATGCAAATCGTGGGCAAGCACTTCGACGAAATCACTTGTTTGAGAGTAGGATTTGCATGGGAGAATGCGAAAAACTGGAAATCCTTCTGATGGTCCAACTCTTATTGAAATGTGCTAGACTTTGTGGCTAATTCTGTGGCTTGACAGTAAAGAAGTGTAACCCTTGATCGCTGTAATGTGAGGATCGTGGGTTTTAATGGAGGAAGCGTCTAGTAGCTTTAGGTCTTGGGGAAGAAGTCAACATGTGGCATATGGAGGAGTTTGACCCGAGAATATTTTAGGCAACAGTGTAGCATATTCCAAGAGCATATGATTGAACTTCTTCTACTATTTGGCATATCTGCACTCCTTTTGATCCAGATGCATTGTTGTACCGACTATGCTCGCTCGCCACTTGGGATGAGTCGATGACCAGGACGCTACGGAAAAACCTCGGTCTTGTGCTTCCTCAGGGGTTGATCTCCAAAAAAATTGGCTCTCAAGATTGCCTCACCTCACCACGCGACGCCCTCTCGAATGGCCCTGTATCAACACCTCTTTTCGGACCTCATTGTATTTTGCTTGTTGTAATTATCCCTGCGACTTCGTTTCTCCTCTTTCTTTTTCTGTACAATATACCCAAAATGCTTGTCCGAGCTGCGCGTCGCAAAGCTCGCCCAAATGGCATTAGCAGCAGAGTCTTTTCCGAACGATTGAGCCTTCCGTGGCTATGTCCAACTCATACCACACCTAATAGGACTCGGAGATGGGTCTCAATCGAAGCAGGCGCCGTCAGTCCTGCGGTACGGAAGAGAGGGGACTCGAAAGATACACAAACACAAACACCTCGACGGGCAATGGCAACAGCAGCTGGCTACTCTCCAATAGATGATATTCCCTTTGTAGGGATGCCTCCACCCTCTCCGAATCCGAATTTGATAGGCGAAACGAAAGATTCCACGTACGAGTCCTACTATGGACATGCACCAATATATCTGGGTGGCTCGACAGCACGAGCTGCTGTACGTTTCAGGACAGATGCGAGGACTGGTATTCATGGCGACCTTGCGGAAATTCAGTCTGTTTATGACGCCTGCCTGCAAGTAGGGAGGATAGAAAGGGCAGGTGCTATTCTTCGTCGAATCATCAAGCTCGACCTACCGGAGGAGGAATTGGTGGCGCTTCATAGTCGGTACCTCCGAGCTGCTGTAGAGGAAATAATGATGAACCCAACGGAAGCTGCGATGCAGGATTTGCACAAGTGGTTTGAGCTCGAAATTAGATCAAAAGGTGTCCCAATGGACGCGCAAATGGTGGCATATATGGTCAAAGTATCGTTGCAATCGGCGAAGGGCCAGAGGGAGAGGTTGGTCCGTCGATATATGGAGATGGTAGACGAGGAAAATGCTTTGCAGGTTCTACAGGCTGGAGTTTTGTCTGGTCACGAACTGCATCTCGTCACTCACATCTACCCCAAGTACAACTTTGTCATCGATATGGACGAACAAGCAGACTCAGGTCTACACGAAGGCATTTCTGAGGTACCGGAGCAAGAGTATACTGATGGGGGCGTCCACATTGCAGAAGTGAAAGCAACGGATCAGAAAGGCATGGGCCTGAAATCGTTGAAGAAAGCACTTTCGCTATTCTCGAAACTTCCCAATGAAGGCATCGACATCGCCAGCGCTGGCCCAGAGGAGAGACGACAGATACAAGCGCGATTAGAGAATGATGCGGTCGATTCCGCCATCCACAGGTGGAGAGAAGAAAGTGCGCACCTCTCGAAGATGGGTCTGAATTCTGTTCTTCAATCCAAATCACTAGGAGGGAGGATGTGGAAATGGCAGTGTCTTCTCGAAACGTATTTGAAGGAGGAGCTTGTGAAAGTGACCAATGCCGAAGAATCAGAAGGCAAGAGATCCGCTGAGGATCAGGAACGCTGTCTGTACGGACCATTCCTGCGGCTCTTACCTCCGCGGAAACTCGCAGCTGTGACAATCCTCTCCGTCATGGGCTCCTTGGGCTCGCTGGGTGTCGATAAGGGGTTGGCTCTTTCAACTGCGATCATGGCCATAGCAAAAAATGTTGAGGACGAAAGCGCATTCGAAACCCTCTATCGGAACAAGAGAAGTGGAATTTGGCCCGCAGCCAAAGATTCAAAGCACACGAATAAGGTCTTCACTGCAGAAGCTGTTCGGAAAGCAACTCGTGGTCGAGGCGTAGGAGCCGTAGCCAAATATGCGACCCGCTTTTTGGACCAGGAACATATACCCTCGACGACACAGTACGAATGGCCTGCAACGATGAGAGCCAAAGTTGGGGCTTTTTTGATGTCTGCACTGATCGAAGTCGCCCAAGTACCCGTAACCTTGACTCATCCCAAGACTAAGGAGACTGTTTCTCAGATGCAACCTGCATTCTCCCATTCACATCAGTACAAGATGGGTAAAAAGCTTGGAGTCATAACGGCCAACAAAGCCATAGTTGCTCAGTTGAAACGAGAGCCCGTTCACAGTCTCTTAGCAAAGCACCTACCAATGCTAGTTGAACCCGAGCCTTGGACGATGTTCAATAAGGGCGGCTTCATCTCACACCCAGGAAAAATCATGCGAATTAAGTCTGGCGATAAGGATCAAAGACATTATGCCGAAGCTGCAATTGAGCAAGGAGACATGAAAGCCATGTTCGATGGCCTGAATGCTTTAGGCAGGACACCTTGGCGAATCAATCAACCCGTCTTTGATGTCATGCTAGAAGCGTGGAATTCTGGCGAAGCCATAGCTAATATTCCAGCGGAAGATCCAAAACTACCAATACCACTAGAGCCCAAGGCATCAACCGATCCACTGGAACGGCGACGATGGATACGAGCTGTCAAGAACGTCGAGAACATCAGAAGTGGCTTGCACTCACAACGCTGCTTCCAGAACTTCCAGCTGGAGATTGCCCGGGCTTTGAGGAATGAGCAATTCTACTTTCCGCACAACATCGATTTTCGTGGACGAGCTTACCCCATACCGCCGTATCTCAACCATATGGGGGCCGATCACTGCAGAGGATTATTGACATTCGGCAAGGGTCGTGAACTTGGCGAGACGGGTTTAAAATGGCTCAAAATCCATCTCTCCAACGTCTTTGGTTTTGACAAAGCCAGCCTCTCGGAGCGTGAGGAATTTGCCATGAAAAATCTTGATTCTATTGTTGACTCTGCAACTAATCCATTAACCGGTTCTCGTTGGTGGCTCGAGGCAGAGGATCCTTGGCAATGTTTGGCTGCCTGTATGGAGCTCAACAATGCGCTCAACTCTCCGGATCCCTCCCGATTCGTTTCCCACCTACCTGTCCACCAGGACGGTACTTGTAATGGACTCCAACATTATGCTGCTCTGGGTGGTGATATGTGGGGTGCTAAGCAGGTCAACTTAGAGCCTGGAGACCGACCTGCCGACGTCTATACAGCTGTCGCCGAACTTGTGAAAGCAGATATTGCCCAGGCCAAGGAAAAGGGGGATCCGATGGCTATTGTCCTTGATGGCAAAATAACCCGTAAGACGGTCAAGCAGACTGTCATGACCAACGTTTACGGCGTAACCTATATTGGAGCCAAGGCGCAGGTCCGTAAACAGCTCCTCGCTGCGTATCCTGATCTTCCAAACAACGACAAGATCAACGCGAGTGCTCTTGCCTCGTACGTCGCTACCAGGATATTCAGAGCTTTATCTACCATGTTCAAAGGAGCACACGACATACAGCATTGGCTGGGCGAATGCGCCAGCAGAATCTCGACCTGTCTAACACACGAGCAGATCAGACGTCTGGAAGCGGAGTGGTCAAGATTGGCGGGACTGAGTAAAAGCGAAGCCAAGCAAGGGAGATATGCTCCAAGAATGGAGGACTTCGTCCAATTCAAGTCCAGTGTCATCTGGACCAATCCAGTACATATGCCAGTAGTCCAACCTTACCGGACCTCGAAGAGCAGAATGGTCATCACAAACCTCCAGAGGCTCAGCTTATCAGAGCCGCATCGATCGGATCCCGTCAGTAAGCGAAAACAGCTGCAAGGATTTCCACCAAACTTCATCCATTCTCTTGATGCTACCCACATGATTGTCTCTGCTCTACGATCTGATAAGCTTGGTCTTTCATTTGCAGCGGTTCATGACTCATTTTGGACTCATGCCGCAGATGTTGGGACGATGAATGAAGTGCTCAGAGATTCTTTCATCCAAATCCACAGTGATGATGTGATTGGACGCCTTAGAGCAGAATTCTCTGCCCGGTACAAAGGCTGTTTGTATCTTCGCAGAATTCCGAAGACCTCGCCAGCATACAACAGGATCGTGAAGTGGCGTGCGGAGGAAATCATAAGCCGCAAGGCGCAAGGGTTCAGAGGCTTTGGTCAAATCGAGGAGCTGCGATTGGAGTCCGAACGTCAGAGGCTACTCAACTCTTCAGACCCCAGCGAAGTTGAAAAAGGAAGGGCATTAGTAACACCTGCTAGTATCCTCGCGGAGGCTGATGCATCTGGCGCGGACCAACTCGACTCTTCCCTGGAGCTTCCGGGTCTAGGAGAAGTGTCATCGACTACGGCGACTACCGACGAAGCGATCCACATGCCCAATGCTGAGGATGACAAGGGCCACGATATAGAAGAGATGGCAGTCGCAGAGGTGAGCGAGGAGTCTATAGACTCGGAGATTGGAGAAGTCAAAGCTTCAGAGACTGAAGAAATGTCGGCCTTCGAGAAGGCTGTTTCAAATAAGCTTGGCCGAGTGCGGAAGTTTCGCACAACTACCTCAATCTGGCTTCCTTTGACCTTTCCTCCAGTCCCCAAAAAGGTGAGCTAGCTCCCCATTCTGCTTGAGCCTTCATACTGACATATCCAGGGTGATTTTGATGTTTCACGATTGAAGAACAGCGAATACTTCTTCTCGTAAGCTTAAAGGGTAATTACCTACGGCCAAATAGAAAAAGGAAGGCTGCCTTTGGAGCGTCGGTACGGAAGGCCCGGTTGGCGTTTTCCATGTTTTGATAAGACATATCTGCTGTAGCATAGCGACGGTATTGGCATTTACAGGCGTTGGATGTTCCGTACTTCGGAAGGCATAGATGATAGATCTGACCAATTCGGTCGAGCTGTAAATTAGTAGCAAGGGCCCTTGCTTTGGGAACGCGAGTCCCACATCTCCCTAACAGGCAGAATATTAATCCATTTAAGAGTGCTATCCCTCATGCATACACTTTATACAAACACCTGCATTCTGTATCTAAGCCTTTCCTCCCCGTGGCGTACATCTTAATCTCATGGGGTTTTTCCAGTCGAGAAAGCGACCTTCAGTCCAAGGTTATTCTAGTCATCAAAATGTTTCTATTAGGAATGGAAGCGTTATGCGAATGCCTGTCCGTGTGGCAGTGAACCGGCTGGAAGAAATGATAGTCACATCAAAAATATATTCTGTGGCGTGAAGCGAGGAAATAGCCTTCGGGGTTCATGTATATTGAAGGCGAGCAGCTCCGGTGACCCAATACAGTATGATATTTGCAGAGAGCGTTGAGTGATAACTACATTAATTAATCTCTGATGTATATCAACGTCGAAAAGACGCAAGTCACAAAATGCTGTTGATCAGAACCCCATTCATGTTGGCTCTCCTTGTTAGGTGAGTGGTGGTTCCTGCTTCCGTCGTCCGGACTTGAACTGACGAGGTTTAAGCAGGCAAATTCCCACGGTTTCGTCAGATTGGATTGAAGAAAGTACTCCGACGTGTGGCCCAACGGTAGCCACTGTTGACCATAACACTACTATCAGAACTGAGAGTATTGTGGTTATGCTACATTCATGTTACACGAAGACAATGGTCATCAAGCATCATGGATCTGGTGAGTAGCAATAATCGATATGATGCGCGTTTATGCTGATACTCCGAAGACTGCCCAAAGGCCAGCACGTGTGGTGGACATGCGGACTGTTTGATAGTATCAACAGACACTATCACTGTGCCTACCAGTGATGCTTGCTGCCCGACAACTCCAATCGTTGTGATTCATGGACCTTGCCCGACCTGTCAAAAGGGCTGCTCGACAGCTACGGTCACGGAATGGCTCACTGTAGATCACGTAACGCTTGAGAAGAGAGTTGCTGCTCCAACACCGTGTACAAAAACCATCATTGTATCCCAGTCCATGGAGCTAGGCCCTACCAAAACGATTCATCCATTGACATCAACGATGACCAGCTCTGTGCAATGTGGAGGGTGTAAATTACTGACATCCAATATTGGGGGTTTGGGACCACATGTCAGCTTTACTACAACGATCACAGATCTCCAAGCGGCAATGACAACGACGTATACGTGTGCATAGAATTGAAGTGACTGGAGAGGTGATGTATGTTTTTGTTGGTAAAAGCAGGGCAGAACGATCGAGAAGGGCAATGAAGGAAGATGGATTTGTACGTGCACAAAGCTACCGACTCAAAGAGTGGAAGAACCACCATTCTAGACGTGCCAGAGATATTGCTGAGACTCGAAGCCAGATATCTGAGCATGCAACACTAGAATGATAGAGATATTGACAGGACTTGAGATCGTCTGGCGGTCTAGTCGTGCTCGTCCATCTCGACTGGAGGTAGTTCTCATCTTATTAGAATACAGTGACGAGTTGCTTACCACTTGATAGCCCACAGAATATTGTATGTTGTTTGAAGTTATGCTGCATCCCGGCCCCTCCTTTCAGTAAGTAGTTTCAGGAGTAGCTTTCGCTATAGGCACCCCGCCAAAATAAAATTCCAAGCTTCACTCTCACAGTTCAATTTCAAGCAGAACAAAACATCTCCTCGTTCATCTCTGATCGCAGCGTCACTCATTATGGCAGACTCAACAGCAGAACCAGAATCTCTGATCCCAGCATTCAAGCTCACCCGCGTCCTGAACCAAGGTATATCATTTACCCCACTACCCCACATCAACACCACTCTGACAAAGTAGTCCAGACCAAGCCGGACGCCGCAGCATCCTCTATGGTACCATACACTCCTCCGCTGCGATCCTGATCCTCGAACGAGCTCCTTTTCCAACCTCACCATCCTATCTTTCCGCCCTGCCTACCACGCTCTCGACGCTCAAGAACCTTGGCGCAAACGACATCTACTTCTGGTACCTCGCGAACAGCTCTCCTCCCCAACATACGCCAGACCAGAAACCAGAGGAATTTGCAGATCTGAAGATCAACCTAATATACCCATGCTCGGAGCAACATGTTAAGAAGTATAGTAAACAGGGAACGCGAATGGTTGTTGAGACGCCGGATACTTACAGGGAGAAGGTTCGACCTTACATGTTGGCAAAAAGAGAGGAGGGAGATTGAATTGGGTGTGGAATATCATTGATGGGAAGACTGAGGTTGAAGATGTGATCTTCAGGACCCCGAAAGGAAGAGATGGAGATGGGGGATTCTTGCTGCTGCCAGATCTAAACTGGGATCGCAAGACGATGGAGGGGTTACATTTATTGGTGTTGGTGGAGAGAATGGATATTTGGAGTTTGAGGGATCTGCAGAAGAAGCATCTTCCCTGGCTGAGGCATATGAGGGAGAAGCTTGTGCAGTCCACAATCAAAACATATCCGGAGCTAGAGGAGGATCAGTTGAAGCTGTATGTGCATTACCAGCCGACGTATTACCACTTCCATATCCACATTGTACATGTGGCACTCGAATCCGGCGCTACACAGGCTACTGGAAAGGCGTTTGGACTAGAGAGTATCATGGAACAGCTAGAGACGATGGAGGGGGACGAGGAGGCAGGTATGGAGAAAGTCGTGTTGCATTATACACTAGGCGAAGCCAGCGAGCTCTTCACCGAGGTCTTTGGGCCTCTGAAGAAGCTCGATGTAGCTTCTCAATCGCGATGACCAAATCATTGACCCCAGCTCCATTTGGACAATTCTTCCACTCTCCTCCATCTCGAATGCAGTATATCTCTTCGTTCAATCGGACAGTGCAAGATTTCGTGACGCCAGCAGCCGTGGTTCTTCGTACGCTGTCTCTGAGCAGTCCCATTCCGAGTCCGCCGTTATCTTCTATTGCGCATTCATTGAGTTTTTCGAAGTCGATGCCATGTTCCAAGGCGCAATCCTCCACCAAGCTCTTCGATGGGATCTCATGGTAGTCTCGAGACAAGCACATTGTGAATCCAAGGTACGTCTGGCAGAAGGTCAGTATGAGGCATGATCATAACTCGAGTGAAGGAGCAGAAATCCACCTTTGGATCTGGGTATAGTTTCGCTGAGCAAAGCTCCATGATATTGCCCAAGCACTCCTCCGGCCCATGCATACAGGAAACTCCGTCGTTGTCTGTCGGTGTGCCAATGAATGAAAGGGTAAAGTTCACTTTATCCATCGTTTTCTGCATGACGGGTAGCACCATCATCTTTAAGCAATCCTATTTTGAAATGAGCTGCTGGCTGTTGAACGTTGACATGTGGAACCAACCCTCGCGTCGGGGCATTTGCTCATGATGTGCGCCTCGAGAGGCACAAGAGGCTTGTCGTCTGAAAGCTGTGATGGCGTGTCAATCTTGGCTTGCTGCGTATGGCAGGGCATATGAAAAGTATATCTGCTGAACGCGGTGGACCACAAGAAGTAGCACAAGGCTACAATACCAAATCCAATAGCCAGAGGCCGATTTCTGCGGCCTGGCGGTCGTGCAAACATAGTATTGCCCTTTTCGTTGTCCATAATCGGTTGCTTGATATCGCTGGCGATGGTCGGCAGCTTACTAGGCTTCATCTTAAGAATCCATCAAAAGCGACGTTGTGAAAAGGTTATTGTCGCACTGGAGAGTGGGCAAATAACGATTAACTGCAAGACATTGCAGGGTGATCGGACCCCTGTTACAGTAGGGTCACCCCCCTCATTTTGTAGCTTCACCTTCAGGCCTTCTCTTTGTTGCCTTAGAGAGGTGAACATGTACTGTGCCTTAATCAACTCCACCCATCCTGGCACTTGCAGCTCTACCGTTGCACAACATGGCGTCGACGGGGGAGTCTCTCGAGGACTTTCTACGCCCCATTCGAATTGATGCTTCAACCGTCCATGAATTGGCCAAGAAGTTCTGTGCAACCTATACATATCTTGCGGCCGAAAACGAGGAGCAGTTCTTACCCACGCCGATTTCGGACAGTGTTTTGCGATCCTCGAGAAATGCTACTGGAAGGTAAGTTGAGTCAATATCATGCCCCATGTTGTGCGTTTCATTCTTGCTTATGCTTCGATTCCAACACCACGTCCGTTGGAATCGTCGTGCGTGCATCTATGCTGACGACCTAATAGGTACTTGGCGATTGATATGTGAGTAGCCGCACCCCATCTTTGAGGTTGCATTCTGAGTACAGCCAGTGGCGGTACAAACCTGAGAGTTGGTTTTATAGAGCTGTTGGGCAACGGGTTGGCTTTAAGCCAAACCAAGAACGGCGTCCTTGTCCAGGAGCCGAGTGTCGAAGAAAAGTCACATGTGACCAGGCACTTGGAGGAATCATGGCCGATTGGAGAGCAATTGAAGCAAAACAAAGCAGAAGATCTCTTTACTTGGATTGGGGCATGTATAGCTGAGGTGGTGCAACAGGCCTGCAACAAGTGGCCTGAAGAGATGCACCAAGGAACAATTCCTCTGGGTGTTACATTCTCCTTCCCAATGATGTTCGTCTTTCACTCCTTCCTTCAAAGCGTTCTTCTAACATCATGCAGCCAGGTCAGTCACACTTTCGGAGAAACAGTCTCCCCGTCACTTTTCTGCCTCTGGGAATCGAGATAATGTCCCGATGCTGTTGAAGCAGCCAGCTCTGTTCCTAGACCTTTCCGAACGAAGTATACTGACTCTCAGATTCGGTACAGCATACTTTATCAGATGCCACATTAATGGCTATGGGTAAGGGTTTTGCTATCTCCTCAAAGCTTGATTTGGGCAAGGCACTTTTCAATGGCTACGAAAATGCACGAGCACCCCACTTACCTAGCATTGAGATGACAGCCATAGCCAACGATACAGTGTCGACTTTGGTCTCTTTTGCTTACCAGTATGGAGGTAATCCTCGACTAAAACCAGCAATGGGGCTTATTGTTGGCACTGGCTGTAATGCTACTATTCCCATGGCGATCAAAAAGCTGCATCCTAGCAAGAGACCAAAAAGAGTCAAGGTTATAGATGGCTTTGACGACGACAAAAACCTCAAGATTGCAATCAATACGGAATGGACAATCAGTAATGCTGCTGGTCCTATGCGTGAGCTTGGCCTCATCACATACTGGGATGAAATTCTCGACACGGGGTGTGCGGCTCCTGGTTTCCAGCCATTTGAATACAGTATGCATGGGCTTCCCTTTGGCCCCTACTCAACCGGGGTCATACCTTTTCCCACTTCATTTCTAAGATATGTCAACTATACTAACTCCTTACAGTGACAGCAGGTCGATATCTAGGTGAACTCGGCCGAATTATAATCTTGGATTACTTCATCAATCATCTCCGGATATCCAGTTCTGATCTCCCATCTCGCTTATTACAACCATATTCGCTCACAACTTCCTTCCTTGGTAACCTCGGACCTCATCTGGCGGAGAAAGAGCCTTCGGTAGTCAAGCAACTACAAGCAGAGCTACCACCTTCAGGCCCGTCTTGGCAATGGACAGAGGATCACGCAGCAGTAGTCTATACCATCGCCAAAGCAATTGAGATTCGTGCTGCAGGCCTCGTAGCAGCAGCAATCATCGGGCTTCTTGGTTGTGCGGATGAGCTACACCTCTCCTCGCCTTCTAGGTCACTTCCCAACGACGATTTTGCCAATGGTAGTGTACCCCCCGTGTATGATGAATTTTCTCATACTGGGCAAATTACTGGTCTGGATGAGCTATTGGTTGGCTATACCGGAGGGTGCATTGTGCATTTCCAGGACTACCTTGACGACTGCCAGGACATTCTCGACCAGACCATGAAGGCTGAGTTCGGAACTGGAGAGAATGTACCTCGAGTTGTCCTAAGGCCTTGCCACGATGGTGGCATTATTGGTGCTGGGATTCTTGCTGGTACAGTCCAAAGCGTTGCACATGATGGATGATCTTCTGGCTGGATTGAGCATTTGAGTACATGAATACATGAAGCGAGATACGAATGGATGAAGAAGCATGGTTTGGAGTGACGGCGTTCTCTGCAGCATTTTCGGCTACGGCCTTGGGTAGAATGCATGGAATATAGCAAGCAATGAGCCAAAGGAAGAAGCATGAGGATATGGATTTTACGTTGCGGCGGAACAGCGATGAGCATAGCAATGGACTTCGGATGCGGAGATGGCCTCGGCATGATCTTCAATACCATATGCGAGAGGTTTGCTAGACAGGTACAAATTAGAGAATGCAACGTGAAGGAGTCACAGTAACCTGTTTCGTGTTATTCATAAAGCCATGCCCAAGCCAGATGACCAAGCTCAATAAATGCCATCAAAGGGTACTCCATGGCCCATATTGTCATTATTATACAACTATGCTATACCATGTTCATTTTCAGTCCCAAGCCATGCACCTCAATGATACCCGTTGGTCCCCAAACTCAGAATCGTCAATTCCTCCTTCCTTACCCTATACAAGTCCTGTGCTTCTCTCTCCCTCTTGCTGACGAACCCAACTTCCGCTCTCAAACCTTCGAGACGTCTCGAGATCGCTGCTTCTTCCGAGATCTGCAAGGTTCTAAATGAGTCAAGGGAGGTGGTAGCTTTGCCGAGTGCTTCCGAGGCTTCCGAAATCTTTGCACGGAGCATCTTTGCACGGTTTTGGTAGCCGCCCAGGTGAAGGGCAAGTTTCTTCTCCATTTTAGTGCCTTTCTCGGCGGCGGAGATGATGGATTCTTGAACTTTCTGCATGGTAGTTAGTAAGATGCACCGGGTAGAATAATACTAGCAGTACTCACGTCGAATGTTTGGGACAATATTTGGTGTTCATCGATCTCGTCTCCATAGCCGCTGAGCCCAGGCACTAACGATGACTTCTGGGCATCGTTCCATGCCTTCTGGAAGAATTCGGGTGTCTGCTGAGCATCATGCTCCGGGATCTCTCGATCAATTTCCAAACGAGCTCGTGCAAGAGCATCATCATCTAGGGTGTCGAGAGGCCTTAGGGTGCCTCTCACCTTGGCACCAGGAATGGGATACTTGAGCGCATCATTGGCCTCTAAGAGAGCAGCTTCTCGCGCAATCAGCGCTTCAACTGGATCCGTAATCTGGGATGCAGCTAGGAGTAGAGAGTTCACATCCACAGCTTTAGTTCGAGGTAGACCTTTCTGCATGACTTGTGTTCGTCGCAGGAAATCTGCCTTTTCTTGAGCTTCCCGTATCTCTCTATTTCGACGATCCCGAAGCTCCGCGTCTTCTTCTGAAAGCTGTTCAGTGCCAAGGGCTTCCTGTTGTTCCTCCGGTAATTCAAGCTCCCATTCCACATCCTTTGGCTTCGGCAATGATGCAAGACCTTGCTTCAGTTTATGCTTCATTGCCATTTGTTGCAGCTTAATGTCGCGAGGGGTTCCACCGACCAATGACATTTCACTGCCATCGGCATTGAGAGCGAAAGTATCTCGTGGGGTACGCATCGGCGTTGCACCTGGAGGTCCCATAGGGGTCTGCCCAATACCATTGGCCTGTCGAAAAGGAGTCGCCATTGGGTTGGGTGTCTCGAGGTTCTGTTTCCTAGGCGTGACACCATCAAATCCAGTACTGCCCGCACCTTCGTATAGTGGTGTGTTCTCGCCACCAAGAAGAGATGACTGAGTCTCTGTAAGAGCTCTTATGTTCCGAATCTCGTTCGCAATATGATCTTCTTGGGCAGGAGCTCGAGGTGTCCTAATAGGAGCCCCGCTATTGATAGTCGAATATGTGTTGACCAGGCCTCTTGTGGCATCATTTTCGCTGGACCTTGCCATCATGTTTGCTCTTTCACCGATCATTCCCATCTTCACAATCTCCTCCAATTCTCCCTCGCCAACCTGTGGTGTTGGTAATACCAAGGACCTTCTCTTACTACTTTGTTCTGCCTCCCGAATCTTCTGCATTTGGCCAGCTTTCATGGCAGCCTGGTATGACGCAGACGGTGCCTCTTTCTCTCCCTTCCTGCGCTTCCTGTCCGGGTCATCGTCCTGGTCTCCTTTTCGCTTGTTTGCCAGCTGCTGCTTTCGAGGATCAAAAGCCTCCCTCTCCTTCTCATTCGTGACAGCTTCATCCGATGTCTCATAGAATCCTGGCGCCGGAGCCTTTTCGAATGGAATATCGGCATTATAGTCCATCTGGCCCTTCTTCCTGTTGACGACCTTGATATTGATACCTGCATTTTTGAGTTCACGGCGCTTCTGCAGGACCGCCAATCTCCTCGATTCCTCCAGCTGCCTCTCACGAGCTTTCCTCTTGGCCTTTTTTCCCTGGGTATTTGCCAGACGAGCTCGCGCTTCGCTCAGCATTTCTTTCTCATCTTCATCGAGGTCGATTGTATCTGGTCTCGCAGGTTTCGATTCTGGGTCAGGATCCACCTCTCCAGGTCGTAATCTTCGTACATCATCCGCAGATGGTGCCTTGTTCTCTCCTCCATCCGGACCTCCCAGACTGAGCTCTCCAGCTTCCTTCTGCTCGGCTTCGTCCAGCAATTTCTGATACCGTTCCAGACACTGGGTCGCAGTCCGTCCAACGAGAGGTGCGATCGTCCGCCATTGTGTCGGCATCAACTTCGCAAGGTGAAGTAATTTCTCATCCTCCTCCTTGCTCCATTCGATCTTGCGGATTCCGGGGTCCAGCCATTCGCTCCATCTTGCTTTACATTGCTTGGGGGTCTTGCGCGCAAGCAAAGAAGAGACTCGAGCCCATTGATTCAGACCATATTTCGAAACTGCGGCTTTACATACCTCATCTTCGATATTCGTCCAGACGCCTCCTTTGACAACGGGCATGTTGGCGGTAGTGTTGTGTTGTGTTTGATGACTGCCTCGCGGTCCTGCAACAAAAAGTCGCAAAGTCAAATATTAGGCTAGCGTCGGTTGCGCTCACGTGACCGCATGTTCACATTTCATATGTAGATACCTATTCGAGATCTGTTTGAGTTCATATTCATTCTTCAAAAGGTACTTTTCCGCCCTGCTTTCTCTTTGCAACCGGATTTTTAAAGTGCTAGTGCTCGCCTTCATTCATAGCCCAGACATCAAGCTGCAGTCGACGCTCTGTCATCGGCCCACCCCCAAATAAACTCAGTTAACCCTTCACAGCTTCTCTCAATCGATATCACCCCATCTGACTTGCATCCGTGGTGTATTAAGGTTGATAGAGCCTCGAAGTCGAAACACTTTATTGTCCATCACTCCCAAAAGAGACGACAAGCTTCAGCCGATCTCTCCTGTCGCCTGTAACATGGGATGAACTAGGGATTGAAACACTCCTTCTTCGTTACTTGTCGCACGTTTCCTTGAATTTCATCTCATCGCAACTACCGAACTTTCGTTTACAGTCTATAATTTGATTGCTACTTTTCTGTTGATTCTTCACCTTTTACTTTCCAAAATATTGGCATCAGCGCGTTATCTTGATTCCCTTCCTCAAAAATGAATACATTGCAAGCACCATACCCACCAACGTCAGAACCACACACCTCGGTGGCTTCTCCCGTTACCTCGTCTTTGGTCCCGCCAATTGCTGTACCGACTCATGGCTCAGGGGGCCATTTCTCAATCCTGACTAAAACAATCGTTCCGGCCGCCCCAGCCAAAGTCCTATCTCTCATCAGAGATACAACGTCCTGGTCGACGTGGAACTCCTTTTGTCCCGCGGCTAAAATCACCAAGTTTCCTACCGATCCAGAAAGTACGGATATTAACATCCCAACTGGAAATGAGGGGTGGTTGGAGCTTGGCAGTGAGGTCACGATTGATGTTCACATGGAAGGAGATGGGCTGGTCGAGGGGAAGAAAAGGAGTAGGACGCAAGGAATCGTTATCACGCATTTGGAGAAGATAGAAGAGGATGGAAAGAAGGGTTATAGGATTGCGTGGAAAATGAACGGGTGGAGTCATTGGCAACTCAGAAGCGAAAGAGTGATGGAGCTCGTGGAGATTGATGGGAAAGGAGGATTGAAAACGGATTATGTCTGCTGGGAGAGTGAGTCATTCCAGAAGATCCAGGTGATTCGGGAGATTCTAATATTGCCAGTAGCTTTCGGTGGGATGATGGCACCTATGGTTAAGATGGTCGCTGGAGCACAGCTGATTGACAGGTTTGGGGATTACTCGAGGGATCTCAGACAGTCTTTCGAGGCAAGACGTAAGGAGGTGCAAAATGGCCGTACATGATATGCTTCATGATACCCTCGTGATATTGTGAGTTGTCAACCATGCCTGTAAGCTGCCAGAGATACTCATCCGATGGTAGTGATACATATCCATGACACTATCACATCTCGTGGAGGGTTGTGATACGAATGCATGGTCCATAACAGACATTGGTTGGGAAACCTGGCGTGAGGAAGGATGCATTTTTGGTTTTAGCTCACTCAGAGTTTGCATACCTTGCTTCGGGCTCAAGGTTCAGAGATTCAGTTATAGACAACATGAGACAGTACCAGACATGATCATAATTCATTTACGTCCTGGTTGCCCATAGCCTGAAGAACTCTGTATCAGATGTCCGAGTCCAAATAGCCGGACATTCATTGTCAGAGATGATCCCTGAGCTCGAACTTGGTACCTTTTACTGCGAGCAAGATATCATTGTTGTTTTAAGATAGCGTCAAACAAACCCTTCTGCTCATCATGTCAGTGTTGATCGGACATCGTACCATTCCAGATTGTCTGTTTCTTATCTCATTCAATCTGAATGATTCACAACGTTACGCCTTTTTAGATCACTGTAAAAGCCAATGCTTTGGATTCAACGTTGTAACTGCTATATTTCAAATGTCTACTCGATCTTGATAGCCAATTTCCCGAAATGCTTCTGATCCCACATATACTGATATGCTTCTTTCGCCTCATCCAAAGTGAAAACCTTATCATCAACAACAGGCTTGATCTTATTGCCCTCAATCGCTCTATTCATCTCCTCAAACTGGACTCGGCTACCAACCAGAATACCTCTAACCGTGCAGATATTCATCAAGCAATCCAAAAATCCAGGTTGCTCCTTAGCACCACCTGCCAAGAACCCAATGATCGAAATGACACCATCGATTTTGATAGCCTTGAGAGATTGAGCCATGGTAGCTGGACCACCGACTTCCAGGACATGCGAGACTCCAGCGGAATCAGGGGTGAGGGACTTCGCCTTTTCGCCCCAGTCAGCGGTGTCTTTGTAGTTGATGACATGATCCGCTCCGAGTTTTGTCAACACCTCAGCCTTCTTAGCAGAGGAAGTGGTAGCAATGACAGTGGCTCCGGCAGCTTTCGCAAACTGTACAGCGAAAATGGAAACACCTCCCGTGCCTTGTGTGAGCACGACATCACCAGGTGTGAGGGGCTTCAAGCCATAGAGAGCGTTCCATGCTGTCAAAGCTGCGCAGGAGAGTGTTGAGCCTTCGAGGTAACTAAGAGAGGCAGGCATGGCGACGAGGCCACTTTCGGGGAATGCGCCGTATTGTCTCAATGTGCCATCGATTGTTCCACCTAGGCCCGTGGTCACGGTTTCTAAGAGAAGTATCCGTCAGCATGCTTCACTTACTTTGAACAGCATATCATGGACTATTGCTTTGGGGCGTGGGCTTACGTGTATCAAGGCTTCCTCCCAAATGGCCTTGATTGAAAAGGGTAAGGACTTTGGCACCGACTTTGAACCGAGTGACCTTGGGTCCTACGGCAACAACTTCGCCAGCTCCATCACTGCCGGGAACGACTCCCGTCTTTTGTGCAAAGGGGTATTTGCCTAACTATGTCAGCGGCTAGTGCTACCCGAGTTTGGCATTGGTAGAAGATAGACAGTGACAATTCTGCCACAGATTCGCTATCCAAGCGGAAGGCCTTCTTGAGCAAGGTAATAGGTAGGAGGGATCGAGTAAAGGTTTTTGTTACCTACGGATGATCAGCCACCGCCAGCAATTAGAAGTATAGGTGAGGACTGTGGTATATACAGACCTTTGGGGATGATCAAATCACGGTAATTGAGAGATGCAGCGTGAAACTTGACCAGAACTTCGTAGTCAGAGGGCTGAGATACGGGCGCCTCTTTGTTCAGCTTCAAAGATTCGAATCCATCGTTGCCCTCAATGGTCCAAACCTTGTTGGTTTTGGGGATTGAAGAAGACATGATGAAAGCTATATGTAGGAAATCAAGCAATGGATATAGAATATTGCAGCTGTGGAATACAAGTGTATGAAAATGGAACGAAGCTTTTAGATGAGGAAGAACAGACTTCAGGAAATATGTAATGACACCGCCTCTGTGAAGATCCAGTACGAGGGGTACAGAGGTATGATGTTGTCATCGGAGTCTGCAATCCATGGCCCCACAAGAGCTCCACGAAGTTTTCGGACTTAGCACCAGAACCAGTCTGGCAGCAGCCATTGCGTGTGGACTCTGGATGTTTGAAGCTGGTTCGTTGGAGCGTGATGTGAGTGGGCTGGCAGAGTTCGGACGACATCAGGAGAGGATGAGAGGAGGGGTGGGTAGGTGGGGTGCACCAGAAGAAATCTACATGATCCTCTCCTGATGTGCCATACCATACTGTACTGCCCCGACTTTTGCTTTTGCTCTTGCTCGTGCTCGTTCAGCATTCTCATCCTCGATGTCAACACGGCAGAGAGGGAACAACAATAATGACGTCCAGTGCGGCGAAGACCTTTAGAGCGACGACAATTCTCTGATTCGTCGGCTGTCGAGGCGTTGCAGCAGACATGACATGACATGCCAACAACGGCCACAAAAAATGGCTTGTCGGCAGATGAACGGCCCGCACAAGATGCTTTTCGGGACTTGATGCGAGGCGTTGTGAGGAGGTGCTTGTTGATGCTTGGTCATCATCACGAGGAAGATGCTCGTTCATAAGTTGAGTGAATGGCATTGCGCACGTTCATTATCTGTTGACCGTGCTGTGCTGTGCTGTGCTTTGCGTAGCTGCGAGTCTGCTGGATGGTGAGGCGAAGAGGCAGTCGATCAAGGCCCCCATTTGATTTTGTCGAAGGCTACGGCGCGTGTGTACATGTCAACAAAGGACCATCGAGAGAACAGAACCGAGGTACGAGTTGAGAATGGCTCTTACTCTCGGATGCTACACATCCCTTTGCATCCTGGCTGCTTTCCAGCAACCCCTCAACGGTACGTGATACATTTTTGTATTGAGGAGCGAGGAGAGAGTTTGAGGCAAAGACATCGTGGACGGTCTTCGAACTTCAAGATTATTACTTGCCAGGACTAGAGATGAGGCAAAAAAGACTGTAACGGTGATGTTTGGCAGCACTGTCTGAGAAGAGCGGGAAGCGGTGCCCGGAAGTGGCTGGCACTCAGATCCACGTGCGAATGTTGAACCCTACCCAGCGGCTGGACTTCATGGCTGCGAGTTTGTCGACCCTCGCGCACCACGAGTTGACATTCGTATGCGCCGAGAATGCACTCACATATGCAGCTTATGTTGGTATGTGCCGCATCAGGCTCACCTTGCCACTTTGTTGTTGGGCCTTCCCCTTTTCGCTCGTCGATTTGTTACTTTTCCTTGCTCATCGAGGTCTGCATGGTGACACAGAGTGGCCTGGCTCCTGGTCTTAAGTGAAGCATATGGAGGTGATAGAGACTGGCTGATGCATCCCTTGAAGCGCTGGCAAGGTCAGACGCAAGATACAGCTCGAAAGGGAATGCTTCAGATGAAGGGCCGTCGCTCTCCGTCCCATGTGTCTATTTGTCGAGATGAAGTCAATCCTCGTCGGCCTCTCCTGCCCAAGATATTGCAGACCTACGCCGCCACGCTGTGCAATATCCAGTACTTGGTCGACACGTGAATTTTTGATTGTGGTCGAGGTCGTGATCTCGAGGGTTGCAAATCGGCTCCATTCTCGGAACCATCGACAACACTCTTGTTTCCCAACGTCCCTCTTCTATCAGGCCGAGATTAATTTCACAGAGCAAACAATCTAAGACAGATTAATGCCGTTCCCCCGAGACCCCAAAGCGTGTCATCAAGCATCCGATATTCAGTCGATCTTGACATGGCGAGGACCAGCAGTTCAATTGTTATATGGTCAGCAGGTGAGTTTGGTAGCGAGTATGCGTTACAACTTGATCGCCGAAGCAATAGGTTCGGGAGCCTCCAAGCAGGAACATCGGGAGGACCGCCGGCAGCGCGACTCTCCATGATTTGACCAAACAAGGAGGACGAGCAAGGCAGTCAAGGCTCGCCTTTCCGTCATATATGATTTCTGTACAGTTTCCTACCAGGGGTCATAGGAATCTTGGTGTGTCAGGGGACGGTCAATCACGCTCCTAGGCTGGTGATTCGGCAATAGTCATTAGTAACTTGCAGGACGAGATTCCAGGAACGCATGTATCAGATTGATCTCTACACCGAAGTCACATTTTGATCCGAAAATCATAAGATGGCCACAATAACGCGGAGGATACATACAGTTCCTGCTGGGGTCCAGGAGATCGATGAGGCGAGACCGGCTCTTGAATATCACGGGCCACTGAACGAGCCCTGGACGACCAGGAGGACCAATCCAGTATCCGAGGGGTGCATAACAGCGCCCTCAATCTGCGGAGGTCGAAAGCGAAATGCCTACAGTAGCCAACGATAGGATCCCGTTCACCTGTCCCGCCACAAGACAAGGAGCCTCGAATTACCACAGTTCATGGCGAGCAGCCAGTCGAAGAATTACCTCCTTTGTTTCAAGGTTTCAGAGTAACGAACCTCGTTCTCGAAGACCCCAAAGCTTCGATCTGATCTCTATGGTTCCCTGAACAGGGCTAGTCTGGCCTCCGCATTCCTGCTCCTGCATGTGGGCGCATATGAGGGCATAAGGCACTTGCTTGATCACAGCCGCTGGAAATCCAAGCGGCCATTGCTTTGTGGTTTCGGAGGCATGCGGAGCCTTTCTGGAAGCTTCAGATCCGGGGTAAGCTTCACTGCGCACGGCATGGCATGGCGTCCATGAATTACACTTTCGTGGTGATTGCAGGAGTGCCGTAGGATATCTCCCCATTCGTGAACTTGTACAATACCTACCGAGAAGTTGGTAAGTAAGTACCGAGTGGCCGAAGATGCCAAGGAGCCGCGAGAACATGGCCGCCACCACGACCCGAGAAAGTCTTCACGAGGGACAGAAGATCACCGCGTATCAATCTGGGGCGGAAAGTCCTTGCGCAAGGGTCGCACTGGCACCCTGGACAGCCAAAATTTGGAGGTAAGGTGGGAAGGTATGAGCGTGGCACATGCGAGCGCGACTTGAGGCGCGGCAGCCATCAGCACACCCAAAAAACCATACAGGACGGCCACTGCCAAGACAACGAGGAATATCGGACCGTTTGACTGTCGTTGTGGCGTGGATCGCGACCAGGAACCGCCCTCGTCTGGCACAGAGGACCCCTTCAGTCCATGCACGACACATTGGTCGTTCCCCTGCCTGATCGATGACTGGCTGGTTGGCTGTCCAGCATCGACTAAATCAGATAGATGGAATACGTGATAGCCCTCCATAGTTGTCCTCGGACGTGTGGAAGCAGCGAAGAGTGACGAGCGGCCTTTTTATATGCGTTTAATGAATGCGCCAAAGGATCAGGAGACGGTCTTCTGGAATAAATTACCGTACTCTTTCGCGGCGGGGGTGTGATTGGCGCAACAATTGTTCAGATGGTCGCCATGTGGTGTGGACGGTGGGCGGTCTGATTAAGGTACGAGAGGGAGGGTCTAACTCGATGCTCCGAGGCGGGAGATCTGGCAGGTGGACTTCTAGGGCACTTGCTCTTGCACTTCCAGGTTGCCACTTCGCAGGCGACGGAATCGTCTTGAGGCTTTCTTTTCTGGGGCTTTTGCGCGTGCTGGTGGCTGCTACTACTGTACTTGCTACTACAGTACTCGGATGACTATGTATCAAGTTCAACCTCACGACAGCAGGTGAGGATCAAGTTTTGCTGGCTCTGCCTTTGGAGAGTTGCAGATTCCCATTTAGCGTCATGCTCGGCGACACGAGGGTTCTGAATCTGAATCCGCATCCGGAAGAGACAGACAGGAACCCCCAGGTGCAAAAATAAGGAAGGTTCAGGCCAGGGCACGATGGACCGCGGTTCAGCGTCTGCTGTCATCAGTGAGTTCAACTCGCAACGGAGCAGCCATTCATGTCTGTGGCATTAAGCTGAAGACTAACACTGTTACTACTACGATACTGGAGACGGAACGCTGCAGCAGCTTCACTCGTCCACGTCTTCGTCTTTGGCTTCTGGTGCCATGCTCGAGACTTTAGGATGGACTGGACCAGAGTTGTACAGTACAGTAACCTTACAGGAGTAGTCTGTCGCTGGCAGCGCGCTTGTTCAGATGTCGGTAATCCTCCAGGATCCGCAGCGGCGACGACCGAATCATGGCGCCTCCCCCGATCATCCCCATGGTCCACTAGGTCCCCCGTGCAGAGTCAGAGTCAGAGTCGCCAGGAGAGTTCGTGCTCCAGCTCGCTTACGGCCACACGAGCATCCCCCATCCCCCATCCCCCATCCCCGCCACGGTAGACAACTGCCTCTTTCTGCATAGCGCTGTCCCCCATGGCTCCGTGACCAGTCTTGCTTGAGCAACCCACCGGTCAACAGGCCAGCAGCATTTTCCACCAGGTCCATTCGAGAGGTATTCCATATTTCCATGTTTCCTCTCTCGCGACTTGGACAACACAATGACCCTCACTCTCACCTCATACACCTTCCGTTGTTTGCGATGTTGGTCCTGTCCAATCTGGCCTGTCCAATTTGGCCTGTCCAATTCCCAAAAATGATCTGCTCTCACTTGCAACGCCATGCCATGGACGATGCAGACCTGGTCGATCCTCGCCCATTACTGTGCTGCCTTGCCTCCGCGTTGTCGGCTACGTGGGCTATTCTTGCTCTGGTCATCTACTCATCAGCAGAGGTGCTGCTGAGCGTGCAGTGCAGTGCAGGCGCATCGCCAATGCACCCAATGGCTGGGGCATCGAGCAGCAGCACCACCGGAAAAGAATGCCCGCAACTGCACTTCACAGACATTGCACCAAATGATCGCGCCCCTGCAAGTGCCCGCCGTGGACAGATGCGGAAAAAGTGTGGCCGAGTCGAACCCTCTTTCTCTCGTCCTCGGAGGCAAGCCCCCGTGATGCCTGGATGCTGAAGCTTGAACGTCCCACGCGCGGCCCAGACTGCCCCCATTTTTATCTTCATCCCCATCCCATCCCCATCCCCAATCTGGCCCATGCCCAGCTTCTGCTTTCTGCTTCGGCTTCGCGAGCGCTCTTCCCTCCCTGCCCTGCCTGCCCTGGCCTTCCTCTCCCACTTCCCGCGTCGCCATCTGCCCCAGATCCCAACGGTCAAGCATCACCACCTCCATCCAATTGCGGGCATCCAACCGCGCGCAGGGGATGGCATGGCATGCTGATGCTACATACCTAGGTCCAGTATGCTATGCTCTGCTGGGCTGGTCTTGCTTGCTTGAACCCGTCACTAATCCTCGACCCTGGCTTCTCCACAGTCCAATGCAATAAACTCCAGATCATGCCCTCTATCCTCCTTTTTCTCCATGCAAACCCCGCCATATAATATAATTGATTGCCTTGTCACCTGGCGGGCGCTGACCACGGATTCGACTCTTGTTTCCTTCCTCCACCTTGCCTCACACAGAGGGCCCTGCGGATGATCAAGGACCATTCGACCGCATCCCGGGCCGCATCGAGCAGATATAGATACATGCTCCGGCCTACATCTTGAGAGGGTTCGCTGTCAGGAATTCTCACCCTACTTCTCCACATACTTTGACTACACGCCTGAGAGATCGACAACCATCGTCGACGCCCACACGACCTTCATGATGCTCTCGAATCCTCTCCACCGCTTTTCGGCATACAATGCCCTGCCGTCGAACAATCAGTTCTCCGGAGGACATTTGCCCTCCAATCACATGCATTCGGGCCTGCATACGCTTGCCGACGGCTCGCAGTACGCCCTCCAGCAGCTACAACAACACGTCGATGTCCACCAGAATGGACAGGTGCACAGAATGCAGAACCAGAAGCATCGCCAACACCCATACGGCCCGGGCCCAACGGGGCGTTCTGCAAGTTCCTCGGGACCAATTCGCCGTAGGATTAGCAGAGCGTGCGATCAGTGCAACCAGCTCAGGACAAAATGCGATGGGCAAAGTCCTTGCGCCCATTGCGTTGGTAAGTTTCAAGGCTCAGAAATCTGAATCGTACTGACCACGTCTAGAATTCGGCCTGGGTTGCGAATATATTCGGGAGCGAAAGAAGCGAGGGAAAGCATCTCGCAAAGATCTCGCACAACAAGCCGCCGCCGCAGCTGCCAATGGACAAAAGTCTCCAAACGGCCAGTCTTCAGATGAGCGAACATCCCCCACGGAGTCGCGAAACGAGAATGCTTCGACAACTTCTCTCCCAAATGAAGGCAGCGACTTTCGCCGACCACAGGCGTCCCGGTCTCTGAGCCTCAACACCACGAACCTCGACAAGAACTCTGCTCGAGATTCCATGAAGGGGAGAATGCGAGCCGGGAGCCTCGAGAGCTTGGCGGAGCTCCCCAACGGCCACCAGCCTCACATGGTTAGTCGCGCGGAAGCCGATCAAATCGAAAGTCCAGCGTCCCTGAATCTCAACGGCTATTCTGGCATGCATGGCTACCGACCCGCGATGAATCCCCACATGATGAATGGCAATAGTGGCCATCCCAACTTCACTGCCGGTCAAGGGTCTTTACCCGCATACGGTGATCTCCCATACGGCATTCAAGCCTCGAGTCCCACGGGACATTACCCGGGGAATACTCCGGGCCCCTTTCGTTTAGGCGATAGTCCTCTACCTGGCTTTCCTATGGGATCTGATGCGGCCTCACCGGGAGGATGGATGTCACTTCCCTCACCCTCCAACCAGTATCAGCAACACGTGACGAATAGTAACTACAACACCACCCTCCGCTACCCCGTCCTGCAGCCCCTCATCCCGCATCTGGGGAACATCATCCCTTTATCCCTGGCTTGTGACCTTATGGACCTGTACTTTGCGAGCTCATCGTCGGTAAGCATGCTCCCATATTGATGATTACCTCTTTGGCTATGGACATCAGGGCTCTTCATTGCACCTTCCCTATGTGGATGTCCATAGCTCGCGCCAAAGACCAAGGACTTCAATGCTGACCATGATCAGGCATTGATGCATCCGACGTCGCCATATATCCTCGGGTACGTCTTCCGGAAGCAGTCTATCCTGCATCCTACCACGCCGAGACAATGTACCCCAGCCTTGCTCGCCAGTATGCTCTGGGTTGTTGCTCAGACTAGTGATGCCGCCTTCTTGACAGCTCCTCCATCGTCACGAGGGCGCATTTGTCAGAAACTGCTCGAGCTCACTGTTGGTCTACTCAAACCTCTCATCCATGGTCCATCCGCTCGCGAAACATCGCCCAACTTCTCCAACACCGTCATCAATGGCGTGGCTCTAGGCGGTCTTGGCGTAGCCATGAATGGCTCTGTCAATCCGGATGGCCTCAATGGAGAGACTGGTGCTTTCGGTGCCGCTGGAAATTTGGATGATGTGGTGACCTATATTCATCTGGCTACTGTTGTCTCGGCTAGTGAATACAAGGGTGCCAGTCTCCGATGGTGGAACGCAGCCTGGTCACTGGCAAGAGAGCTCAAATTAGGAAGAGAGTTGCCAGCGTCTATGTCTGCTCAGCCTTCAAATGAGGTCGTCAATGACCCCGACGCAGATGGAGAAGCTGATGAGGACGTATCAGCTCCTGGTACTATCACAGAGGAGGAGCGTGAGGAGCGCCGAAGGATCTGGTGGCTGGTGTATACCGTCGACCGCCACTTAGCCCTGTGCTACAACAGACCTCTCTTCCTGTTAGACATTGAGTGCGACGGTCTTCTTCAGCCAATGGACGATACATTGTGGCAGGCTGGAGAATATTACACCGGTGATTCCAATATTCATATTACCTCCCCAAGTGGCACCCCACGGATTAGAAGAAGAGGACCTAATTTTGAGTGTACCGGTCATAGCATATTCGGATATTTCCTACCCCTCATGACGATCCTAGGCGAGATCGTAGACCTCTACCACGCCAAGAACCATCCTCGATTCGGCGTTGGCTTCAGATCTGCTCAGGAATGGGATGATCATGCCAGCGAGATCGCAAGACAACTCGACGCCTACGGTCAAAGTCTCAAAGATTTCGAAGCCAGGAATCTCAGTCCACAAGCAAATGAAGAGAATCAACAACAGCAAGCTCAACAATCCGAGAACCAATCGTCAACGGAAGGAATCAGCTCCACTCAACCTAAGGAGAGTGTCGAGCAGCAACACAACATCGGCACGCCTTCTGTACACTCTGTCCATACAACATCCACAGCCCATGTTTCAGAAGCTGACGTGCAAGCTCGCATCGTCGTCGCCTACGGCACTCATGTAATGCATGTCCTCCACATACTACTCACAGGAAAATGGGACCCGATCTCTCTCCTCGACGATAATGACTTGTGGATCTCCTCACAATCCTTCATCAATGCCACCGGGCATGCGGTCTCTGCTGCCGAAGCTATAAGCAACATCCTCGAATACGACCCAGGTCTTGAATTCATGCCGTTCTTCTTCGGTGTGTATTTGCTGCAGGGGAGTTTCTTGCTTCTGTTGATTGCAGATAAATTGCAGGTGGAAGCAAGTCCAAGTGTGGTGAGGGCATGCGAGACGATTGTCAGGGCACATGAGGCGTGTGTCGTTACGCTTAATACGGAATATCAGAGGAACTTCCGGAAAGTCATGCGCTCGGCTCTCGCGCAGGTGAGAGGGCGTATGCCGGAAGACTTTGGCGAACAACAATTGAGGAGGAGGGAAGTTCTGGCGTTGTATAGGTGGACGGGCGACGGGACGGGTCTTGCCTTGTAATTCTAATCATGATTCTTGGTTGCTGCTGGTCTGGGAAGAAGTCTTCGGTATTTGGCGTTTTTTGAGCGAGGTCGAAGTGCTATGGTTCTGGGACCGGGATGGACAGGAGGGTTACGGACATGATTGTCATGATATAAACACGGACAATGATTATACGAGGGACATGAAATGGGACTGGTATTGGAGGCTCGTTTCGGGTTGTTTTGGAGGCAAAATCGGAGGTATATTTGTTTGGGTGGTGTTTCGTGTCTTGTCTTCAATTATATAGCTTATGTACGATGATACTAGGTGTGGCAATGGTGCCATGGCTTGGAGTTTATACATGTTCCCAAAAAGAAACCAGTTTTGCATACAATGTCTATCCAACTTTCTTAGCTGCTATTGTCGTTAGATTATGTACCTGAGACTGTGAAAGCATCTGATATGGTTTTTGGTTTGGTCTTACGGCGTTTTCGACTGCGGTTGGGATTGAAAATGATAGGGGATTTAAGGTAACTCCAGAAAGCGGTTTGGATGGGGTTTTGGGGGGTTGCTATTCTTAAAATCGATATATCCTCTATGCAACATTTCTGAAGGTCAGAACTCCAAGACCTCAATGGGATTCTAAAGCGCCTTGAGACTGCTGCAGGTGCTCCTCTATCGAGTGTCATCACGTGAGTCCAGTGACATGTCGGCACCAGTGTCGGTGGATGCCGACTTCCAACGTCGATCGTCGGAGGGCTTGCCCGCGTCCTCGATAATCGAGTCCTTACTAGATAGGCATTCCATCAGGCTTACTTCTTTGACCTCTGGTGTGTTGTGCTCTTACAGGACAGGTGGACGCCGTCCCTTCAGACGCCGACCAATCCCGTCTACCTTTATCCACGCCTCACAGTACTGTACGCGACGGTAGGGCGGGAGAGAACTTGGAAGGCCCAAGGAGAAGGGGGTGGGCCCAACAGGCAGGAGCAGGATCTTGGACTCCAAGATGTCATCTGCACGACTCAGGAAGAGGTCGTCTGAGGATTCTTTGCTCACACAGGTCACCAATAACCACCGAAAGAATCGCTCCAATCCCGACGCTACCCCTACCCACAGAAGCAAGCGACGAAGCAGTAAGTTTACTTGGACCATGCCATGCCATGCCATGCCATGCCATACTCTCCCGCTTCCCCTTCCATTTCCACGAAACACACAACGGTACCAACCGGTGTACAGTCCGACGTCACACCCGCGGGGCCCCACGCTTGATCCCGACACCAGAACTTGAGATCCTCGAGACTAATTGAGTTCCAGGTCACAGCTCGCATTCCGATCATTCAGATAGCTATGCTTTTGATATGGACGAGGAATTCACCTCGACTGGGCTTGGCGGTAAGTCAACTTTACCCCAATTCGAAGGTGTTGGCGGCCGTGCTCTTTGCTGCAACTGCTTGGTTGCCAGTCACTTCCAAAATATATATCAGTCGGAAGATTTGCATCGAGTATGGTGTCGATAGAGCGCCTGACTGATCTATCAATAGACGTCTTCAACTCCGATCCCCGGCCAAACTTTGCTCTGAGGATTGATGCGGATTTCGAATCACCCTTTTTCGATCCCGTTTTCATCAATACCGCGATCCGCGAGGACCGAGAGCTTCTGAGATGTATCCCCTTCAAGCACCGTCCATCGGTCACGCCGCAGCCCGTTCTAAAGGTTCCCAGCTCCGACTTTCGATCATGGATAAAAGATGTTGTCACTCGAGACAATACCGACCCTTGCTTTGCTCATGGCGGCTTCTTGTGGACCGCCATAATTGTCAGGAATCTATGGGTCATTCTCAGCGGTGACCATCCGACGGGGCTCCAACCTCTCCATATGGCAAGGCAAACCAGTATATTGTCGAGCCAGCGAATTGAGGTTTACAGAGACGATCATAATCCAAGAGCAAGCCGCGCCCTGACCAGCTCTGAAGATGCGAACGCTCTCCTCAACACTGAACCAGCTCCTCTTTCGGCTTCCTTTGTTCCGGGATGCCCTGACTGTAAGTACTGGCCAACTCTCGGGTAATGTTCGAGGAAATTGGGAACATCAAGAACTTGATACCATTGAGACCCTCGGCTCGTGAGATTCATATTTACTACCCTTAGGCTACAGATTGCTTATCTATGCTGACATAGAATTGATCTTCAATAGGGACCGTATCAGCACCCGAAGGTCAACTGTCTTCTCATGTCATCTTTGCCAGAAGCATTGATTGGGCTTGCACTCCGTTGGGAGATATGTCCAGCTGGTCTCGCGAATTTCGGCAAGTAGCGAACCTCCTGATGTCCAATCCACATCCATGTGCTCTTTTCTGGGGTGATGAGTTGACTGTAATCTATAATGCCGCTTATGCAGAAGGTTTGTGACCCCTTCCTACCTTACAGTCAAGTGACAGTATATCACTTTCTCTGATTGAGATGCTTGCTGATACGAGGAGAAAGGCGTCGCTGGCAATAAGCATCCCGGTCTGATGGGTACTGGGTTTCGGGGTCCATTCGCAGAGATATGGGGGTTCGTGGGTCCCATATTTGATAAGTGTCGTGCGACAGGCAAGTCGGTTGCAGGTCAGCTTATCCTCCTACTTCGTTCCTATTATTCAGGTTGTGGACTCCGAGATCAGGAGCATGTCTCAAGAGAGCCGCACCCGTTTATTGTCCAGTTTGCTGGTCGTGGAGCAGCGTCTAGACTCCTAGAATTTCCTACTGTTCTTCGGCGACTTGCTGTGCTAATGAGATCATTAGTGACCGAGCAGATGTTGCCAATTGAGCGACACGGCTTTCTGGAGGAGACCTTCTATACCTGGTCAATCACTCCGTTGTACGGAGGCACGAAGGAGATTCTGGGCCTCTATAACGCCCCCTTTGAGACAACACGACAAACTCGTGGGAATCGTGCGATGAAGAGTATGTCCAACTCAGCCCTTTATTTCATGAAATCCAGCTGCCAAGCTCTTTGTCAATGTGCTCAGGAGAAAGCTCGGCTCCTCGCCTTCTTAATGACATATATAACCCTATGCTAACCTAGCAATAGCCCTCCTACGACTGGGTCAAGAAACTGCACTTGCGAAGTCCGTCTCTACATTTTGGCCCAAGATCCTCTCGTCACTCGAAGATAACAGGTTTGATTTTCCGTTTGCCATCTTATATTCTGTTGCCGAGGACATCGAGCTCGAAGAAGATGGTGTGTCGCAATGTTCCGAAAACTCTCAAACATTCAGATCCTGCATATTAGAAGGTACTTTGGGTGTTCCCGAAGGCCATCTTGCTGCGCCACAACGGCTGGATCTCAAGCGTTCGAAGGGTGGTTTCGTCCCTTCATTTCGCGATGCCCTTCGTACCAGAGAACCAACGCTGCTCAGTACGCAAGATGGAACTCTGTCCGAAGCCCTGATCGATGGTTTTCAGTGGAGAGGATTCCCAGAGCCGTGTAGAGAGGCACTAGTGTGTCCGGTAAGCATGTATTCCTCCAGTGGTGTGCTGGATGCCAGTTGATCCGTTGCCTGTGTGGCTTTGTGCTGAATGTGTTTGTCTAGATCCGTCCCACAACTGGTGAGGCTATATTAGGTTTCCTCGTCATCGGCGTGAACCCTCGACGACCGTTTGACGATGACTACCAGTCATTCATCCAACTTCTCAATATCCAACTGGCAACATCACTGGCCTCCACGACTCTGCTGGAGACTGAGATCCGTAGGGGTCTCACGGAAGCAGAAGCTGCTGCACTCGAGCGAGCTCGATTGTCTGCGGAATTGGCAACACAGAAGAATCGTATGCAACGCATTGCCGAGGTATGGAGTCCCTCCTTTACTGCAGCGTCTTACCACCACCCTGTATCGTCGTTCATTAGATGTCCATATCCTCCACGGTCTTTGTTGGTATGGTTGGAGATTTGCTCATAGCAGATTCATGGATCTCGGTTCTCGAATTCAAACATGCAGCCATGCTAACAAGGGGGACAGAATTCTCGTGTTGGAATGTTCTCGATCGACGCTGCTGGTTTATTGTTGGAAGGTAACAGCAGTTACTTTGAGATGACTGGCCATTCAAGGGAAAAGATATATGCCATGTCGTGGATGGAAACCTATCATGCAGATAGCAGCGAGGAAGCATTACGAGGATGGAAAACATTAACGATGGAACGTGTCACCTGGTCTTCAGAGATCGTGGGTACTTTCCCACATCATAGACGAACAAAGCTGACCCTACCCCCACAGCGACTGAAGAAACCGGTCATTGACGACAAGACTGGGGAGGAGTTGGAGAACTGGTGAGCTTACTTCCGTTCCAAACCTATTCGCTGAAATGTGGCTCTCAGTATTTGCTGCTAATGCGTTGGGCAGGATCATTGTAGATTGTCTACCCGAGTTCGACGCGCAGGGCAAATTCGTTGGTGTCACGGGTAGTAAGTATGTCAATAAAACCCGTTTTCCGTAACTCACATTCTCCACAGGCTCCACAGATATCTCCAAGATCAAGTGGGTAGACCGACTACAGGCCCGCAAGTTGCTGGAAGCCGAAGAGACCAGGCGAGCACAGAACAACTTCATTGATATCACCTCCCATGAAATGCGAAATCCGCTGTCCGCCATACTCCAATGCGCTGACGGTATCGCAACTTCACTATCCGAGGCCATGCAGCAATTGGACATCAATTCCGAAGTTTTGGACAGTCTCAAGGAGAGCATTTCCAGCGCAGAGACCATCCAGCTCTGTGCTCAGCACCAGAAATCTATCGTCGATGAGTACGTTTGCAAGCTCATGTCATTGTTCGTTACTGATCCCTACAAGTATCCTTACCATTTCCAAACTTGATTCAAATCTCCTCCTCATCACACCAGTTCCAGTCCAGCCAGTTGAGATTGTCAGGCAGGCCTTACAGATGTTTCAAGTCGAGAGCCAGAAGGTTCATAACATTAAGATGACGTTTCATGTTGACTCTTCATTCCAAGATCTTGGCGTCGATTTCCTGCTGTTGGATTCATCCCGCTTGTTACAGGTCTTAATCAATCTGATGACGAATGCCATCAAATTCACAAAAGCTGCCCCTAAGAAGACGATTGATGTGACCATCGGTGCTTACCTTGATCGGCCTGCTGAGAGACTTGCTGGATTTGACTACTTCCCGACGAAGAAGGCAAGAACAGACGTTACCACATCGCCAGATTGGGGTAGTGGCGATGTTGTGTATCTTTGTTTCGAGGTATGTGGCTCGTAAAACTCGCTGAAATGCTTATTAACACCGCCCTCTAGGTCAAAGACAGTGGTTGTGGTCTTACGCCAGATGAGAAGAAGAAACTCTTCAACCGCTTCTCGCAAGCCTCTCCTCGAACACATGTTCAATATGGCGGCTCTGGTCTAGGCCTTTTTATCTCCAGACAGTTAACGGAATTACAAGGTGGCGAGATCGGCGTGGCTTCTGAGGCTGGAATAGGCTCAACCTTTGCCTTTTACGTCAAAGCCCGAAGGGCAGAAACTCAGCAAAACACGACAGAAATTGCCAAGAGACTGAGCTCCGAGATCCAGTCAAACGCAAGACTCGCTACAACCGCACCTCGGAGTGTCAAGGACAAACCGGCGGCAGTATCTACGCTCGTGCAGCTTGGCAATATGGCAAAGTCTTCGACGCAGATGACGGCAAAGACAGGACCCGAGAGCTGGCATGTCTTGATAGTTGAAGATAATCTCGTCAACCAAAAAATTCTGGCACAACAAATTCGGAAACTGGGAAGCCACGTCGATGTGGCAAATCATGGGCAAGAAGCTCTCGACATAATTAAGGAGACTAGACATTTCAGAGGCCGAGAGAAAGATGGCAAGGACCTCTCGATTGTCTTGATGGACCTCGAGATGCCTGTCATGGATGGTCTCACATGCGTCCGCAAGATTCGAGAGATGGAAGCTGAAGGACTTATCCGTGGTCGCCTGCCAATTATAGCCGTCACTGCAAACGCACGAGGCGAGCAGATTGCCCATGCAAAGGATTCCGGTATGGATGATGTGATGCCAAAACCATTTCGAATTCTTCAGATCCGCTCAAAGATTGAAGCGCTCCTGAGTAGGATGGCTGGGCATCACGATGTGGTTGTCTAAGTTCTACCGGTGAGTAGAATGGCCAACGACAGAGACGAAATTATGGAATACGTGATATGAATGAGATAGATGAGATGGCTGCGCATCCCAACGGCGCTGGGTTTGAAAAAGCGTGTGTATAGCGGTAGACGGGATACCGGTCCCTTCCGTGGGTTGCGTCTAGATCTGTTGATTTTGGTCTGCAAGAGCCAGAGATATTTTCTGCAGCTGCGGTCTGAAAGGGGATGCGTAAGGTCTCATATAGGGTTTGTGGACTGTCACCGAAATCTGAAAAGGTGCGAATTCCACAGACCGGGAAGCGATGGTTGAGGTTAAGTGAGGAAATCAGAGACAGAGGCTCTTCGGACAAGCTCTTCCGGAATGTCGGCACTTCGGCCAACAGTCATGGACTTAACGTTTAAGCTTTGCGAAGCTTCCGGGAAATAGACAATGCCGACATTTCAAGCTGTGCTTCCCTTCCCCTCTGATCCTATCCGTCAAATGAAGGCTTGGATGTATAGAAACAACAAGCCTTCAACGAGCCGTCCCGGGCGTAAAGACAATATACTATCTATACTCCTCAAGAAGTATCTAAAGTACAAAGCTCGTAGCAGGAAGTCCGCTGGGACGCGGCAAAGAGTATCATGTGGCGGCTCTTTCGGCCCTCCGAAAGAATAGCGTAGCGTCATGCTTCCTGCTTACTAAGCTTGGTGTTGGCGACAACGCTCCGAGCCAAATTCCATGACATGCCGTATTGCCGCTCTTTGCTGCCCGTCCCTCTCTAGCACGCCCCAACGACAACACTTTGTTGTCTCTGTCCCTGGCAGTACCGGTTTTAAATGGCTCTGCTATTGGCTCCAACATGGGCTGCGGACAGCAGCACTCCCAAGGTGCGAATCGTAAGTCCATGATGTCTCTTCTTTCGCTTTCCTCATCTGCGGTGAGCATCTCCTTCTGGACTACGGGACGGCGACCTATTCTCCTATCTCCATTAGCAGACTCATCCCTTGCTTGGGTATATAATAGCTAAGAGCGTCTTTTCTTTTTGTTCTGCACACTTATCGTAGTGCTATCCCACTCCATATACCGCGCATTACTGGCTTGGCATTTCAATATATATAGAAGTATGGCAGACGCAGACGAACGACCAAGCCAAAGACCTGGCCTTGCGTCGAGAGGGACATCGCCAGCACATCTAGATAGGGTCGACACTGGCACACACCACCCAGATTTCCACCCTTCATACTTTGGCCACAATCACGACGAGGCAGAAGACATCGAGGACGAGAGCAGCGATGACACAGACCTGGGAGAGAAAGAGACGCAGAGTACCGACCTCCAAGAAGAACCAACAGAGGAAATTGCACCCGAGGTACGAGATGGAATTGAGGACCAGAGGGACATTGAGGCAGATCCAAAGCTGGAAAGGAAAAAGACTTCCAGGAGTGCAAGAAGTGCCAGAGATCCAAACTTGGTTTCTTGGGATGGACCTTCCGACCCAAGAAACCCTAAGAACTGGTCGATCAAACGAAAGTGGGCGGCAACTCTGGTTGGTATGTGTATTGGCCACCCCGCGCTGCTTCTAGCTAACCCAGACTCCAGTTTCCTCCTTCACATTTATCTCCCCTGTATCTTCCTCGATGGTAGCGCCAGCGCTCACAGCTATATCAAGACAATTCGACATTACAAACGAGGTGGAGCAAAGTTTGACATTATCTATATTCGTTCTGGCTTATGCGATGTAAGAAAAGTGCTTATCCCATTTCGTCCTTGCTTGGCTGGGGTTTACGAGAGTATTTCGTTGTGCTCCTCATCCTCTGGAGAGACCGTCATGCTGATATGTTATAGCGGGCCGCTCTTTCTAGGACCATTGTCTGAGATGTATGGCCGAGTCATAGTCCTACAACTGGCAAATCTGATTTACCTGTTCTTCAATCTTGGTTGCGGCTTAGCACAATCTAAAGGTCAACTGATAGCTTTCCGGTTTTTGTCTGGGCTGGGAGGAAGTGCCCCCTTGGCAATTGGTGGGGGCGTCTTGAGCGATCTTTTTACTGCCGAAGAACGTGGCAAAGCAATCAGCATTTATTCCCTCGCGCCACTTCTCGGTCCAGCAGTCGGACCAATAGCTGGGGGGTTCATTGCCGAGAACACCACTTGGAGGTGGGTGTTCTACTCAACAACTATCGCGGATGGTCTGATACAACTTGTGGGACTTTTCTTCCTTCAGGAAACCTATCCACCCGTCCTCCTGCACCGCAAGAAGACGAAACTGATCAAAGAAACCAACAATGAAGCTTTGCACACCGAGTTCGACCACCTTGAAAATATCCTTAAGCCGTCCCTTCAGACTCCTCGGCACCCAAGTCATCGTTCAAGTCCTTGCTATCTATATGGCTTACTTGTATGGCCTCATGTATCTTGTACTGTCAACGTTTCCCGTCTTGTGGGAAAATGAGTATCACGAGTCTGTGGGCATTGGTGGCCTGAATTACATTTCACTCGGTGTTGGGTTCTTCCTTGGTACCCAGATCTGTGCTCCTTGCCAAGATAAGATTTATCGTGCTTTGAAAGCTCGCAATAACGGGTACGTCAAGATACCTGCCCTTTCATCCTTGAGACTTTGCAGCAGTTCTCATTGCGAGTTTCGACTCTCGCTTCACCGTTCCCTGTGTCACCTGTAGGTACTCATGCTAATTTGACTCCAGGGTTGGAAAGCCAGAGTTCAGAGTCCCATTGATGATTCCTGGAGCGTTGTTGGTTCCAATCGGTCTGTTTTGGTATGGATGGAGCTCACAGGCACATACGCATTGGATATTGCCCAACATTGGAGCGGCGATCTTTTCTGCTGGGACGATCATTGGATTTCAGTGTATTCAAACCTACATTGTCGATTCATATACGCGCTATGCCGCAAGTGCCGTGGGGGCTGCGACAGTCTTGCGGAGCTTGGCTGGATTTGGGTTCCCGCTGTTCGCGCCATACATGTATGCCAAGTTGCATTATGGTTGGGGAAATAGCTTACTAGCGTTTATTGCTATCGCGTTGGGCTGGCCAGCGCCGATACTACTTTGGAAGTTTGGTGAGAATTTGCGAAAGAGGAGTACATTTGCTGCTGGGTAAATGGGATCTTGAATACAAAGACATCGTTTACTCAGACATCTTACCGATAAGTGGCACCGTCTTGTGTGGGCTTGATTCATTGCTCCTCGAGCTGACTCCGTGAGACTCTCCGGTTTCGAAAGGAAGCCACTTATATACTAGGAGGTTCCATGGTGATGAATGCTAGTGCACTTCTTATATATCATTTCGCCGAAACACTGTTTTGGATGATATCAGGTGAAGTTCAATGTCCCCATTGTTATTGGCGGCGTTCATCTCTTGGGGCAATCCGGCGTCTAGGGGCCATTCCCAAACGAGGATCTACGATCCTCAGCAGATCTTGTGAATACTATAGTATTATCCCACTTACTATTGAAGCCGGGTTTTAGTGGTCATTATCTATCTTGATGTTTTCAACAGCTCGGCCTTGCTGTCAGAAATTCGAGGAATTGAATTACAGTTCTCCATGCGCCGTTCTCGAAATCTGGCTGACAGCTATGCAGCGGGAATTCTCGCCGTCAGCAGCTATACTAGGCTGCTTCGTAGTCTAGACACTGCTATTCTACATCCTCACGCTACTTCACAACCACAAGTCCTTGCCACCAAAGTGGTTCATCAAGTTGCTCTTGCTCCTGAGGTAATCCTGATCTCATACAGCATCATTCCATAGGGTGTTAGCAACACATATTCTCTGGCTCGATCGTCATGTCTCTTGGCACTGCCATGTTCTTCGCCAACTATCTGGATGTCGCTTACGGACCCACACCTCCTGAACATGAAGATTTGGTCTCTGGCAATGCCGAATGGTTCATTAATTAATATACTAGAATCGTATAATTGATGGCTTGAAAGCTATATAAGCTCCAGGCTTCAACCCACTCCAATAGAGAGTTGGCCCAACCAGGTGGCCCATGAAATTAGTAAAATTAGCAATCAATTATATACTTCGAGTGACATCCTCGATCAATCATGTACTTCCAGTGACATCTTCTTGTAGCCTTGTGTTTCAGGCTCGAGGTTATGGACGTATATACGTTGAATTCTCCCCCTTTCAAGCTTCCTCCAGTGGACATCGTTATCATAAAATTCATGCTTTCAAAGTTAACTTGACACAAGCATTAAACCTCTTCTGGAACAGATAATTAATTCTCGAAGTTATTGTGACTGCATCACGCCAAGATGTCCAATGCCAACCGGCCCCGTTCATTCCACGACCAGTCCTGGATCCCTTAAACTCGGTAACAAAGGCGTTGATTCACCATACTCCTCATCGTCCATCCCGCCGGTACGCGAACGTCCTCTCAGTCCAAGCAGTCTGGCTCTCAGATAAGAGAGCTCTGGAAGACACGGTAATTGGGGGAATTTCCCATCTAGATATACGAAAATATAGCCCGTAAAGCCGAGAACAACGATCACGAAACCAAGTAGCATTGGCCAGAGCATTCCCTGGGATGGGTAAGTACTATACCAGAGTGGAAAGTTGGGAGAAGAACTTACAGATGAAGACGAAGCCGCATGTGTATTGATGACCGCCGAATAAGCCATCTCGCCATTTGCATCATCCAACGCCACAATCCTCACATACATATGAGTCCTATCCAATCTAAAGGCCGTCTCAAACCCGTCGCGCTTCACCTCTTTCACCGACACAAATTCATCGTCCTTCGCTTCCACCGCCTTAGCAGTTTCTAACCTCCACCCTCTCACCTCCGTCGCCCCATTCCAACTCACATAGACCTTCCCATCCTTGGCCTTCACATCCGGCACCGTCTTCGGTCTTCCCACCCACGAATGCTTAAAGATACGATACGATTTCACGAATCCGAAGTCGATGATTTCAAACAGCAGATGCGGCGCAAAATGTGCACTACAGAGCACCTTGCCATCCGCTGCATACTCGACATAAGTAGGCGAATTTCCAAACCCGACAAGCACATTTCCGCTTTCAGGAATCAGCTGCACGGAACCTTGAGATACGTTCAGGATCTTGTCTGGATGCACGTATCTCTGAACGAGGCTAGCAGTCATGTTCTCCATGTCGAGTTTGATGACCATGCCCTTGCTATATTTCGAGGGGCTATGAAAGACGTTGTTGGCGTGGTTGTCGAAGATGGATACCGTGTTGTTGCCTTGCCATGTGACATGGTGTTGCCAGGCGAAGTCAAGTGCGTGGTTCAGGTCTTTGAAATTATTGTTCTTGCCGCCGAGTTGCCAGAGTATTTTGCCCGTTTGGCCACTGATGCATACAACAGCGTGCATGTACCGGGCCGAGATGATATAATCCCCAGAGTCAATCTTGTCGACACTGTTGATGTGGAAGAAGTCAAACGCGTCTTTCTTGGATTTCCCATGTCCGTCTTTCATTGAAGGACTGCTGAATACATCGTTCATGCTGATATGGTCTGTGGCTCGCCATTCGAATATCAATTTCCCCGTCTCGATATCGATTTCTTGGAACAGGCCATCTTGGATCCAGCACTTTTTTCCCAGTCCTAGTTCCGTACAGTCTGCTTCGTGTTTATAGTATATCGTTATGAGCGCCGTGCCCTGTGGGGTGATGCGAAACTCGTGAGAGTCTCCTTTGAGGCCGTGGCCGTGAGGCTTGATAGTATGCGCAACTTCGTACGAAGAGTTAAGCTGGAAGGTCAGAAGTGTATCATTACAGGAATACGCAGGGCAAGAGGGGTAGCCCTACCATCACATATGATTTCTTGGAATGCTTGGCGTTGCTAGTTTTCTTCTTCTTCGTCCAAAAGGTCAGGTAGTCCTGCCCCTTGTATGTCTGCACGTTTAAGTTCATGGCTTGCTCAAATCTAGTGTTGTCCATCCAGATCAGGTTCCCTTTCGCGTCCGTCATGACTGGACCCCGTGCCGGGCCTTGCACCAACGGACCCCTGGGAGTGAGGAGAAGGTTCCCATAGTCGCAAATGGGGTCCCATTTTGTTATCTTGGGTGCCGGCGGTTCAAAGTCGACGGATTGAAAATGCTGACGAGGGTATGTACCATGGAAGCCTAGATCGTAGGCGTTGAAGGAGAATGCAGCCGCCCAGGGTACGGCGAACGCCGCCAAGAACAGGAAGGACTTCATGACAATGAGAGTCGAAGAACTATGAACAAGAAGGAGAGAGCGAAGGGGAATGAAAAGAAACAGGCTTGAGAACTGAAGGCATCATTTCTAAGTACCGGAGCGTTCGGAAGTTACCCCTTGCTCGTCACTTCCCATCGACCAGTGGCATGTTGACAGGAAGCCTACCTGTGCCATTATTGCTTTACTGCTGACAACCTCTGATCTGATCTGCCAGTCGCTTCCAACGAATCATGACGACCCAGAACTGACATATCTTACCTGTCATCATGGTCGCGAACGCTCTGAGATGAGGCTGGGCAGGTTGCAAACCTGTCAGACTAGTTGTACAGAGATTTGTTAGCATCGTTACAAACATTACTATAGTAGAGAAAGAGAATTGCACCCGATAGTACTAGGTGGGCTGACTAAGCGAATAAAGCCTACCGAACTATGCGCCTAGTACGCTATATATTAAAAATGTTAAATTTTATTTTAATTAAATAAACTTTAATTATTTTTATAAATTAAAACTTTTAAATTATATTAAGTAATATTAAAAATACTTATAAATAAATAATAAATATTTATATAATAAAATATTCTTTTTTTATAATATTATTTCTATAATATATAAAATATTAGAGTATACTTAGTTTTATTAGATTTGTTTAAATAGCTATTAAGTAACTACTTTATTACTAAAAAGCTTAAAAGAAATTATAACTAT